>CM076569.1:117007903-117399497 GCA_034641835.2 Pinus albicaulis
CTGTTTAGCTGCATTCCATATTAGTGATCCTTTCTCCGTGGGTGTGAGCCTGATTAATTCTTCCGGAGGTCTATGGTTGGCATATTTAGCTGTCCAAATAGTAGCCCAAGGTTTGTTGGGGGCTGTGAGCCAACTCCACCATATTTTTGCCCCCATGACCTCATTGCTGTGAGAAGGATCCCTTAATCCTAATCCTCCTTGACCCTTAGGCTTGCAAACCAGAGACCATTTGACCAAAGCCCATTTGTGGTGTGTACCTTTGGATCCCCATAAGAAATGCCGTTGCAGGGCTTTAATTCTTTTTAGAACCCATTTGGGTGCTGCCAAGATAGAGAAAAGGTAGAGAGGCATGGCCTATAACACCGATTTGATGAGAATCACTCTGCTAGCTATATTTAGAGTCCTGTGAGTCCATGAAGAGAGGCGGGCTTCTAGTTTGTCAAGGATCTCACGCCAAGAGGCATGCTTTAAGGCTGAGTCAATGAGAGGGGTGCCGAGGTATTTCGAAGGGAGGGTGGCAATGGAGAATCCAAGGATTCGGGCGATAGCTCTTTGGGTGTAGGGAGGAGTGTGGAAGAAAAAAAGCTGGGATTTGGCTGTGTTGATGCATGCTCCCAAGGCTTCTGAAAAGTCAGTCAATAGTGTGTTAAGTCGGGAGGCTTCATGCACAGAAGGGTACCCAAAAACCATATTGTCATCCACGAATTGTTGGTGGGTAATGGAGGGGGATTGATGAACAGAGAGTCCTTGGATTTGCTAGGAATGAAGGGCATTTTTGAGGTGGCGCCCCAGACCTTCTGCCATTAAGACAAAGAGGAAAGGGGACAGGGGGTCCCCTTGTCTTATCCCTCTAGAGGGAGAAAAAGGACACGAGGGGATGCCATTGATGAGAATGGAGAAGAAGGCGAAGGAGATCAGATTATGAACCCAACGGATCCAGGTTGGAGAAAAACCAAAAGCAGATAACACTTTCTGGATGTACATCCAGCTTAATCTATCGAAAGCTTTTAAGAGGTCAATCTTAAGAATCATACCTGCTTGTTTTGTCTCCTTGAGGGAGTGAATGACTTCATGAGTAAGGATGATGCCGTCCAGGATCTGCCTTCCTTCCACATACCTAGCTTGCTCAGGCGAGATGAGGAGAGGCAAGAGCGGTTTGAGTCTGTTGGCAATGAATTTGGAGATTATCTTGTATATAACATTGCATAATGCAATAGGGCAGAATTTGTCCGGCGTACAAGAAGCTTCTTCTTTTGGGATTAAAGCTATGAAGGTAGCATTCAATGATGGGAGGAGCCAGTGCATTGTACGTGATTCTTCCACCACCAACCAGACCTCTTCTTTTATCAGATCCAAAAATTTGTGAAAGAACGTGGTGGTGAAGCCATCTGGCCCCGGAGCCTTCCCTTCTTTGAGCTGTTTCAAGGCTATGTCTACCTCTAGGCGCGAGACAGGGCAGAGAAGGAGTTGGTTGTGCTCTTCGGTAACCAACTTTGGAATGTTTTGAGTGATCTTTTCAATGGCCTGTGATCTATCCTGGAGAGGTTCTTGATGCATGGATTGGAAGTGATTAATGAGGACCTGCTCTATCTCCTCATGTTCTTCCACCTTCTCCCCTTCTTGGTTCTTGATGAAAGGGATGTTGTTATGCATGCGTCTTTGGATGGTTGATCTATGAAAAAATTTTGTATTTCGTTCTCCCTCTTTCAGCCATCGAATGCGAGATTTCTGCCTCCATAAGATTTCCTCTTGCTTAGCTCTTTCCTCCATCTGAGATTGAAGCTGTTGTTCTTTTTCCAGGGCTTGATCCGTGCAACCTTCCAAGATGATTTTTTGCTGGAGAGCTGCCATCTCTTGGTGTATCTGCTTCTGAACTTGAAAGATATTGCCAAAAGTGGAGTGATTCCAGCTCTTAATTTGACCTTTCAGGTATTTGAGCTTTTGTTGGAACTTGAACATCTGGGACCCTTCTGGCGGTATGTAGCTTTTCCAGATCGAGTTGATGAGGTCGTTGAACGCGTGGTGATTTAGCCAGAAGGCTTCGAATCAAAAAGGGCGTCACGCAGATTGACCTGGCCATTGCCATTGAAGAGATATTGGCCAATGGTCAGACTCGTGAAGGGGGAGGATAGAAGCAGAGAAATTTCCCCCCAAGTGTACAGCGTTGTCTGAGAGAAGAAACCTGTCCAGCTTGGAAGCAATGTTCTGCCGCCCTGCTCTTCGATTACTCCATGTGAACGAGCCATTGCAGAATTGCATGTCAATTAACTGTTGGTTTCGTATGAAATCTTTGAAAAAGCCGCTTTCTGGCTCCAATTTGGATCTGCCTCCCATTTTTTCCTCCAACTTATTTATCATGTTAAAATCACCTCCGGTGATCCATAGGGGGTGAATCCTGTCCTGGTTGAGCACTCCTATAGTATCTAGGAGAGCAGATTTTCTCACTGCGTCCTGTGGGAAGTAGATGTTTGTGAGATGACCATGAATGTTGGTGCCTAAGATGTGAAAAGTAGCTTGAATAAGGTGGTGGGAGGCATGGAATTCTGAGAGAGAAATAGCCTGAGGGTTCCAGAATATGGCCAATCCCCCGGAGGCTCCCGATGCATCTACCGCTACTGACTGACATCCAGGCCAAGCTTTGGATAGAATGTTTCCAATCACACTGCTATTGCACTTAGTTCTTGCATGAAGAATATATGAGGCTTCTCCGGCTTAACCATGTTCTTTATCATTCTGTGTTTCCCGGGATAGTTGAGTCCTCTAGTGTTCCATGATGTGAGCTTCATGATTCACTGTTTGGGAGGGGCTTATAGTATTTTGTCAATTTAGCATATCTACCGGAGTCAACCAGGATTTTTCCCACTGTGATTTTTCTTTCCAGATCTGTTTTCCTACCTCTCTTCTTGGAATCTTTTGGGATTGTGTTGCCATCCCACCTGCTGCCTGGTTGGATTCCCAGTTCTTTCTATTGGAAAGCTCTTGCTATGATGACTTCCAGTGTTTCTATCTGATGTGCTTGAATCTTGTCAAATTATTTTCTCCGGCATGCTTGTTCAAGATCTAGTAGGTCAAGCCCTCTCATATCTATGCTCTCTGGTTCTTCTTCCATGAGCTGAACTTGACTCCTTCCTGCTTTTGGAGGGTCTTGGAGGCTGTCCACGTCCATACCATTATATTTCCGCTCTGGGAAGGTGAAGGGATCTTCCACTTGACCAAACTGCATGCTCTTGGGCAGAGGTATAGTCTGGGAGTTCGTTGGTGGGCTAGACTGGGTGGTATTGACTTCAGGGGTATTGTTGGTTTCAGCTTGAGGGGTCAGGTCCGTGACAGTATTTAGGGCTTCAAAGCTGTTACTTGAAGAGGGGATGGGGTTGACTGCGGAAGTGGGTTTTTTCCCATGAGAGGGCTTCTTATGGGACCTTCTACGGCTTGTCACCTTGGTGAACCCATCAGGAGAAGACGAATATGGGTTGTCCTTATTCTTCATGGAGGCATTGAGCGGACAGTCTCTGAATAGGTGTCCATGAAGGTGACACCTGCGACAACGGAAGGGTACATGTTCGAAGTCTAAGGGTTGTATCCACTCATAATCATCATGAAAGATGCTTACCGAGTCAGGGAGAGCTTGATCCAGACGCATGTAGACACATATGTGAGCGTACGATGTATAGAGTCGCATTTTTGTTTCCTCCACTATTTTCACAAACTCCCCTATTCCCTTGCCGATGTCTTGAAGGGATTCCTCATCCCAATACTCCAGCGGGAGCGAATACATACGAATCCAGACCGGCGCCCAGCTGAGGTCTTCATTGTCTGGATTGAACCTCTCCACCCATTCTCTCAGATATAGTCCAGTGGAGTTGAGGAAGTAAGGTCCTTCGTCGATAACCCTATTGCGGTCCTCAATGCAGATGAAGACCACCGTGAAGAAGCCCTTGGGTCCAAGCTGAAGGGTGATGTCTCCTTTGGGCTTCCATTTTGCCGTTATCCAGCCTTGCAGCGCCTTTTCTGTTGGCCAAATGCCAATAAATTTTCCAATGAGTGCGTGATCTTTCATAAACTGTATGCGTCCATTTATCCTGTGGCTTGGAAGCTCTATTTTAGGTCTTTTCGTCGCTATTGGTTTGCAGGTCGCCGGCTTCACCGTGGGGGTTTCGTTTGGACCCGCTTTTTCAGCTTGTGCTTCTTGATTCTTGTCATTTGTGTCTTTTGGCGTTTCTTGCGTCCTATTGTCCTGTGCTTCAGGAATCTGTTGATTCAGAGCTGCAGTCACGGAAGTTCCTGCAGAAGCTTTTTTGTTGGGTCCTGAGGGGGAAGACTGAGTGCCCCCCCCCCGTGGGGCCAGTCATGGCTGGAAGCCCTCTGCCGGTCCACGCATAAGCTGAGAGGAATGAAAGTAGTTTGCAGAAGGTCACAGAAGCAGTCGGCGCAGAAACAGGGGTAAACGAAAAACCCCTAGCAGAGCTCCCGCCTCCAGTATCCTCACACTCTAAGTTAATGAAGGGAAAATCCCTATTTAGGTTGTTCTTCTTATAGGAAGTAGAGTTGAAGGGAGAAAAGTAGAAAGCTGCAAGGAAGATTTTATTGGTATTAGATTCAGAGATGTCAATCCAAATGTACTGACTAAGGGGTCCAATCTTATGAAGCCGCATGTGTGAAGCAATGCTATTTTTTATATAACAGGCTATACCATGAACTCCCCCACGAGAATATCACTTGTTCCAGGTAGACCAAAGAGTGAACCCATCAATGTGGGGCACCCCATATTCATCATGCTCCAAGGTTTCGACTATGAGAATAATATTAGTCTCACTTAGGATCCAACTTGACATGGGACCTTTGCGCCATTAAAAACCATGATAGTTCCAAAACAGGATATGGAGTGTTCCTAATTCCTATTTATTACTTCTTTTTTTGATACTATCTCTAATAATAGCTTTTCTATTTCTAAGGATTGACCATTTTCCTTCCTTTCTTGCCTCCTTTACCTTTCGGGCCTATTTCCTTAGTTCAACTTGCTCTTTTGGAATAAGATCCTCATTTATAAAGCTTCCTAACCCTATTAGACTTAGATATTTTTTAAGTATAACTAATCTGTGTTCATTGCAGCTGACCTTAACGTGGATGAATCGATGCTTATGCTCTAGAATCTTTCCCACCCTTTGTGCTTATGTTAGATATTGTTTGAATTCGTGAATGGGTTTTCAATTGTTCTTTTACTATTGTTAATGTGTCCTTATCTTCTTGTTCTTTTATACGAGCACTGATAAGGTTTAGGGCTCTTTTGTGTGGCTCATGATCCAATTTGATTAATTTGTTCATTTCTTCTTTTCTGGGTTTGATATCAAGTTTATTTGTTGGGTTTCTTAGGGTTGAGTTATCATCTATTTTTTCTTGTAGAACCTTAATCTCATCTCTCAAGGTGCAATTTTCTTCGGCCATTGCTTTTTTTTTATGTTTTAAATCTTGCATCCTATCTTTCATTTTTTGAATTCTAGTCTTGAATGATGTAATTTTTTCTTATAATGATTTGTAGTTATTGGTAAGCATTGTGGATAGTTTAACTTTATGTCCTATTAACATTTTAGACAATTCTTATTTATATTTATTTTCTCTTTCTTCTCTTTATTGTTCTAAGAACTCAATGTGCTCATAAAAACTGTCTAGCATAATTTTGGTTGGCCTCCATCTACAAAAAGAAGACATATAAATATGGAGAAAAGTACTCATACTTTACCAAATATAATTTAATAAAAGAAAGAGAGAAAAACTAATGCACATGGAATGTTTGAGGACACCACCTAGTCTGCACCGTAAAAAAACCGCAGAAAAAACCCCACCAAAATCCATACAGAGGTTTTCTTATCTATGCGAAATCACCTGTAGATTCGATTGCTCAGAAGCGGCCTGATTTGAGTCAATCCCACACATTAAAAATCTACTTTTTTACGGGTTTCGGTGGCTCATAAAAATATTCCGGATGGTCGTATTGAGTCTCAAAGAAACTCACACTCAACCACGAAGAATTCAAATCTCTATTGCAAGATACTCTTAGTTACTTCAAGATTCTCAGTCTTGGCGGTACAGGAACCCGTGACTGATCCAGATTTGATCACAAGAATCTTTTCCCTTCGTGCGGCATAGACTTCGTCCCTGATATGATGTCCTCCACCACAAATCTGAGGTTTAGGTAGCAATAATTCCTCGCTTTCCCTTTATCAAGATAACCTGTAACAAAAACGAAGTTACAACGAACCACAGGGAACTAAAGAAGCCGAACCCTAACCCTCCTGTAATTTTGAACCGCAGAGGTAGAATATGTATGCGAAGAAGAGGTAAAATATAAATATTTTAAAATATTTAATAGTAATAGTAATAATAATAATAATAATAAATTTAAAGGATTAATAAAATCAAGAGATGTGTATTATAATTTTTATTGATTAAAACATCGGACTATTTAATAATGTATTATTATTATTAATGAAGTAGTCTAATTATAGTCTTTTTTTTCATTAGAATTCACCAAAATCAAGCAATACAATTTCAAGATTTTCTTTATAAGTTAGACTAAGTTATAATTAATTAATAATAATAATTAATTATTATCCATTAATTATTACTATTATTAATTATTTATTATTGATAGTAAATTATTATTAATAATGATACTTTGTCATAATGTAAAGTTGGATAAATTTCTTAGACATTCAAATGTCACAACATTAAACCTTAATGTTATTTTAAATTTAAAATAATTATTATAAACTCTAAATATGAATTAATAAACTCTAGTTTTATAGCGTTGAGATGTTACATTGGATTTATTTTGTCACAATCATTGTAATCCGGAGAGATAAATGTTATGATCTAAAGAATTAATAAATCTTGGCAATTAATAAACCCAATTTTTATAATTTTGAGAGACAACATTAAATAAATTGTAATGTAATATAACATTATATTATGGAAAAAAAAATAAAATAATAATAATAGAAAAAAATTAAAATTAATAAAATATTTAAAAAAAAATTGAGAAAAAATATATAATTTATTTATTAATTATGGAAAACACCCCCCGACGTTCTGCATATATGCCACAGCTTAATTATTTGAACGTTGAGTTGAGTCCTACATCATCGTTCGGACGAATTTAGTAACTATGATGCCAACTGTGCCACAGAACTGAAATGGTTTTATATGGATTGATGACCCAATCCATTTTCTCACAAATTTTTGCAATTTACAATTCTATGAAAATGGTTACCAAATTGTTACAAAGGGAATTGGCCATGATGTAAAATAGTCATGGAATATTGACATGCAAATCTGAGTGGTGATCTCAAAGTTAGGTTGAGGAAATATATTTACAAGATAATTTTATGAGTAAATTTTTTTTTTTAAGAAGTCAGTATATTTTTTAACAATTTTGATCTTATTATTTATTTAAATGTATTAAAAGTGGTTTTTATATGAAGGTTGTTTTTTTGAATTTGGAGTTATAAAAGATTTAATCATTGATGTTTTGGAGGTATAAGATATATGGATTTGGTTATTGTAATTTAAGAAAGATTTTGATAATTTAGATATTTTTTTGCCATAGTTATTTTAGTAGAAGGTTAGTTTACCAAATATTTTACAAATTACCAACAAAAACAATTATAAGACTATTTAATAATATTTCTTTTATGATTGGCCATTTGCTTTAGAACTAATTTATATTTATTCTAGTAAACTTTATTTTTAGGCATGTATCTATTTTAACTTTTTTTATTTAGCTAAACTAAACTTACATTAAAACTAATAAATTTAAGAGACAATGTTGTAACTCAATATGAGAGATATGCAATTCCTTCAATATTTAGAATTAACATTTAAAAATTAAAAAAAATAAAAATGACAAAAATATATTTAAATATCAATTAAAAAATATATATTTAATGATTACTCTACAAATTAGATTGGCATTCAATAGCATCTCTTTATAAAATTAAAAGCTATAATATATAATATATATATATATATATATATATATATATATATATATATATATATATTTATTTATAAAGACTTGTTAAAATCAAAATTTATATATATATATAATTTAAAATAATTTTTATTCATAAATAAATATAATTTTTCTCAATTTATTATATAAAATTATAATTTATTTATAAATATTTTTTAAAATAATTAATAATTAAAATAATATAAATAATCTATTTTTCTTCTCATTGTATAAATTTCAAATGCATCAAAAGTATAACGGTCATAATAACAATAACGATATGAGTATTCAGAGTCATCTAGCACCTATCCGAGTTTTTTTTTTTTTAATAAATAAATAAAATCTACATTTTAAGATTAAAATAATATTATTAGAAGGGATTCTTCACACAGAAGAGCTTGAAATGTACAAAGTACTTAATAGATGCCTGTGCATCTTCCACATCAAAAGGAATAACGATTTAGAACAGAATAATAAAATATTTCTTTACTTTTCGATGTAAAAGGTATTGAACTTTTCAGGGGTGGATGACATGCCAACTATTTAACATGTGCTATGTTTCTGGATTGTGGGCTTTTCATGGAAATTTTAGGTTAAAAGTTGTTTTTTAAAGTTTCTTAAAAGCTTACAAACCATAAATCAAAATTATAGTAAATCAAATCAAAATTATAGTAAATCGTTTTGGTAATGTCGTTGACAATTTGTTTATATTTAGAAATGTTGAATCTAATTTTTTTAACCCAATTAAATTTATATTAAATATAATTTTATTATGTGTTGTTTTGAGTATAAATTTTTCAAGAGATTTGCACCTCTAAAGATTTATTTGGTGAGCTTTTTGATAAATTCATTTTTAAGATAAATCTCTATTGGTTTAAATTATTTAAATATTGTAACTTTGTTTTAGATTTAAAATATTCTTTATTTGTTTTCCTCTCTTCTTATAATGAATTGGAACTTGGAAATTTTAATAGTTTAAAGTGAATTAAATTAAATACAGATATTATATATTCATCTTTCTAATAATAATCTAAATACCAATCACAATACAAGCATCAAATAAGAACTAATTTTCTATATATCTTAAATATTTATTATCTCATATTTTGTTAAAATTTAACTCACACAAACACACTATAAGTATATTATCTATTTATGTAATTTCTTGTAAAGAATATTATTATCATTAAACATGTTTTTTCTTTACACCCCTTTCCCACTCTCCCCTTTTCCCCCACACACATAATACTTAGTTTTTCCTTTATATATTTGAAATACTTATTAAATTTGACTTAGATAAATTTTACCTAGCACAGGAATATTTAACTATAATACCAAATAAAGTATCCCACATATTAATTTTTATTTGGATAAAATTTAGTTCACAAAAATTCATTTTAATTATGGTATCAATTTACATAATTTATATATTTGAAATACTTCTTAATTTTCACAAATTTATGCCAAGAGAAGAAGCCAAAAACTATTGTTTAACTTTAACGAGTTTCTCTTCGAAGCTATTCATGATGAGTTATGTTATTATATTACCAATCATACAAGTTTCAAATTCAGTTGCATAAATAAGGTTTACAAGGAAATCAATGGTTAGTGGTGTATTTGACTTCATTAGTTAGAAGAAATTTTGAGGATTTTTCTTTTATTAATTTTGTAGAAAATTTTCTTTATGTATGTTATACTTTTCTAATGAGTGATAATGTCCTTAGAATCTCACCAGAAATCATGTAGCTTAGTGATCAAACAAAGCTAGGTGACTAGTACTTGTATAGAGGTTTCACTCAGATTAGATTATATTGATGTGAACTCTCACCCTATCAATTACCACTTTTTCTTCCCATGAGTAATTTTTTTCTTGACTTTATTATACATACCCTTAATGTAGATCAAAAGATTTTTTTATGAAGAAGGAAAAAAACTTTGTTTAAACTAAATGCACAAGTAGGACCTTTTGTGGTAAATAACATATCAACAAATAAAGAGGTGGAGCAATTGTTAGCACCAATGAAATTCATATTGGGAGTGAGTTGGCCATTGATCTAGTAGGGAAAATTTCAACCATCAAGAATCAACAGAATTCACCATCTTATTTCTATGTGTCTAAATAAGAATTAGAGAAGTTTTCCGACAAGGAAACCTAGCAAGAAATTACATTACAAGAGCTGAAAGAGAAACGAGTAATAGAGAAACCAGTGGAATCTAAGGTATTAACAACACCATGGTTGAAGGTAAAGGAGCTTATGAGGATAGTTCAAACTGTATCAAGGTCGGAAGCATATCAATTTAAAGTGTATAAAAGGCATAAAAGAAGGAATATGGAGGAAACAATGTTAGAAATTGTATCTTATGATATTTCTTCATCTAAAACGCCTACTACAGTGGTCATTTAAAGTGAGACTATGTTCATATTGCAAGAAATAGAGGCAGTAGCAGAACAATCATCTCCTTCTTCCTCTTCCAACCAAAACCATATTTTCTGAGATTTTGGAAATGAAGAAAAATAATGAGTCTTTGACAAAAATAACTTATACTTGATTTTGGAAAAAAAAAATCCATAAAAAATAGGTTGCTTTCAACCCTTGATATTAAAAAGGGACAATCTAAATTAGAATTTATTCAACATAATATCTTTCTTTTAATTCTAAAAAAATTTGTCCTATAGATCAAATCGATTTGCATAGACAAACTAGTCATATGATATATTCCACTCTCAATAATTTTGCTATTAACGTGTCTAAATTATAAAATTCTTTAAAAAATACTCTTGTAGAGCTCAAAATGGAGAAGAAGTCCTGTTTGGAAAAGGACACTAATATTAAATCATTGGATGATCATGTAATTAAATTGGGTTTGGACCCACAAAATGTTATGCGGCTCAAAATATTATCAGAAAGAACAATGTTGACATCCAAGCTCTCCGAAAAAGTTTGAAGTTGCACATATCAAAGCATCCACACACACTGAAGGTAGGAGAGCTTGAAAACAAGAAAGAGACTCTGTTATCCATTACAATTCAACAAAACATGCAAATACAAAAAATGGAACCAGAGATTGAAAATATATTAAAGGAAAGGGAGCAAGTGCACATTGATTTCAACATTAGATATCAGTTCATGAGTGTTGGAAATCTATTTCCAACTGCAACCCTATGCAGGAGGACGAAATTGAATGATGATATGAAATATTGAAGGACAGCGGCTGAGTTTTCTTGTTTGTAAATCCACACTCAACCTCGCATTCAATTCAGGTTTTAAATCACTGCAAGTTAAACTTTTTGGCTATGGCCATAGCCATGTTTCACTGTGAAATACCATGGTTTGAACCACGCAACCTTTGTTTTGTAAACCCTCTGCAATCACCATTTAAACCCTATCCTCATGCTTTAAAACACCACCCACCAACCATAACCCTTATCGAGCTTTGTTTAAAGTTTGAATGGGCCACATCATTCGTGTGGAGCCCATACTCCACGTTCTCCCACCCGCCGACCAATCAAAAATTGTTCACATAATCTCTCGCATTGTCACCATAGCCCATAAGTCGCGCAAAATAAATGGACCCACTGCCATGTCATGAAACTCGTGGACCAATCAAATTGCTATCGCAAATCTTGAAGCTGATGTCACCATCCCAAAAAAATGCATGCGATAAGGATTTATGTAATGTGGTTGAGTCCGTTTGAAGTCCACCACGGGGTTCACCTCCAGCCAATGGGAGCCCGATCGCATGGTTCGGTTGTTCAATTAGCAGGGACAAATTTGGATGCGATAAGCTCATTAAGATATGTTTATTTTTTGTTTTGAAATCCGTGAAAAACATTTAAGTTAAGGTTTTAAAATTTAAGTTAATGTTTTATATCTTCTTTAATGCCACGATGGATTTTTATATAAAAGTATTTTGACTTAGGATATTATATATATATATATATATATATATATATATATATATATATATATATATATATATATATATATATATATATATATATATATAGTTTGTTATAAAAGGTAATACACATCAACAAAGCATTTATACATATAGAGACTGTCTATTGTTTTGTAATAGCCCGAAGGCAGAAAAACAAAAGGACAAAGAGCAAGATTAAAAAAAACATTGCGTTTGTAGTAGTTGAAGCAGTTTTTTTTGTAAACCAAAACAAAGAAGTTCTCAGAAAAACCATATTTTTGTAACTGATTTTATGCTTAATGAAATAGAAGTTGTTATTTTGTGCATCTCTGTCAATATTATTAAATGATGTATTTGTGTTAGAAGGAGCGATTTTGTTTTCTCTGTGTGTGTTTGAAATAACCAGACATTTCAACATGGTATCAGAGCTAGTCCAGACTCTTTGCATTTGCCAAAGAAGCTGAAGGAGGTTCAAGAGAAGTTTGTTGAAGTTTTCTCCAGCAGTGTGCAGGCTCAGCAAAACAAGAGAGACAGTTTGTTTGGAAACACAATCAAGTTTTTTATTGCATAGTTTACAAAGCTTGCCATGGCAGGAGCCAACACAAGCACGAGTATGGGAAATACTCAACTCCCATAGTTCAATGGGAAGAACTATGACTATTGGGCAATCACATTGACAACCCTGTTTGCCTCTCAATTTTTATGGGAGCTAGTTGAATATGGTTTAGAAGAACTAGTAGATGAACAAGCATTTAATGCCTTAACATAGGCAGAGAAGGATTTTCTGAACAACAATAGGAAGAAGGACTCAAAAGCCCTATTCTATCTCTATCAATTACTGTATGAAAGTGTATTTCCAAGGATTTCACCAACCAAGAGGTCCAAGGATGCATGGGATACCCTCTAGACGGCCTATCAAGGTATGGATAAGGTAAAGACAACAAAGCTTCAATGAATGAGAAGAGATTTTGAAGTCATTTGCATGAAAAAGTATAATACAATAGACTCATTCTTCACAGTGGTGATTGGGTTGGTTACCCAAATGAGATCTCATGGAAAGACAATAGAAGAGAGAAGAATAGTAGAGTAAGTATTGAGGAGCTTACCCTCAAGATTTGATGTGATAGTAACAACCCTTGAAGAGACAAAGGATCTCTCAAAGTTTATAGTTAATGAGCTTCATGCATCATTGATGACACATGAACAAAGATTGGGTAGAACAACAAACTCATCTTTAGAGAATGCCTTGAAGACCCAAATGTCATTTGGAATAGGAAGAGTTTGAGGCAGAGGAAACTACAGAGGAAAAGGAAGAGGTAGAAGCCAAAATAGAGGAAGAAACAACCCTGCAAATACTAGTGGAAGGGGCAGCAATCAAAGTCAGAATCAAAGCCAAGGCATCAGCTAGCAAGGTGGATAAAATCAAGCACATGGACAAAGGTATGATAAATCCCAAGTCCAATGTCATTACTGTAAGAAGTATGGCCATTATGCCAATGAATGTAGGAAGAAATAAAGTGACATGGTTAATAGATCCAGTGCTAATTTTACTATGGAAAATATCAACCAAGAGAATATATTTTTAGCATGCAATATGGATGAAGTAAAGAATGAAGATATATGGTTTCTAGATTCAGGATGTAGCAACCATATTACTGGAAACATTTCTATGTTTTCTATGATTGATGAAAATGTGAAGTCTCAGGTAACATTAGGGATAGACAGTAAAGTCTCTATCATGGGAAAATGAAGAGTAAGTGTTTTGACAAAGAAAGGAGAAAGGAAATCCATATCATATGTTTACTATGTGCCTGGTATGAACTGTAACCTTTTGAGCATTGGACAGCTCATTCAGAAAGGCTACAATGTTTTCTTTGAAGATGATGTATGCTCCATCATGGAAAAACCACCAAGAAAGAAATGTATTGCACAAGTGAAGAAGACAAGAAACATAATTTCCCCTCTCAATTTGAGAGCAGATTTGAAGAAAGGAGCTGCAATGGCAGTAGTGACAGAAGAGACATTCCAAAGGGAAGCAAAAGATGAACAATGGTTATGGCATTTGATATTTGGACATCTCAACCTTGGAGGTCTGAATTTTTTGCATAGGAAAGGAATGGTAAAGGGATTACCATTGAATGAGAAACCAGACAGCCTATGTGAAGGCTGCATCTTGGGAAAACAACACAGAGAAAGCTTTCCATCAGGAAAGAGCATGAGGGCAAAGGGACCCTTAGAAATAGCCCATTCTGATTTGTGTGGACCAATGAAAACACCATCATTAGCAGGCAGCCACTATATGTTGACCTTTATTGATGATTACATAAGAAAAACATGGGTTTACTTGTTGAAGTTGAAGAGTGAAGTGTTCGAGAGATTCTGCCACTTTAAAGCTCTTGGTGAGAATCAAAGTGGCCATCATATTAAAGTCTTAAGAACAAACAGAGGAGGAGAATATATATCCAAATAATTTATGTTTTTTTGCAGAGAAAATGCAATACACAATCAATTTACAACAAGGTATACATCACAACAAATTGGAGTTGCTGAAAGGAAAAACCAAACCATCATGGACATGGTAAGAAGTATGTTGAAGGAAAAACATTTTCCAAATGAATATTGGGCTCAAGTTGTACATTGTGCAACATATGTGCTGAATAGATACCCAATAAAGAGTGTTATGAACAGAGTTCCAGAAGAAGCATGGAGTGGCATAAAATATTTTTTCACCCACATGAGAGTTTTTGGTTGTGTATCTTATGCACACATTCCATATCAGCTAAGGAAGAAGTTGGACAGTAAGGGGGAGAAGTGCATATTTGTTGGATACAATGAAAAATCCAAAGCATACAGGTTGTATAACCCATCCACAAAGAAATTTATGATAAGCAAATATGTAAAATTTATTGAGGAAAAGCTTGGAATGGAAGCATTGAGAAAACAATGAATGTAAAAAGTTGTTTGTCTCATGATGAGGATGAGGAAGAAATGGCTGAAATACATCCCTCATTAGTAGCACCACCTCCACCAATACAAGGACAACAAGGGACACCACAAGGAGGTATGAGAACACCCTTGAGAAGTAATGACAGTGCTTCTCCAAGCACATCACAAGGAGCAGATTTGAGTGCTTCCACAAGCACAAGTTCAGCAAGTGAAAGAGGAACTAGATTCAGAAGTTAGAAGGAAATCTATGAGCAAGAGGAAGCAAATGAAGGTGTGAGCTCTTTATTTTCATTGTATTATCATGTAGAAGATCCTATTCATTTTGAAGAAGCTATAAAAGATAAGAAATGGATAGATGCTATGGATGAAGAGATAAATGCCATAGAGAAAAATAAGACATGGGAATTAGTTGATCTCCCAAAAGGTAAAGAAATTATTAGAGTGAAATGGGTTTATAAAAACAAAAGCAATGCTAAAGGTAAGATTGAAAGGCACAAGGCCAGACTTGTTGTCAAAGGCTACAAGCAGCAATAAGGAAGAGACTATGAGGAAACTTTTTCAGCAGTTGCAAGAATGGAAATAGTAAAAGCGATGTTGTCCATAGCAGCACAACATAAATGGAAGGTTTACCAAATGGATGTGAAATCAACATTCCTAAATGGAGTATTGATGGAAGAGGTTTATGTTGAACAACCTCTGGGCTATGAGAAAGCATGCCAAGAGCACAAAGTTTATAGATTGAAGAAATCTCTATATGGACTAAAACAAGCACCAAGAGCATGGTACAGTAGGATAATGCTTATCTACTGGAAAATGGGTTTGAAAAATGTGAAGGAGAACCCACATTATACATCAAGGAGAAAGATGGTAAGATGCTCATTGCTGTTTTGTATGTTGATGATGTGATTTTCACAGGTACTGATGTTTACCTCATTGAGAATTTTAAAACAATCATGAAGGATGAATTTGAGATGATTGATATGGGATTGTTGAGATACTTAGTAGGATTAGAAGTAGAGAAAAATGAAAATAAGATTTTTATCTCTCAAGCTAATATGTGAAAGAAGTTTTGGAAATATTTAACATGCAGGATTGCAAGGTAACAATTACTCTTACAGTGATGGGATTGAAACTGAGCAAAGAAGACAGCAACAAGGATTTTGATCCAAGTTTATATAAGAGCATAGTTGGCAACCTTATATATTTGACTGCAACTAGGCTGAATATTATGCATGTTGTAAGTTTAATTTCCATATTTATGGAAAGGCCAAAGGAGGCACAAAGGAAAGCAGCAAATAAAATTATGAGGTATGTGAATGGAACAAAGAGGTATGGTATTTTATATACCACTTCAGAAAATTTTGAACTTATTGGATATACTGATAGTGATTGAGATAGAAGTATATAGGAAAATCACCTCTGGATATTTTTTTCATATGGGATCAGGATCCATTTCATGGGCTTTTAAGAAACAACCAATTGTGGTTTTATCAACATCATAGGCAGAGTATGTGGCAGCTACGACAGCAACATGCCAAGCAGTATGGATGAGGAAAATGTTGAGAAGTTTGTGTCATGAACAGGTAAAAGGCACAACAGTGTATTGTGATAATATCTCATCTATAGCTTTGTCAAAGAATTCAGTGTTTCATAAAATAACGAAACACATTGATGCCAAGTATCACTACAT
This sequence comes from Pinus albicaulis, assembly GCA_034641835.2. NCBI lineage: Eukaryota > Viridiplantae > Streptophyta > Pinopsida > Pinales > Pinaceae > Pinus > Pinus albicaulis. Next base: position 117,024,469 of record CM076569.1, read on the forward strand.
CTGAGAGTTAGTGAACAATGGTGAAACTATTTTGTAACATTGTAGAACTAAAGAGCAGTTTGCTGATATATTGACAAAACCATTGGGGTAGAAAAGTTTTAATTATTTGAGAAAGTATCTGGGTATGCAAGAGAATCCATCAGTTGAAATTAAGGGAGAGTGTTGGAAATTTAATTCCAACTATAACCCTGTGCAGGAGGACGAAATTGAATGCTAATATGAAATATTGAAGGACAACGACCAAGTTTTCTTGTTTGTAAATCCACACTCAACCTCGCATTCAACTCAGGTTTTAAATCACTGTAAGTTAAAATTTCTGGTTATGGATGTAGCCATGTTTTAGTGTGAAATCTCGTGGTTTGAACCACGTAACCTCTATCTTGTAAACCCTCTGCAATCACCATTTAAAACCCTGTCCTCACACTTTAAAACACCACCCATCAACCATAACTCTTATCGCACTGTGTTTAAAGTTTGAATGGGCCACATCATTCATGTGGAGCCCATACTCCACGTCCACGTACCCACCGACCAATCAAAAACCATTTGCACGATCTCTCGCCTTGTCACCATAGCCTATAACTCACACAAAATAAATGGACCCACTGTCATGTCATGAAACCCGTGGACCAATAAAATTGATATCGCAAATCTTGAAGCTGATGTCACCATCCCCAGAAATGGATGTGATAAGGATTTATGTAATGCAATTTGCAGTCCATCGCGGGTTCCACCTCCAGCCAATGGGAGCCCAATCGCAGGTTCAGTTGTCCAGTCAGAAGGGAAAAATTTGGATGCGATATGCTCATTAAAACAAGTTTATTTTTGTTTTGAAATCTGTGAAAAACATTTAAGTTAAGGTTTTAAACTTTAAGTTAATGATTTATATTTTCTTTAATGCCACGATGGATTTTTTTATAAAAAAAATTTGACGTAGGATAATATATATATATATATATATATATATATATATATATATATATATATTGTTGTGTATTACCTTTTATAACAAACTAAATTTATATATATTATAAACATTGAAAATGTTTATAATATATATATTACAACATATATATATATATATATATATATATATATATATATATATATATATATATATATATATATATATATATATATATATATATATATATATGTTGTAATATATATATTATAAACATTTTCAATGTTTATAATATATATAAATTTAGTTTGTTATAAAAGGTAATACACAGCAAAAAATCATTTATATAGAGAGAGACTGTGTCCTGTTTTGTAATAGCCCGAAGGTAGAAAAACAAAAGGACAAAGAGCAAGATTCAAAAAAACACTTCGTGTGCAACAGTTGAAGTGGTTTTTTTTGTAAACCAGAACAAAGAAGTTATGAGAAAAACGATCATTTTGTAACTAATTTTATGCTTAATGAAATAGAATTTTTTATTTTCTGCATCTCTGTCAATATTGTTAAATGATTTCTCTGTGTTAGAAGGAGAGATTTTTTTTTCTCTCTGTGTGTTTGAAATAACCAGAAATTCCAAGAATCAGAAGATGATGCAACAGACAAATTGACCGAAGCATTATCTTCTCTCACCACAAAGAATGAATAGGTTGATAAATTAAAGAACTCATTGGAGAGAGAAAAAAAAATAAAGAACAATTCAGATAATGCATTAGTGTTTGAGATATAGAAAACTTCCAAGTTGCAAAAACAACTTGAACAATTTTTAAGTGGATCTAATATTTCTCAATGTTTGGCACAAGCAAAAGAACAAATTTGGATGGTTATCATGTCCTCTGTATATGACTTTTGTCCTTCTATTGAAATCATTATGGAACAAGAAGAGTTGTTGGAGATAGAAAAGGAATTTATTGATGAAATAAAAAATGAACTAGGAAACAAAATTGACCTGGAAACTCAAATTATCAAATATCTAAATACAAATATAAGGGAATAACTAGAGAAGTAAGGTTTCGATGATAGAACTTGTTATCACAAAATATGCCCCTGATAGGTTGATGATCAAGTAGACTCTGAGTAACTATTTCAAACCAGACTTTTAGTTGAGGCTTAGCCTCCTCAACCTGAGGGGGCTCTCTCAATAGGTTTAAGATTTTGAATTAAGGATTAGATGGCTAACTCTAGGAATAAATTGGATAAAAGTGTATAACTGGTTGAATTACTTATCAAAAAACATCTATTGGGCTATGGAGTCAAGGTATGTTTCAAAAAAACATCAGAATTAGCTTAACATGGAAGTCAGGGCATTTCAGAGTTTTAGATGTATTAGAAAAACAGTAACACAGTGAATAAAACACAGTTTACAAACATATGAAGGAAGTTAGAGCATTTTCCAATGAATTATAAGTAACACATGTTCATACCACTACAAATAGGTAGATTAGGAAAGCTATAGGAAGATCAAAAACCAAAAACTCTTTCTGAATCCTGAGTAGTAAAGCCAACATATGTATTAAGATGAAAACACATAGTCTTCTATAATAACATAGTTTGCTTGTTAATGAGAATTTCCAACCTTTAGCAATTCGACTTCATGTCTCTTATAGATTCATCATCACAATCTTGGATTCCCTTATCCATCTTGAAGAGAATTCGAATTTTTAAGTTTGACACATATCTGCTCCTAAAACAGACTCTTAATTACATCTGACAGTTAACTGTCTCTTCTAGAAGTCCTAATACAAATAGGAGTAAAACTCCTTATTATGTCTAAAACAACCTTATCTAAGACTTAAATAATATCTCTGACAGTTGTTTCTCCATTTATTTGACCTTGATGATTCCTCTAATCTTGTTATGCAATCATGTGGATTCATGTCTTATTTGCCCTACAAAATAGGGAACATGTTTCCTGTAATTTAGCTTTTACCTTCATTGATGATATTCGAACCCTTTTGCTAGCAATATTGACTTTTTGAGATAAGTGACATGTGTTATCATTTCCATGGAACCATGCCTTTCCACCTGTACAAAAATTAAGCCTTTGAAAAAGTACAAAGAGTGATGATATGGCTGCGCTACGAAAATAATAGTTGTTTACGTAGTGCAGAATCTGTATCTTCGTAAAAATCTCTTAACCATTCACTTTATTTTGCTTTAACACTTGAACTTTCATTTGTGAGCCCTTTCCATCCACCAACAGTAACAAAATTTGGAAACCAAGTGTTTTTACCTCTCAAAACCCTTATAAAAATATTCAAAAATGCACCTACAGTAGTTTCGTAGCGCGCTACAAAACTGCTGTGTATGTCTTTTTTTCACAATTCTTAGAATTTAAGAATATTTTCACCTTTTAATGATTTCCATGATGTCTATAGACCTTAGCAATCAAAATAATTCAACGTTGAAATGTTCTCAAAAAGTGATGTCCTTCCCAAAAACAAGATTGTATTAAGGATTTGTCACTTACTGCTCTAGTTCTATCTCTGCTATAGCTGACCTTCAGAATTTGTCAATTGAATTTCAAAATCTTCAATCTGCCTCTTCAGTCTCCTATTAGTAGGCCTCAATTTAACATTTATCATTCTCATGAATCTTGCATCTTTGATTACAGGGACAGTCCTGGTAAAGTACTGAGCTTCACTGCTGACTGTTTTAGGTTTTGAAACTCTTTCAACCTCCCATAGAGCCCTTATTCTATTGAAGTTTTTCTTCTCAACAACATGTCTTCTTGCTTTCTTCTTAAGCTTAGCAATTTCAAGATTAGCGAGTCTCAACTTTTCTTTAATTTCTTCATAACTGCTCTTTTCTCTTTGAGTGTTGAAAACTTTGTTTTTGTCTCCTTCATGAATTGGTGATGATAGGTCTATGGGCTCTTCATAAACATTGGAAACTTCCCCTGCTTTATCTAACTCCATATCCAACTCTTGCAACTTTTTTGATTGCCTAGTTAAAGGCCTTTTGGGCTTGAACACAAACTCTGAAATTTCATCATCAAAATCCAACTTTTTGGAAGATTTCATCTTCTTAGATTTCCCTTCATCCAATTTTATAAAGTATTTCTGAACTAAATGAGATTATTCAATATCAATAGCCTGTAAAATATCATTCAAATTACCCTTTAAACTTGGACTTTCTTCTGAAACCACTATTTTTCCCCTTTCCTTTGCTATTTGACTTCTAGTTAGTATTTTCTGGGTTGATTTGTTTTTTGACTGTTCCTTTACAGTTTCCTTAATTTTAGTTGTCCTCTTATGTGCAGGTTGATGGGTATTTTGAATAATCACCGATGTTTTAATCTCTGGCTCTTTTACTTGCTCTCTGGGTTTCAACTTGACAAATATTTTTGATCTTATCTCTGCAGGGTCACTGGTTTCTGATGGTGATTTTTCTTTAGTCTTATGGCTAACACCTATTTTTTGTGTTTCCACCCCAAATCCACACAAAAGAAAATGTAGACCATTCTTTTTTTATCCTGTGAAGTTCATGCATGATGGAGAAGTGAAGTTTCACAGTATTGAGCTTTCATTTGCACTTTATCTTCCATCTTGGCTAAACTTCAAAATAAGAGGAAAGGAAAATCCAAAGAAACCATTCCAGTAAAATGCAACAGGAGTTTGAAATGATAAGAATACACTTTATGGTATCTTCACTCACAGGTGAAATACCTTTGAATGTTGTAGAGCAGGTTGGCATAGGTGTTCTTGATGTAGCTTCTTGGCACTGCTTTAGTTAATTCTGTCTCTACAAACCCTGGCTTCAGAAATATTTTACAAGGTTCCATCTCAAACCTGAAATTTTTGAACCATTTTTATTCTCCCCTTGGAATCTCTGTCACTAATGATATGATCTCAGCGGAAATTGGAAAGTTTAAGACTCCAAATTTTGTATTTGAACCTGTGAAATGAAGAGAAAACTCTTTTGTCACTTGATTATGACCTCTCTGCAATTTTTCACAGAATTTCCAACATCCTGTCTTTTTGAAGGCTTCCTCAACTAATTTTTCCTTGGTTAGAGCCTCTATACTTTCAGGATCTGTCCTTAAACAGTGGCCTGACCTGTGGTTCTTTCTTTCCTCTGTCATCGTTTCCTTGAAATTGTTGTGTGCTTCTTGGAAACTTGTAACCAATAGCCTCGCTTGATTTCATAGTAAACTGCCTCGCTTGATTAGGGACACTGCGTTGCTTGAAAGTAATAATCAACCTCGCTTGATAAATGAGAGAAGCTTTGGTTTCCGCTTACCATGAGCTTACCATTTAGAAAAGGGTATGCATCATGTGTTTCTTGCATGAGACAATAAAACCAAAAACCAGCCCTTTTCAAATTTGAAAATGACTAAGATAAATGACCTCTAATGAATGTCATGATGGCTATGAATGGTTGCATGCGTGAGAAAAGACTCGTGGCTCACACCTAATCATGAAGGATTAACAGGATTTGATGGATTTGATACTTTGACAAGACTTTCTACGAATCCCTGATTCCGTAGCGCTCCTAATGTAAATTTAGGGTTTTGCGCTATGAAAAGAGCAGTGTTTTCGTAGCACAAAAGCAGTTTTTGACACTATCTGCGCTACGAAAACGTGGGTTCGTGGCTTAATAAAAAAAAAAAAAAAATGGTTAGAAACTTGACTCTCTAAACATGGTATGAGACTCTCAAGGTATGAAATAAGGTTGTTGGACTTTATTATGTGAATGAAAATGAGACTCTAACCCTATCACTTAACCCCTAAAAACTTAAAATGACTTAACAGCTATATGAAAACCATGACTAGGAACAAAGCAAACTGTCCAAGTTTGGAAAAAAAATTTATAGTGATAACAGAACTGACTCAATTATTCAAGCTAGGAAAGTTCTAATGAAAAAAAATCTTATGCTGAAAAGAAAATATAAATGTGAAAATTCGCATGTAAATATTAATAAGTTTTACAAAAAAAATTATATTATGCACCAGAAAGGTCTTCTGTCTTTGAAGAATTCGAAAGGCCAAATAATAACAAAGGACAAGTATCAAAGATCATTGAATAAAGAAGTAATGGATAAATCAAATTTTGTTGGAATCAAGGGAGATTTAAGTGGTCAAAATCTACTTAGTTCATTCTCTTTTTATTTTCTATGAGATTAAACATTTGTTCATAATAAAACCATATTTTGAAAAATATAATGAAGTAGATCAAGCATACATGTAGATTATCGATCTAGATTATCCAAGAGATGAAAAATGGGAATAATTATTCAAAATGGTTGGATAAGTTCAATTTATTGTTGCACTATATGAGCAAAGGATCAAAGAAGGTCATGATTTCGAGAAGAAAAAACAGAACAAATTCAGATGCTTTGATCCCAAATGAAAATATCAGGGTCATTTAAAGACATTATAGGACAACATTTCTATTTTTATCAAGTTGTTATTTAAATTTTCCAAAATCTCTTGGATAATAATTATTTTTCACTATAAATTTGTAAAAGATAGATTATTTTGTAAACTAGTCTATATATACTTTTGTTGTTGAATCGAAAAGGGTTGAGAAGTGGACATAATTTTAAAATACAGATGTAATTTTGAAGCTTTGGAGATAATCAGAGGGTTTTGATTTCAATCCTTAGCAACATTTGTTTACTCTATGAGTACTTTGCTATAATTACATTTTTTTTCTACATATATTTGAGTTTTTACAGAACACTCAACAAGGCTAGGTTGAGTTTCAACCTCCCTGGAAGCCCACCGTAAAGTTATGTTCATTACTGAGTAGATCAAGGTCTCAGTGTGTAATGTTGATCCATGTACATCATAGATTTTTGCTTCTATACCAATTCTTAGATATATTGTTGTTAGCTATAAATATTCTTCTATACGCTTCTGCTCATGTTAGGTGATTAGATATTCAGGGAGGACATCTAATTTTCTAATTTCTTCTCTAGTCTTCTACCAAAATGGTACAAGGTCTTAGTGTGTCATGTTGATCCATGTACATCATAGGTTGTTGCTTCTATATCAATTCTTATATATATTGTTGTTAGCTATAAAGATTCTTCTATATGCTACTGCTGCTGCTGCTTCATGGAGGATATTTATTTCTAATTTCTTCTCCAGTATTCTACCAAAACTATACAAATATTCATATGTTTTTAAGGTTGGAATCAACACATTAAATCATTTGGTTTAAGGATTATTAACATATATGAAAAGTTTGTTTCCTTGAATCATCCATTTTCAAGCATGCCCAAGATATGGAATACTAGACACATTTATCTAACATCTTAGATACATAAATCTTGTTAGCTCTGCTGGATTAGCATAGCCCACGTTGTAGAGCTTGCCCAATCCACAGGCAGAGTCCTAGTGAGATCGAGATATATGAGTGTGACATTGTTGCTGGTTTAGAGATGGTCATTGGAAACACTCTTACAAACAACACACAGAAAAAAACACACATCCATACTACTCTTAAATGAACAAGACTTAGTCCACTCTCCTACATATCACAATCTACAATACATTAAAAATTTATGGCTCACTCATTCTCCGGGCTCTCCCACGAGGGAGTTAAGCCCAAAAAGGCTCTTATACTTACACTCAAAAAAATATGCATATATTGAATTTAAAAATCAAACTACATCACACTAATATAGTGAATATGAGATTTAATAGATTCTAATCTAAAAGAATATTGTTAAGAAAATCTCTCAACAAACTCCAAGAAACTTCAAACATGTTTCTAAAATAAATAATATTCCTAACAAAAATCACTCAATACATTCTATGGGAATACTATTGTCTTTATCATGTACACAATTTCAATGAAGAAAGGTGCAATACAAGACAATAGTCCCTTCATAATACATAACCATTGGATGCATTCACTCCATCTTTAATTCAATGTACCAGTTGGTAAGAGAATTACAAGTTGGTGGCAAAGTGGTTGTCTAACTCCAAATGTGGCAAAGCCATTGAATAAAAATTTGTCATATTTAAATGAGAAAAAACAGAAACAAAAAGAGATATTCAATCTCAACCACCAAAATATTACATCCATAATTTTTAAAATTTCTATATAATAAGTAGTAATTATGTTTATAAATAATTTTTTATTTAATTATTAATAATTATTAAATAAATAATAAAAATTTAATATTAAATATTCTTTTACTTAATTATTTTTTTTTCCATTTAATTAGATTTATTAATTAAAAAAATTATCACAATAATTTTTTGAAATATAATATGTGATACTGACTATATTATAAATTAATTAAAATTTTATTAATGAATATGAATAAATATGAATATCCATACTTGATTTTACCAATTTAAAATTTATACAAGAAATTATAATTATAACGAGACAATAATAACTTTGTTACCACTTACACTTAAAAAGAACACTCTGAGAAAGTTCATTTAAACATTACATTTTTCGCACTACCTCTAACAAGTAAAAATAAAATTGACTTTATTTCTGAGATGACAGAAGCAAGTGATGAAATCTACCGTTTGTATGTATGGCCCATGGGTAATATAAGCATGTAATTACTGCACAGGCCTGATCACTAAAAAAGGGCAATACGGCACAGTGGGCCCTTCGCAGCACATGGTCCTTCATGTATTCACCCAATCCTTAGTTCAATGTGCTGATGATCACTAGTGGCAAAGTGGCTGTCCAACTAGCCATGTCGCAGGCCGGTGAATACAAACTTGTTATATAGCTTCATAACCAAAGCCACGGCCTTCGTACAATACAATGAAAATATTATTGATATTATAAATCGCAGAGGCAGATCGACATGTTCTACAGGATTTTGTCGGCAGGTTAAGGTGAAGTTTGGTTTTTGGATTTTGGATTTCTTTTTTTTCTTTTTCTTTTTTTTTTTATTCTTAATAATATTAGTGTTTTTTTTAGAGTAAGTTGAGGCTATCAAATATATAATTTGATGGTAACTTGTTATTTTGATTTAAAGAATGGATAAGAAGATACTATTAAATTTACAAAAAAAAACACTAATGTTTAATCAACCAAAATAATTTTAAAACATACTTTAAAATCAATTTCATATATTATATTATAATTATATTCTTAAAAAAACTAATAATAAATTTAATTTAAATAAATAATAATTATGTTAGATCTAAGACTTTTGTAATTTATAATGTAGATAAATGTAATAGCATCATTAAAATTTGATATATATTTCTAAATAATAATTGACCAAAATATTAAAATTTTATATATAAATTTAATTAATAATTATATAAACACTTAATATTTATAATAATTAACTTGTTATAAAATATTTTAAAAAAAAATTAACTTCATAAAAATTTAATATATAGTTATTATATTTATAATGTATAATGAAAATTTTTAAAATTTAAATTTTCAAAATTATCTTGAAGTCCATACACATCCATACACACCCATATTTTTGTAAAATTTATGTGAAAAAAATCAGTACGATCCAATACTTAGAATACTGTGAATATGATTTCGAAAAACTTCAATCAAATTTAAGCTTACAATTTTATGACCTAATTGCTAATGAGTAATTAATCATATTAAGTTAATCCCTAAACCAAATATAGAATAATTCGTTATTCACTTCTGAATTCCAAAAACTATATGCACGGAGCATCTGAGAAATTGATTTTCAAGTTTCAAAGTCTAAAATTTTAAAATTGCGACAGTGTGGATTTTGGACAGTCCTGTAATTTATTGAAAGTAGCTTCCATATCTATCTCATAAAATTATAAAATTAACACACAGATTCTCAAATAGAAAATAAATTTATTGAAAAAATGACTTACAAAATAAGTAAATATAATAAAACTACATTTACTAATAGTGTTATAATAATCTGGACTTATAATTGAAAATATCAGTGTGTAACTAATAACTAAGATTCTAGTTGTGGAGTTCATATTAATAATGGACAAAATAAAGAACTGCAATTAACTATATTATTGAAGATAAACTGCAATTAATTATATTATTGAAAATGTCGATGTTTCGAATTTTAGTGGAGATTCATCATCATGACAGAATTTGGGAATCCATCTTTAAGACAGAATTTGAAGATGGATCCCCGTTAGGATTCCAAAGGTCAACAAATGTCTTTCAACACTGTGGATAATAGGAAACATTCATCTTCAACTGATAACCACAAAAACTTAAAAACCATTAACTATATTATGTTACATTTTTTTCAGTAAGAAAAAACTCTGGTTTATATTGAGTACCAGTGCATAACATCAAAAAATTTTACATCAGTCTTCAAGTGTTTCGTCTCCTGTCTATACCTGTTGAGGATATCTATATTCTATACAAGAAAATACACATGTTCTAATATTCAATTGTCCCTAGTTCTGCATTTAGAACACATCTGATCTGTTTACATCCTTGTGCCTAAATCAAAGCATTTTAAAACCAGGAGCCAACAAGCTTCCTTTCTCCAGATATTGGGCAATAGCTTCCAAGTACAAGCCTGCACCTGTAAATGATATACCATCCTATATATACAAAAATTACAAAAAAAATTAAAGTACTGGGAGTAGCCTATAAACCGTAGGCTTAGAAAAACTTCACCACCCATGTAGCCCCATTTCCAGAGCCATCAACAAGTTCATATTGCATTTCGCCAAAAACACTGTGTAGTCCTTTCTTAGATAGCCTGTCAGCAACTTGGTTTTTGATAGACATGGTGGAAAGATATAGCAGTGAAAATGTTCCTCTCTAGCCAGGATGTGAGATTTCCAGGCATCAGTTGAATTCTATTATTCAAGTGCTCTATGAGGACTTTGGAATCCTTGGAAACCCACAGTCTATCAATGTATATTGATTAGTAAACCATCCCCAAAGGGAAAGGATTCAGCCCTCATATTTGTGCCTTGGCCTCCAAACCAGTAGATTTCATAGTGACATTGTAGCGATATCATGAGCCACGCTCCACAGCCACATCTGGATTGTTGTTCCACACCATAAAAAAACCTCACAGGATATTGGATCTCGAAAGGTTTGTTCCTGATGAAGAGATCGCGAGGGCGCTTCAAATAAATGGTAGAGTTGTTCCATCTTCTCATAATCTGTGTAACAACCATATTGGGCGTGTAGACCATCTCCTCAAAAATCCATCGGTTTCTGCCAACCCACATAAACCAATGTAGAAAAATATGAAAGCTTTTGTATAATTTCCCCTTACCATACCACCATTTAATGCTCTCTTCAGTAGTTGTGTAGGAAGGAGCCAAAGAGTTTATATGTGAGCATATATTAAGATGTACTTTCCCGGAAAAAACACATTCATAAAAAAGAGGTCTGCAATGTTGTGAAACCAGCTTCAAAAAAGAGAAGAAAAGAGATATCAACGCCTTAGAAATAAGCCACTTCGAGGGGGAAACCTCCAATACATTACATGAATAAACAATTCTTGGATGATACAAATTACAAAACCTCCTTTCTATATATATGAGTCCATGGGGCCACAATGTAACCCTAGCCGGCCTAAAAATAATAATTTAAGGGCACAATAAAACAATATGTGGGTTACAGGGGTACAATAATAACAACAAGGGGGTTACACTAACAACAATAAGAGACTATACTAGAAATATAGGAACCTAACATGCCCCTCTCCTTCAAAAAAGTGTTGTCCTCAATGCTTGAGTAACTCTAGGTGTTTCTATATAAAATTCTCATCCTCCCATGTAAAATCTTCAGTGGGTAAGTTCTTCCACTTGATGAGATACTCTGAAATTGATCGATTTCGTAGCTGTCGAGTTCCTATTTCTGTGACAGCTTCAGGTTCCAATATCATTTTTCCTTCCTCATCAAGTTCTAGCAATGTTGTTTTAACTGGAATATTTTCACCTATAACCTTCTTTAAGCATGAAACATGGAAAATTGGATGCACTCGTGAAGAAGTAGGAAGCTCCAATTTGTATGCCATAGTACCAATATTTTGCAACACCTTCTAAGGACCATAGTACTTTGGCGATAATTTATTATCCTTCTTAGCTTGCTTGAGGGACATTTGTCTGTATGGTTGTAGCCGTAAAGATACCCAGTCTCCTACATCCAAAATTCTCTCGTTGTGATGTTTATTTGCATGTTGTTTCGTTCGATTTTATGCCAAATTCAAGTTATCCTTTAAGATTTGGAGAACTTCTTGTTGATGCTCGATGTGGTCTTCCACTGCTTGAACCTTCGAATTTCTCTTAAATATGATGTGATGGATGGTGGATGATATCCATAAAGTGCCATAAATGGGGTCATTTTTACTGTAGTATGGAAGGAAGTGTTATACCACCATTCAGCGAGAGGTAACCACTTGACCCATTGTGTTTGTTTATCAAATACAAAACAACGAAGATATCCTTCCAAAAATTTATTTACTATCTCAGTTTGACCATTGGATTGAGGATGATAAGATGAGTTATGAGATTATTGAGTACCCAAACAAGAAAATAACTACGTCCAAAAATTTTCAGTAAAAACGGGATCTCTGTCGTTCATAATAACCCTTGGGTTTCCATGTAGCTTTTAAATTGTGTCCATAAATGTAGTAGCAACTGTACTTGCTTTAAATGGATGAGATAATGCACAAAAGTGTGCATACTTGGTAAGTCTATCAACTACCATCATGATGACACTCTTTCCTTCGGACTTAGGTAAACCTGTGATAAAATCCATTGAAATCTCCTCCCAACGTTGACTTGGAATGGATAAAGGTTGTAGAAGTCCCGGGGTCTTAATTGTCTCCACTTTATTCTGCTCGCAAACCAAACATTTCGCCACAAATTTTTGAATATCAGATTTAAGGCCATCCCAAAAAAATTCTTTCTTCACCCTGTGGTAAGTTTTTAAAAATCCTGAGTGTTCTCCTAAAGGAGAAGTGTGCAATTCCAGAAGAATCTTTTGTTTTAGTTGGGAATTCTTACAAAGATATAAGCGATCTTTGTACCATAAGGAATCATTTTTCCAACTAAATTTATCAGATGTACTAGGATCTTGCTGCAACTTTTGAATGAGTGTCCATACATCTTTGTCCTTCTTCCATTCATCTCTTGCTTCGGTTATCCAATCTGGTTGGATAATAGAAATGGCACAAAGCAATGCTTCACCTCTTCATTCTTTCTTGAGAGTGCATCTGCAACAACATTAAGCTTTCCTTTTTTGTAGATTATTTCAAAGTCATAACCCAACATCTTTGTGACCCATTTTTGCTGCTCTTCTGAAGATAGTCTTTGTTCCAAAAAGTGTTTAAGACTATCATGATCATTTTTTACCTTGAAGTGTCTTCCCATTAGGTAAGTTTGTCATTTCTTTAGTTCATGCAGTATTGCTAAAATTTCCTTCTCATATATAGGTTTCTGTAAATACTTTCCTTTGATTGGATGACTTTCAAAAGCAATGGGTCTTCCTTCTTGCATTAAAACGGCACCAATTCCATTTCCTGAGGCATCACATTCCACAATAAAGGTTTTTGTGAAGTCTAGCGTAGCTAAGACCAGTGCTAGTCACATTGTTCAAAGGCCTTAGTTGCTTCAAAAGTCCATGAAAATGCATCTTTCTTCAATAATGTTGTTAGAGGTGCTGCTATTCTCCCATAATTCTTAACAAACTTGCGATAATACCTTGTTAACCCGAGAAATACTAGCAACTGCTTTATGGTTGTGGAGACTTTCCATTTTTTAATGGCTTTAATTTTGTTAGGGTCTACCTTAACACCCTCATGAGATACAATATGACCCAGATATTCCAAGTCTTGTACTCCAAAGAAATATTTGGATGTTTTTGCATATAATTGTTTCTCCTGCAATAGTTTGAGCACCCTATCAACATGTTGAACATGATCCTTCCAAGACCTCCTGTAGATTAGTATATCATCAAAAAATACTAGCACAAATTTTCTAAGGAAGGGTTTGAAAATGGAATTCATCAACCCTTGAAATGTAGAAGGTGCATTGGTAAGGACAAAAGGCATGACCAAAAATTCATGTGATGACCCTCATGAGTTCAAAATTTTTTTTTCGGAATATCTTCAGTCTTCTTTCTAATTTGATGATATCTTGAATGAAGATCCAACTTGGTAAAATAAATTGCTCGATGTAATTCATCCAATAATTCATCAATCACATGACTGGGAAATTTATCTTTAATGGTGAGCTTATTGAGTTCCCTATAATTTGGACACATGTGCCATGATCCATCCTTCTTGTGTACCAATACTACAGGAGCAGAGAAAGAACTTTGACTAGGTTGAATTATACCAGCCTCTAACATTTCTACAATCATATGTTCAATTTCACTCTTTTGGACATAATGATATCTATAAGGCCTGATGTTTGGAGGAACACTTCCTGGAATAAAATGAATAGCATGACCATGATCATGAATAGGTGGGAGTCCTTTAGGATTTTCAAAAACCTTGGAATGATTTTCCAAGACTTTTTGGACTTATGTAGAAATAGATGATTTTGATGTTGGAACTTCTAGTGAGCATAATTGTGAAATTACGCCTCGTTGTTCTTTCTTTAGAAGATTTTCCATGACATTAGAGCTTATTATATTTCCCTAATTCCCTGCAATACCCCGTAATTCGACTTCCTTTCCTTCTGAAAAAAATTTCAAGAAAAGTTCTTGAAAATTAAAAGTTACCCTCCCCAAAGATTGTAACCATTGTACTCTTAGTACAACATTAGCACCTCCCATAGGAATGGAAAGCATTGGACTATTCAATACATAATACCCCATGGTTAGCTTGATATTATAGAATTTTCCAGTGAAATTTATAGTTCCTCCATTTGCAACCATCACTTGACATTCTGGTGCTAGGTATAGGAAACAATTTAATTCCTTGGCTACCTTACAATGAATAAAATTATGGGTACTACCTGAATCAATCAACACTACTACCTTTTTCTTCTTGATATGTCCTTCTATCTTGAGAGTTTGAGGAGTGGTAATTCCTACCAATGCATTACACGATATGGTCGGACTCATTTCTTCCTCTTCTAGGGTTGGTTCCTGGTGTATATCCTCTTCTTGTTCATTTTCTTCTTCCTCTTCACAATCTGTGTAAAATAATTTATTCTCAACACACTTATGACCTTTAGTGTATTCTCTATCAGAACTATAGAAAAGCCCTTTTGATATTTTTCTTCCAATTGTTGTGGTGTCAACCTTGTAGGTTGTGGAAATATAGGAGTAGCAACACTTCCCTCTTTATAGAAGTGAGTGGTAGGCTTCCTTGTCGCTATAATTTTACATTCAATTTTTCTTGCCTGTTAGTCATCAGTAATTTTCACCTGTTTTAGATGACTAAATGATTTGTCTCATATTTCTAGAAATCAAAATTCAAGAATCATTGTCTTCTAGAAATCTCCTCAAAGATAAAATTTCCACTATCCCTCCTCTCTGTTCAAGCATGGCCAATCTGTTTATCTAGATAAAACTCCATCCTGGACTGGTGTCTCTCACTCTCTCTATATTTGTCACCCTTGCCTATAACCCTCTGTCTCATCTTTCCTAAGCCTTCTATTTTTCACCCGTTGTCTTGCCAATTTAACCAAAAATTTTCCCCTATTCACCATGTACCTCAAGCAATGGTGTTTTCAAAGGTCCTTTCTAAAAAACCCTTTGAAGTAAAGCAAAATTATCTAGTTTTCTAGGATGGTGGTGCATAAGTAGAGTGTCAAAACCCTGTATCTTCATTCAAAACCCTGATTCAAACTTTTAGTTAGAAACCCATTCTAAAACCTTGCAAATAAGTCACATATGGTTTTCTTAGGTCAGTGCACTATCATGGTTCTCATTCCATTATTTCCATAGGAATTCAAAGGTAAATTCAAGAGAAAATAGAGTTGAGTTTTATCATTATCTAAATATGTACTTAAGAAACCTCCAAAGGCACCCTCTTGATCCAAAAACAAATATGCAAAGGAATAAACTATCATATCCAAGCATTTCTATAGGAATGCATTGAATATTATTCTAAAGAAAAACAGAGGCAAAGAAAGACACCTAAGAGAGTTCATGAAGTCATTTGCAATTGATAAAAAGGTACAAATAAGCTGGAGGTTACAAGGAAGATCAAGAGCTCATAATAAGTGGTAAAAATACTACTTATCAAAAATTTCCGTGTAAATTTCAAAGGGACAGTGGCATATGAGAAAAATGGCGCATTGCAGCAAAGAGATCATTGGAAAGGATTTTGGCCTCAAATCATGAAGTTGGTAAAGGGACAGCTGCCCTTTACCACATTACTACTACAAGACCAAAAAATTCATCAGATGAGTCATAAAGTAAAGGTAAATACTAAGACCAACATCAAGAAAGACAATCACAGTCATGAAGAAAGAAATAGGTGTGTTTTGGTTGAAAATGCAAATATATGACTATTGTGACCAAACAGTGAAAAAGTATTTGGGCTACAAAGGCTAAAGATTCCCTCCAACCCTCCAAATAAGCATTGTAGACTTTATTGGGCATTAGAAGTGAATTCAAATATATATTCCCTTTTAAAAGAAAAACTCTGAAGACAACCTTGTTTGTCTTACTGGATATCCCTAAAAGCTCAAAATTGGGATAATGAGCAAATAGGCATGATAAGTGGAAATGAGCACCTCCTTCATCAACAGTAGAGGGTGTAAAAAAAGGAATTCCTACATTGTCTTCTAAGACTGGGTAAAAAGGGCACAAACTCCACTAAATCAAAAGATGAGATCTGAAGTCCAAAAAGGCTCAAAGAATGAGGTATTGGGGCACTGTGTGCTATTGCACTGAAGAAACAAAAAATCAAGTTTGATAGTTAATTTTTTTACAAAGGAACAGTAAAAGGTTTGTTTCATAGGATATGGAAGAAAATTATAGTTTTAATCACTCTAAAGATGTTCACAACAAGCATGAGCCATCATGAGCCTAACCAATTTCCCAAGTGCTAAAGAAGACAGTGGTTAAAAGACTGAAAAGGCAATCAGAGGCATTGGCAAAAAGAAAGCAGCAAAAGAAAAAGGTGCAAAGGGGACTTTAGAATGAGGGTTTTTAAAGTTAAATTATTTCAAAAAGGGGTTAGTAATACTACAACATCTCTTTTTCCCATTCATTTCACCTTTTGCAAAAACAGAGGGAAAATTTGCAGCTTCTGCAGGCATGCTTGGGAAAAATTCCCTTAGTGTTGCGCTCCTGTAGGTGGACGTTGCGCGCCTGTATCTGTCGCCAGTGTAATTTCCTTATGAGAAATGTGTGCTTGTAGGTGGGCACTATTCTCTTCTAGTCTCTCCTAACGTGTAGAAGACACCCGAAACCTCGTGAAGTTTTTCCCGGTGTCATTGCACTCCTACCATAATCTCTGCCGCCCGACTCCATGTTCAGGGTGGCCCGACACTCGAGTGCTACGCATTCACCACTGCATATATTGTCTGACACTGTGTTTAGCCCCTCCTGGGCCAACGACGTTGCACTCCTGCCATGGGCGTGTAGCGCTAAATGGAATTGCGTTCAGGCTTGCCCAGGGAGCTGCCCTCCTGGCATAAAAATATAGCATCACCCAAAAAACGTGCAGAGGCACCAAAACTTCCTGAAGAGCTTACAAATCACATATTTTTTCTGTGGAAGACAATTTTAAGAGGTATTTTCCCTAAATTACCACCTCTTAAGGGTGCCAAGTAGATCCAAATTAGTGTCAAAGAAAGCTTGAAGAAAAAATAAAAAGGAAGCTTAACCTACTTTTTGCTAAGTCTCCTAACCTTTTTTAAAATCTCAGCATCTCCTAAAAACCTATTTCCCCATTATTTCACAAGAAAAAACTCGTTCTGTTTAAAGAGTTGGAGGAAGGGGTGAGGAAAACACCATGTCTTAAGAAGGGACGGTTAACCTAAATGAAGAGACAAGTCTAAGAAAAAAACAGAAGAAAGGAAGAATGCCCAATAGGTTTGAACCCATAAGCACTACAGAACTGATAGCCTCCCCTTATATTCTTTCCTATTTCCAAGATTTATGGTGCTATGAGTTTTGTAACAAAGTGCAAGAGATCAAAATTCACCCTCATTTGACCAATTTATTTGCCTTAAAACTTCACAAGCATAAATTACATCTAGCAGGGGTAAGATTTGAGTTAACCACCAGGGCCATCTCTGAGGCCACTGGAATACCTGGCATAGGAGAAAGGTGGTTTAAACAGAAGCATCTTGACTTAAGCCATTATCATCCATTCTTAAAACCTAGTTGTCAAGCTGACTGTAAAACCATTTTCCCTTTTTCTCATCTATTGGATAGATATTCCCTCCTCATGAATATTATCATGAAATACTTCACCTGTGAAGGTAGGTTTTCCAGAGTCTATTCCTATCATATTAGACTCCTCATGCATTTCACTAGAACTAAGCTACTCCACATACCCTACTACCTTCGCAAAAGTATTGAGAAAATTTCCTCCATCATGCAAAAAAGGCCTCCATCCCAACAAATGTCAAGCCTCTTTCACCATTCCCTCATCAAATTAATTGTCTCGTACTAGCTAGAACAACAAGGCATTCCTTGGGAGGTTTTTTATCACCCATGAGGATTTCACAACTTCATCCTCCATCCCTCTACAAAACATGCCATCATCTCCTCAAAATCCTCCTCATCCACCTCCATCACCCTCCACTCACCTTGGTTCATATTCTTCACATAAATTATTCCCTCAAATAGACCCTCCTCATTTTCCTTCCCCTAATAAATATGATCATAAAGAAAGCGGTGATGGCCTTGAAGAAAACAGTGGGGGCCTTGAAGAAAGCAGTGATGATCAAGATGAACAAAACAGTGAGAGAGAGGGTGATGAAGATGAGGGAAAGAGTGATGAAGTAGATAATGAAAACAGTAAGGGAGAGAGTGAGGATGATGAAGATGAGGGAGAGGATGGTGAAGATAAGGGAGAGGATAATGACAGTAAGGGAAAGAGTGAGGATGATGAAGATGAGGGAGGAGATGATGAAGATGAGAGAGAGGGTGATGAAGATGAGGGAATGAGTGATGAACAAGATAATGAAAAAATTAAGGGAGAGAGTGAGGATGATGAAGATGAGGGAAAGAGTGATGATCATGAAAAAAATAGTAAGGGAGATGTCCAAGAAGAAAGCAACAATGGCCAAGAGAAAAACAATCAAAGAAGTAGCAGGGACGAGGATGCAAATGAAGAAGAAAATAGAGGTTGAAGCAGTGATACAGATGATGGTCAAAGAAGTCAAAGAAATGGGTCTCATAATGAAGAAGAATGCTCTAAATACACAGAAACGGAGGTAGCCTCTCAAGAAAAGGATAGTGGGCAAGAAAAAAATGTTATGATCACTAAATCCCACGATAAGCTAACAAGTCCAATCAGTGGGTCTTATCAAGATGGAAATAACACTGGAAATACCACAACAGTTAGGGGCGAGGAAGAAAAAGAAAGCCATGAAAATGACCAAAATGACAAGGGCAGCCCAGAGACATATTTTAAAATTGTTTTCAGTAAACAAGGAGATGATTACAAAAGTCCACAGAATGAAGGCAATGATGTAGAAAATGAGATTTGCAGTGAAAACAGTAACGAAAAAGGTGAGGAGGATATTCATGAAAGTGAAGATAGTGCAAGCACAAATGCCTCTAATATTGCATAAATAGAGCATAGCAGTGTTGAGGGTCTTGATAGTGACAAAAGCATGAAAGTTATTAAAAATATTGATCCAAAGGAAAAGCATCAGCAAGGTAGGGAGGATATACGCACAGAAATCATTTTTCAAGGAGGAGACAGTCCTAAAATTTTCAATGATCAGAGTTTGCAAACAAAGTTTATGGCACCTTTCACAATTACTTATTAGAGAGGAAGGAGGCATGTGTTTGCTGCCTCCAAAAGGCAAGGGGCCATGCACTCCTCCTCAAAACTAGTGAAAGACAAAATCACCAAACAAATGAAGGACAAGGGTAAAAATAAAATGAAGGACAAAGGTAAAAAGCCAATAAAGGAAAAAGGCAAGAAAACAATGGAAGAAGAGGAAATTAATCATGACGAAGAGAGGGAATTTGAACTCATTCACATAGATAGTGATGAGGAAAATGAAACAAGGATAATTAATTCTCTCCTACAGGACCAGAATGCACAAATTAGATACTTGGAGGTTGAGCTGGAAAGATCAAAAGATTTTATTCATTTCCTACAAGTGCAAAACAAGCAGATGAGTGGTCAGCTAACCATCTATGAAATAAGGGCGCTACAATATAAGAAATAAGCTCAAAGGTCACAAGTTCAGTCGGATGAATACATGGGTGCCTATGAAGAAGATGATGAGGAAGAAGGCCAATCTAGAAACATACCTAAGACTATGGGTCTTAGGAGAGCTTTGCCCAAACAGAAAGAGGACGAATCAACCCAAGCCCAACAATTTCCTCTCACCGATCTCCTCACCTTCGAAATTGAGCATAACAAAGCATCATGGATTGAAAGGGAAAATATAAATTTAGAGGCTAAATTGGAGAAGGCCAACAAATACTTGAGCTTGCAAAGAAAGATGATTGAGCATTACAAACAAAGAAATCACTTTGTAAGGAAAAAGCTCAAAACTGCCCAAAGGGAGGGCTCATCACCAAATGACGGAACTGAACAAGCTAGGCTTGGAATTTTGGTTCAAGATTCACTACAGGTCTCTAAGGACCCTTGAGGGACCCACTCACCAAATTTGAGCAAAATTGAACAATTTTTTGTTTTTTGTAAAATTTTAAGCCTAGGAATGCAACACCGTGGGTGTTGCGATTTTTCCTAGAGCACTTTCAGAGGGCGCAGCTTAAATTTTTGGATCCCCATCATGAGAGGAGTATGCTCACCAATTTTCAACTTAATGGGAGTTGTTTTGGTCCCTCAAAAGGGCCAAAAACACCCAATTTTTCACCTTTCTGCCCTCTTTTTTTAGCAAGTGTTGCGCTCCTAGTAGCTTTGAATTTTTCCTCTTTTTGGGCCACTTTCAGAGGCCCGTTTGAAAAAAATAAGGTATATTTGGAATGTATACATCCACAGCTTTCCAACGGTCCATCCTGGAGCCTTTTCTGACATAGGGAAGGCCTCCAAAACTTTGTTGCAAAAGACCTTTTTCCGGAGCTGCGCTCTTGGAAAATTTTCAAGTTCTGAGATAGTATGTTGCGTTCCTATGTGTAACTAAGTAAATGTGCATTAGGAAAGTTTCCTCATGTATGTCAGAGCCTAAAGGTCAATTTTTTTGCTATTTTAGTCTGGAAAAGATATTTTGGAAGATGTTTTCTGCCTTGGACCTTGCAAGGTCTCAAGGACATGTTAGGATATTTGTTTTTGGCCAATAGGCTTCTAGATGCTCTAGTGAGCTCTCTTCCTCCTTTATTGTTATATAAGCTATGAGGATTCATTGTAAACATTTGCTATAGTTTTGATGTTTTCCTCTTTTAGTCATCTTAAGGAATTCTTGATTGCTCCTTAGGCTCACTAAAATTTTTTCTTTGTTTCATGAATGATTAGTATGTTAGCTTATAAATATGATTCATGGCATGCCCTACTTATTGCTTATTTAAAATTTTCAAAAACTTATCATGAAGCTTTCTTATGGAATATTGATTGATTAGGTTAATGCAAAGAGGTCTTGTTTCGATCTTTCCTTTTTCCCATGCTCATCAACTTGTTTCAGAGTTCCCGATAGTTTGATATATGTTGTTTAGAATTTCCCTTTCCATATATTGAATTGTTTGTTTATCTTATATGTTTTCTCAAAAAAAAGCTAAAGGTGGATTTCTAAATTTAGGAGTTCTAATGCTTCTATGTACCACTGGATTGTTCATATTGTATGTTGATTAGTTGGAATATTCTTCATAGAGATTAATGGTTTTCCATATCTCATGAGTTATTGCTTCAAATTAGAGATGTATAAAACCTCTTAGTCTTTTCACTGAACTTAAATTTCACCTCATACATCACCTAAAGGATCCATTAACCTTGTTAAATCGGCCCTACAATACACTCTTCTTCATCATTTAGACACCCTAGACTTCATCTGACCCCATAGCCCTATTGATTTGATATTATCTCAACCCACCTATCCTACTCAATCATCTTACCCAAACCCAAAAAAAAACAAACAAATTATACTTAAACAACTAGCCTAAAATCAATCATCTGAAGTGAACAAGTTCACATCCTTTGCACAGTAGAGATAGCCCTCTCTATGTCCAGGAAGGCTAGGTCTTAGGACTCCAAAGACTGTTCTGATGCTACCCTATCATTTGGTTAGCCAATATTCCAAATCACAGGACACTAACATAATGGAAATCACGGTGGGAATTGATGTGTTATAGAGCAATACATGCTTTATGAGCTTAGATAAGATATTTGGTTTTATGAAGTGGATGAATGGCTTGTGTGGCTTGATGTTGGAGAAGATTTGCTTGCAGGATTCCATAGCTTGGTGAATGGTGATGTTTTTCTAACTTGTTAGTGTTTTCTTATCCTCATTTTGTTTCAGTCTGCTTTCTTTCTATAGATCAGAGAAGTATAGGTTGAGATACGCTCATGGAAGCACCTCAAACCTCCTGTTTGATATAGTTTTGATATTTTCCTCTTTTAGTCATCTTTAGGAATTCTTGATTGCTCCTTAGGCTCACTAAAACTTATTCTTTACTTCATGAATGATTAGTACGTTAGCTTATAAATATGATTCATGGCATACCCTACTTATTTAAAGTTTTCAAAAATGTATTATGAAGCTTTCTTATGGAATACTGATTGATTAGGTTAATGCAAAGAGGTCTTGTTTCAATCTTGCCCTTTTCCCATGCTTATCAACTTGTTTCAGAGCTCCAAATAGTTTGATATATTTTTTTTAGAAGTTCCATCTCCATATATTGAATTGTTTGTTTATCTTATGTGTTTTCTCAAAAAAAGTTGAAGGTGGTGAAGCTTTCTTATGGAATATTGATTCATTAGGTTAATGCAAAGAGGTCTTGTTTCAATCTTTCCTTTTGCCCATGCTTATCAACTTGTTTCAGAGTTTCCGATAGTTTGATATATGCTGTTTAGAAGTTCCCTCTCCATATATTGAATTTTTTGTTTATCTTATGTGTTTTCTCAAAAAAAGCTGAAGGTGGATTTATATAGCTAGGAGTTCTAATACTTCTATGTACCAATGGATTGTTCATCTTGTATGTTTATCAGTTGGAATATTGTTCATAGATATTAATGGTTTGCCAGATCTCATGAGTTATTGCTTCAAATTATAGATGTATAAGACCTCTTATTCTTTTCACCAAACTTAATGTTCACCTCATACATCACCTAAAGGATGAATTAACCTTGCTAAATCGGCCCTGTAATACACTCTGCTTCATCATTTAGACACCCTAGACTTCATCTGACCCCATAGCCCTATTGATTTGATATTCTCTCAGTCCACCTATCCTACTCAATCATCTTACCCCAACCCAAAACAAACAAACAAAATGTACTTAAAAAACTATCCTAAAATCAATCATCTGAAGTAAACAAGTTTCCACCCTTCACACAATAGAGAGAGCCCTCTCTGAGTCCAGGAAGGCTAGGTCCTAGGAATCCAAAGACTAGTCTGATGTTACCCTGTCATTTGGTTAGCCAATCTGCAAAATCACAGGACACTAACATATTAGCGATCACGGTGGGACCTTCTCAGTATATAATTGCCTAAAAATTTCTTAAGACTCTTTAGATCCTCAAGTTTGACTGATAGTATATGGTGGTTCATCTGCCACCTCATTGCCACACTAAAATAATGGCAATCATGGTGGGACTCTGAGTATAAACAAACAACCCTTAAGAATACTATATTGTCACTAACACAATGGTGATTATGATGAAACCTCTGATGTTAGTGACAAAATAAGTATCCCTTAGGACTTCAGAAACCTTCGTCAAATAATAAAGAACTTAACTGATAGCCTAAGAGTATAAACTAGTTTTTTTTCATCATCCTAGCAAATTGATGACTCAGCTATATGACACTCTTACAAACCATTTGGGTTGCATATAGAAACTCAGAAAAACCCCAAAAAATTTCTAGATTTGATTTTTTTCAGTATTGGTGGTGGACCATAGACAACATACCTTCAAAACGACTAAAAATATCCACCTGGCTAATACACTAGCCTCCAGTAGGCCTTCTAATTTTTTCTAAAGCATCTATAGACTCCTGTAGGACTACATCAAAACAACCTAAGGAAATCTAGAACCTTAGTCACACACAGTGTGAGTTTGATAGCACCTAGAGAGGTCAGCCTTCCAAAAAAGAAAACAATCATAAACTTTCAGCCTCTCTAAATTTTGAATTTGAAAATTGACTCTATGAAGAATCAATACCAGATCTCATTCAGACCCAAACCCTCCTACTATAGTTCATGACATAGAAATAATTTTGTGGCAAACATCTGAAACTAGAAACATAGCTACTTATAGGACCATTCATAGAGCAAGCTCTATACCTGAATATCTTACAGCATTACAACACCGCCAGTTTGACTTGCACCATACTAGAAACTTTTTCAGAACCAAGTCATAAAGTAAAATCAACCATACCGATCTTGAGCCCATAAACTTGCAGCAGAGTCCTAGTGGAGAAGCTTCTCCTTCCACACCACCTGATCTACAACTTCTCCATCACTTCGGCTCTTTCCACCCCAAGTCTTCTTAGAGTCAGTTTACTGGTCCAAGTAGTTCCACCACACCCATTCACACCACCACTGTGAAAACCACTCCATCTCATAGCACAAATCCTCCACCTCTAAATCCACCATTAGCTCCCACCATGAAAGCATTATATGCGCCCCTTGTGTTACCACAACCTTTGGTACCTTTGCAAAATGATTACCAATCCAGAATCCCACACTTCACGAGGGTTGAATCCACTACTGCCCAACATCATGTAGATAGAATGATGGTTCTTTTGATTACATGGAATTAGAAGAGGAAACCATGAAAATGAGAATGTTCACCCAAAGCCTAGGAAGAGAAGCTAAGATATGGTTCAAAAGCCTAACCAGTATTCATGGTCTCCCTTCCCTTTACCAAACTTTCATAAACAAATGGGAAATCAAGAAAAACCCTCTTTAAATCCTCTCAGAATATAGCAACCTCAAAATAAACACGGGGGAAAGTGTCCAAGACTATTGCACTAGGTTCAATAGTGTTTACAACACACTACCACCGAACATGAAACCCCTATTAGGCCTAGCCTTAGCTAAATTCTTACAGGGTTTTGACCCCGACATGGCATACCAACTAAGAGAAAGAGAGCCCCTTACTTTAGCATACATGTAAAAAGGAGCTATAAGTGTAGAGGCCAACTTAATTGCAAAAAGGGCTAGGCTAAGATCAGAGAAGAGGGTAACATACAAAGACGACACCATGCCCTCCACCTCTTCATATGATTCCAAGATGGAAAACCTTCTTAGGACCATGGAAAGAATGACAGAAAGAATAAGCATAAATGAAAGAACACCCCCTAGGGACAACCAAACAAATCCCCAAAACAGAAACCAAAATCAAAACTTTAGAAGAGACCCTCCCCGAAACAGACCAAGGGAAAATGATCAACAAATCAGAGCACCCTTCCAAGATAACTATGTTGACGAAGGGGAAAGATATATTGAACAACCAGATGAGAATCATCTAATCTTAATAGGCATTGATAGTGAGGGAGAGGGTTTTCTCACAAAAGAAGAACAAGATTTTTTCTCCTCAAACCAAGATGAAACAAGCTATGAAGATTCCGAAGATCGTGAATTGGGATTAGAAAATTCCATAATGGAAGTGCATAGGCAATATGATCTTAGGAGTAAGAAAAACCAAGACAACTCCAGGAAAAACAACTCAGACGTTGTTGTTAAGAAAACTCCCGAAAACATTCTTAAAATAACAACAAACAATAACAATACCATGGCTAAGAAATCAGATCCTAACATAAATAAAAACAGCCAATCAAGTATTGGCGCAAGTTGTCCTAGCATCTCTGCTAGTGGCCCTAAGAAAACTCTAATTACCAAAGCCCCGAATCAAAATCAGCAAACTAAAAATGTGGAAAAATTTATGGCTAATAAAACTGATGTAAATATGTCTAAAACTCAAGTACCTTTTATTTTTGAAGGAGAGATCACGAAAATCAAAATAACCATCCCTCTCACTGAATTGGTAGGTCAAGATATGTAACGCTAGCAAGTCTTGAAAATCTTAAACATAGGAAATGATACCAACACTCGAAATTTGATAGATGATAAACCAGAGTTGTTGTTCGGACCCGAAGTAAATGGAAAATAATAGGAAGGAACCATTCCCCCATTCTATCTTAGCCTATACATACACGACAAAATACTAAATAATTCCATGCTAGACTATGGTGCCTCTTACAACCTCATGCTGAAGGTAGTGATGGAAATATTGGGCCAAGAAAAAACCAGGCCCTACAAAGATCTATATTCCTTTGATTCAAGCAGAGTTAAATGCATAGGATTGATCAAAGACTTATGTGTCAATCTGGCACAAATCCCTGCTAAGAGCTTGGTCTTGTAGGATATAGTCATGGCTGACATTCCCCCAAAATATGGCATGCTCTTGTCTCAATCTTGGAGAGCTAAGCTCCTAGGAAACCTCCAACTTGACATGTCTTATGCTACCATCCCGATTTTTAACCAAACAAGAAGATTATACCGGGAATCTGACATGAAGTATATGGTAAGTAACCTAGATATACCCAATAACACCCCTATCTACTCCATTCATTCAGATTTGGACTCATTCATCTTGTATAATGAAAACTACCTTGATGAGCAAGTAAATGAAGATTGTGAAGAAATAAGCACATTACAATAAACAGATCAATTCCTTTATGATGAGTTCGACAGTCAAAACTATCATGATCCTGAAACAGCACAAGGCAATAATACTAAAATTGATTTCCTGTAAATTGCAAACGAAATGTCACAAACAAAAATTAGTTTAGAAAATGGGATAGATTGATCAAAAGAAAAAAAAAATCACAAGAACACAACCTCTTCCTTCTGCTCATCCGAAAAAAATGAAAAACCCCCAGAAAACACAAATCGTTTTGGATCTAGATCAAGACAGTCTGATGTTTCTACCTTAGCTAGATACTTCATCATCCAAGAAATTTTCCTTTCTAGAGCAATTACCAATTTTCACAAATATTGCTACAAAACCCAAAGATATTTTTGCTGAAGCTGATATAGAGGAGGATAGCATGGGTAAACTTGAGGAGCCTGAAATGATTGAGCTGTCTAAAATCTTGTCATTACACATAAAACTAAGAAAAGAAAGATTGTGCAAAATTGTGCAAAACACTACTATATGTCGAGAAACTAGTCCAAAACATTGTAACACAACCATTGGTCTAAAAAGACCTCCTTTCAAAAAGAATTCGAAAAATTTTGAGTAGTTGATTTCACTGAGAAAGAAGGCAAAAGGACATAGGTTTTGTATATATTTTAGGTACTAGGAGCAACCCTTCCAAAGGAACCAATATATTTTTTCCAAAACACATCATGATTCACAAAAGATAGGAGTTTCTAACCATATGTCATCTCATGATATTGTTTCAAGCTACCATCAAATGATACCACTTCAAAACAATCAACTCAAACATTTTTTCAAATTCATAGGAAGAAGCTTCATGTTTAAACCAATGCTTCTCGATCTAAAGAACACCAGAGACACCTTCCGAAGAACTATGTTTCCAGTTTTTAATTTATTCACTATGGTTTACCTTGATGACATCGTCATTTGTTTTAAAAATGATAAATAATACCTGTTCTACCTAAAGAAAATCTGTAACAGAAACAGGTATGGGAATCAAGAGTATAAGGGAAAGAATCAAGCAGAACATGAGTTATTTAAAGATATTTGGAAAAATGCTCAAGTATCACTGCTCTAAAGATTCCTAGCTTTAATTTTCACTCATTGTACATACCATGGTTTGAAGAAAAATTCAAAAAGAGAGATAACAGAAAAACATAAGAAAAGTAGTAAAAGAGGGCATCTTCTAAGAAAGGTACAACCCCATACCCAAAAAATAGTAATACTGAAAGTGTGCAAGTCTAAATGCCACTATTAGTGCAAAATGATGTCTTGTTCAGTCATCTAGCCTAATCATGGCTGAACATGTTTTGAATTTACTGTTGATAAGTTAGTGAAAAGAATGCTAGTCAAATTATTGAAGCTTGACTTATCAGAGAAAATAGATCAGGAGAGAAAATGTTGGTTCCACATGCTCAAAACAGAACCAAGGAGAAAAATAGGGATGAATAGCAAACTATGCATCTTAGCCCTGATATTTCTAGTATTATTTTGTACAAAAATAACATTTGTGTGTAGCTTGTTTTTATGCCACAAACCCATGATAAATCAGATTGTCTAATCCTGATTTATTCATGTTTTAAATTTCATGTTTTTAGCTTAGTGAATAAATCCTTCCAAACAATTTAATCTTGACAGTTGAGTAGAATAAGTAGAGAATCAAAGGAGTTCAACAACTCAATTTGAACTCCCGAATGAGATAAGTGTAGAAGTAGATATTTTGTTTCCATTTTCAAAATAAAATATCAATAGGTCTGCCAGTTCAAGTGAACTCAAAGAAGAAAAAATGTTAGGCAAGTAGGTTGGGTAGGTAAAGGCAAAGTTGAGCTAATCATGCTTTCATATTTTCAAAATTACTACTTTAGGGAAAGCATCAGCAAAAGAAAAGAGAGAATCTGCCTAATGGATGAGGCACTGGTCTTCATAAGCCAAAGATCTGCAATTCTGGACACCTCTTGAAAAGGAGCTACCCTCCCCAAGTGGAGCCACTGTTAGTCATCAGTAATTTTCACCTGTTTTAGATGACTAAATGCTTTTTCTGAGATTTCTAGAAATCCAAATTGATGAATCATTATGTCTTCTAGAAATCTCCTGAAAGAGAAAATTTCCATTATCCCTCCTCTCTGTTCAAGCATGGCCAATATTTTTATCCAGATAAAACTCCATCTTGGACTGGTGCCCCTTACTCTCTCTATATTTTTCACCCTTGCCTATAACCCTCTGTCTCATTTTTCCTAATCCTTCTATTTCTCACCCCTTGTCTCGCCAAGTCAACCAAACATTTTCCCCTATTCACCATCTACCTCAAACAATGGTGTTTTCAAAGGTCCTTTCTAAAAAACCCTTTGAAGCAAAGAAAAATTGTCTAGTTGTCTAGGATGGTGGTGCATAAGTGGAGTATCAAAACCCTATATCTTCATTCAAAACCTTGACTCAAAATTTCAGTCAGAAAGCCATTCTAAAACCTTGCAAATAAGTCAAATATGGTTTTCTTAGGTCATTGCACTATCATGGTTCTCATTCCATTATTTCCATAGGAATTCAAAGGTAAATTCAAGAGAAAATAGAGTTTAGGTTTATCATTATCTAAGGTTGTACTTAAGAAACCTCCAAAGGCATCCTCTTGATCCAACAACAAATCTGCAAAGGAATATACTGTCATATCCAAGCATTTCTGTAGGAATGCCTTGAAGATTAGTCTAAAGAAAAACATAGGCAAAGAAAGACACCTAAGAGAGTTCATGAAGTTATTTGTAGTTTATAAAAAGGTACAAATAAGCTAGAGGCTATAGGGAAGATCAAGAGCTCATAATAAGTGGTAAAAATACTACTTATCAAAAAGGTCTGTGTAAATTTCAAAGGGACTGTGGCATATGAGCAACATGGCGCATTACAACAAAGAGATCATCGGAAAGGATTTTGGCCTCAAATCATGAATTTGGTAAAGGGACAGCTGCCCTTTGCCACATTCCTGCAACAAGACCAAAAAAGTTATCAGATGAGCGATAAAGTAAATGTAAATACTAATACCAACATCAAGAAAGACAATCACACTCGTGGAGAAAGCAATAGGTGTGCTTTGGTTGAAAATGCAAATATATGACTATTGTGACCAAACAGTGAAAAAGTATTTGGGCTACAAAGGCTAAAGATTCCATCCAACCCTCCAAATAAGAATTTCATATTTTATTGGGCATTAGAAGTGAATTCAAATATATATTCTCTTTTAAAAGAAAAACTCTGAAGACATCCTATTTTGTCTTACTAGATATCCCTAAAAGCTCAAAATTGGGATAATGAGGAAATATGCATGATAAGTGGAAATGAGCACCTCCTTCATCAACAACAGAGGGTGTAAAAAAAGGAATTCCTAAATTGTCTTCAAAGACTGGGTAAAAAGGGCACAAACTCCACTAAATCAAAAGATGAGATCTGAAGTCCAAAAAGGGTCAAAGAATGAGGTATTGGGGCACTCTGTGCTATTGCACTAAAGAAACAAAAAATCAAGTTTCATATTTAAATTTTTTACAAAGGAATAGTAAAAGATTTGTTTCAAAGGATATGGAAGAAAATTATTGTTTTAAACACTTTGTAGATGTTCACAATAAGAATGAGCCATCATGAGCCTAACCAATTTCCCAAGTGCTAAAGAAGACAGTGGTTAAAAGACTGAAAAGGAAATCAAAGGCATTGGAAAAAAGAAAGCAGCAAAAGAAAAAGGTGCAAAGGGGACTTTAGAATGAGGGTTTTTAAAGTTAAATTATTTCAAAAAGGGGTTAGTGATACTACAACAACTCTTTTTCCCCTTCATTTCACCTTTTGCAAAAACACAGGGCAAATTTCCGGCTTCCGCAGGCATCCTTGGGTAAAATTCACTTAGTGCTGCACTCTTATAGGTGAACGTAGAGCGCATGTAATTGCTACCAGTGTAATTTCCTTTTGAGCGTTGCATGCCTGTAGGTGGGTGTTTTTCTCTTCTAGTCTCACTCGACGTGTAGAAGACACCCAAAACCTCGTGCAGCTATGCCCGCCGTCGCTGCGCTCCTACCATACTCTCCATCGCCCGACTACACGTTCAGGGTGGCCCGACACCCGGGTGTTGCGCACTCACCACTGCATATATCACCTGACACTGCGTTCATCCCCGCTTGGGCCAATGATGATGCGGTCCTACAACGGGTGTGCAACGCTGAATGGAATAGCATTCAAGCTTGCCCAGGGCACTGCGCTCCTAGCGTAAAAACGCAACATCACCCAAAAACGGTGCAAAGGTGCCCAACCTACCCGGAGAGCTCAGAAATCACATATTTTTACTCTGGAAGATAATTTTAAGAGGTATTTTCACTAAATTATCACCTCTTCATAAATTTTATAACTGATAAGGTCACCAAGTAGATCCAAATTAGTGTCAAAGAAAGCTTGAAGAAAAATTGAAAAGGAAGCTTAACCTACTTTTTGCTAAGTCTCCTAACCTTCTTTAAAAGCTCAACATATCCTAAAAACCTTTTTACCCATTATTTCACAAGAAAAAATTCCTTCTATTTAAAGAGTTGGAGGAAGGGGTGAAGAAAACACCATGTCTCAAGAAGGGAAAGTTAACCTAAATGAAGAGACAAGTCCAAGAAAACAAGAGAAGAAAGGAGGAATGCCCAATAGGTTTGAACCCATTAGCACTGTAGAACTGATAGCCTTCCCTTCTATTCTTTCTTATTTCCAAGAGTTAGGGTGCTATGAGTTCTGTAACAAAGTGCAAGAGATCAAAAGTCATTGTTAGTTGACCAAGTTATTTGCCTTAAAACTTCACAAGCATAAAGTACATCTTGCAGGGGTAATATTTGAGTTAACCACCAGGGCCATCTCTAAGGCCACTGGAATACCTGGCATAGGAGAAAGGTGGTTTAAACAGAAGCATCTTGACTTAAGCCATTATCATCCATTCTTAAAACCTAGTTGTCAAGCTGACTGTAAACCCATTTTCCCTTTTCCTCAAAATCCTCATCATACACCTCCACCACCCTCCACTAACCTTGGTTCATCTTCTTCACATAAATTATTCCATCAAACAGGCCCTCCTCATTTTCCTTCCCCTAAGAAATATTATCATGAAGAAAGCAATGATGGCCTTGAAGAAAATAGTGGGGTTCTTGAAGAAAGCAGTGATAATCTAGATGAACAAAACATTGAGAGAGAGGGTGATGAAGATGAGGGAAAGAGTGATGAAGTAGATAATGAAAATAGTAAGGGAGAGAGTGAGGATGATGAAGATGAGGGAGAGGATGATGAAAGTAAGAGAGAGAGTGAGGATGATGAAGATGAGGGAGGAGATGATGAAGATGAGAGAGAGGGCGATGAAGATGAGGGAAAGAGTGATGAAGAAGATAATGAAAACAATAAGGGAGAGAGTGAGGATGATGAAGATGAGGGAAAGAGTGCTAATCATGAACAAAATAGTAAGGGAGATGGCTAAGAAGAAATTAGCAATGGCCAAGAGCAAAACAGTCAAAATAGTAGTAGGGATGAGGACACAGATGAAGAAGAAAATAGTGGTGGAAGCAGTGATACAAATGATGGTCAAATAATTCAAAGAAATGGGTCTCATAATGAAGAAGAAGTCTCTAAAGACACAGAAATAGAGGTAGCCTCTCAAGAAAAGGACAGTGGGAAAGAAAACAAAGTTCTGATCACTAAATCTCATGTTAAGCTAACAAGTCCAGTCAGTGTCTCTTGTCAATATGGAAATAACACTAGAAAAACCACAACAGGCAGTCGCTAGGAAGCAAAAGAAAGCCATGACAATGACCAAAATGAAAAGGGCAGCCCAGAGACAGATTTTAAAATTGTTTTCAATAAACAAGGAGATGATTACAAAAGTCCAAATAATGAAGGCAGTGATGTAGAAAATGATTTTGGCAGTGAAAACAATAATGAAAAGGGTGAGGAGGAGGATATTCATGAAAGTGAAGACATGCCAAGAACAAATGCCTTTGATATTGTAGGAATAGAGCATAACAGTGTTGAGGGTCTTGATAGTGACAAAAGCATGAAAGATGTTAAAAATGTTGATCCAAAGGACAACCAGCAGCAAGGTAGGGAGGATGTACACACACAGAGCATTTTGCAAGGAGGAGACAGTCCTAAGATTGTCAATGATCAAAGTTTACAAATAGGGTTTATGGCACCTTTCGACATTACTAATCAGAGAGGAAGGAGGCATGTATTTGTTGCCTTCAAAAGGTAAGGGGCCATGCACTCCTCAAAACTAGTGAAAGACAAAATCACCAAACAAATGAAGGACAAGGGTAAAAGGCAAATGAAGGACAAAGGTAAAAAGCCAATAAAGGACAAAGGCAAGAAAACAATGGAAGAAGAGGAAATAAATAAATAAGGAAAAAAAATTAAATAATTAAATAAATAAATAATAATAAATAAATAAATATAATAATAATAATAATAATAATAATAAATTAAATAAATAAATATAATAATAATAATAATAAATTAAATAAAATAAATAAATAAATAAATAAAATAAAAGATAATATAATTAAATAAATAACTCAATAAATACAATTAAATAAAATAAAAAAACAAATAATTAATAAATAAATACATAAGGAATTACATATAAAAAAAATAATATATATATATAATAAATTAATTAATTAATTAAAAACAAAATAAAATAAAACAGAATAAAATTGATTATAATAAATAATTTAAATAAATAAATAAAAACATCAAACATTAATAATTTTTAACTTACATTACTTTCTTAAACTGACCTCCTTAATAAAAAAATAACAAAACAAAAAAGTTTATCATTAATTTCTATTTATATTAGGATTTTTTTGCCATAATCATCACAATCTTCCTAAGAATATTGGACATTTACCCCTGAAGATGGACTCACTTAGGAAGTCCGAAACGTTGGGATAAAAAACCTCAAAACAAGTTATTCCTCTATTTTGAAAAACAAATTTACCTGTATGGATTCTCTTTTCAAGAAGAGGAAAGTAATCATCGGGAAGAGCGGGAATTTGAACTCATTCACATAGATAGTGATGAGGAAAATGAAACAAGGATAGTTAATTCTCTAGTTCAGGACCAAAATGCACAAATTAGAGACTTGGAGGTTGAGCTGGAAAGGTCAAAATATCTTATTTATTTCCTACAAGTACAAAAAAAGTAGATGAGTGGCTAGCTAGCCATCTATGAAACAAGGGTGCTAAAATATAAGAAAGAAGCTCAAAGGTGAGAAGTGCAGTTGGAGGAATACATGGGCGCCTATGAAGAAGATGATGAGGAAGAAGGGCAAGCTAGAAAGAGACCTAAGACTATGGGTCTTAGGAGAGCTTTGGAAAAATAGAAAGAGGAAGAATCAGCCCAAGCCCAACAATTTCCTCTCACCGAGCTCTTCACCTTGGAATTGAGCATAACAAAGAATCATGGCTTGAAATTTCAAATATACATTTAGAGGATAAATTGGAGAAGGCCAACAAATACTTGAGCTTGCAAAGAAAGATGACTAAGCATTACAAACAGAGAAATCACTTTGCAAGGAAAAAGCTCAAAACTGCCCAAAGGGAGGGACCGGAACCAAATGATG
Organism: Pinus albicaulis; assembly: GCA_034641835.2. Taxonomy (NCBI): domain Eukaryota; kingdom Viridiplantae; phylum Streptophyta; class Pinopsida; order Pinales; family Pinaceae; genus Pinus; species Pinus albicaulis. Next base: position 117,058,897 of record CM076569.1, read on the forward strand.
GAAAGGACAAATCAAGGCTTGGAATTTTGGCTCAAGCTTCCCTACATGTCTCTAAGGACCTGTTGTACATATTTCCTCCCTTATTCAAATTCCCACCATCTCTTCTTTTAAATCCATTTTCTAATGTTTTTGGAATCAAAACCCCAACATCTCCATTTAATTTTATTGTCTCCGCTCGAAGATTTACCCTATAGCTTCTAAAACACGCATATTTTATATATCGGGCCGAAGCCCCTTAGACCTTAGCCCCTCCCGCCTTGATTTTCATGTAACCCGAGCTTCAGGACCACCGGCCGAAAGGTAAAGGGGGCTTATCGTTTGAAGTCCCGGACACTGTCGCAACCGTTCGATCGAATTAAATCAACGGCGCGACATCGAACTTATATGGAGGGCCCCGCGTACATACCCCGCGCACAAGGAACCAGTGGTATCTTCCCCGCACCACCTTCATCGACAAGGCGGTATTGCCCGCGAGAGCAGCGATCCCATCCAGGAGATGCCACGTGTTTTGGGTACGAGCGGAAAACCGCTTTTTCCCCGCGCGCTAAAGGACGTCCCATCGCCGGGCAGCGGAACCCTTGGGAGCCGTTAGATCTACCAAGCCCAATCTGACGGCGGGCTTTCCCCGGAGTTGCTCGCATGTTATTCTACCCCCGCCGTACTATGTGGCCCGCCACCGTGTTGTTTTCGTCCACCTCCACCCGTTTATCCCTCCGCCACGTCGTCTCCTCACTAGCCTCCCATGCGCCTATGTGTCTCGCCCCCGTAGATCCATATTATTTCCCCGCGCCAACATATATAGATATATGTGTGTTTACATGTTTAATTCATAATTCGCCGCTATTCTTTCCCCCGCGACCAGACTGTGTCACCTTTCGCCCATTCGCGAAAACCTCCATCGTTTTCATTCCACTACTCTGAGTGTTTATCTTCTTCCGTCCGTGTCCTTCTCATCTTCCCCATTTCCACCTCCATCATCCACGCCTTTGTATGTGTCTTTTTTTCCTAACAATTTTGAGGGTTTTGCAGATTACGGAATAGCAGAAAGATATTTTAACCCGCTGCTGCTGTTACAAAAGTCCAGGGCCATTAAAGGACATTTTTCTGTGGATGAAGTTTAATGAAGAAGCGGAGGGTAGGTTCAAGAAATGACCATTATTAAAGAAGGCATAAATGTAAATTCTCGGAACCCTCCAGAGAAGTTCACCTCGCATTTAAGGTCCGGGACTCCAGTTCAAAATCAAAAGCTAGGCGTACGGTACTGAATGGAAGATTTTCTCAGAACTCTCATGGTAGCAGATTTGCCTTCAGCCAGGAGCATCCCGATGTATATATTTTATTATTTCTGTCTTGTACATAAGGAGATTTTTATCTCCCAGCATTAATTTCTGTATATAGGTGGTTAGGTATTTATTTATAACTTGTCATTCATAAAGGAGGTGCGAGTGTTTTCCGCCATTGGATTGAAATGTAGTCATTAATTGCTCCTTTTCCTTTCCCCCCTCCTCTAGAAGTTGGGGTCTTCTCTATAAATACCAAAAAAGAAGACATGGTTAGGGTTCCAGACTTCTGTAAGCAAGCTGTGCAGCGAGAAGATTATTGTATTCATCTTGTGACATTTCTGTATGAAGTTTCAGAGCCCGTTGGGTCTCAGTGAGGAGGGGTTATGACTGTATTGAGGATTCTGGTCTTTGGTATATTACAATATGTAACTTTTCTTATGTGTTAATACATCATTACTTTCTAGCGAAATTTCTTCTTGTATCATGTTCTAGAATGCGAGTGGCTCACTAGTTTGCAGTAAGGATTCATCTTAAGTGGTGCCCTTTTCTGGAATTAGTCAAGCGCTTTAAATAGGCCTAGAAGTGATATGCTGTTCCATGTCCACTCTTTTCATAATTTCTGCTGTATTAGTGGCTTAAGGATTCGTAAATTGGTGCGCCCTTCTGCCAGTAATATCTTCTTATGTTTCTTCACAGCCTCCACTTCTTTATATTTGATTTCTGTGGTATATTATATGAATCGGCCCTCTTTACAGTAAAGTGGTCTCTTAACTGTCTGATACTTTCATGCTGAAGTTTTACATTATGCCTTTACATTATTCCTATCCTTGTATCAGCCTCTGAGAGAGAATTTGGACCCATTCAATCTAATTCCATTTCCTTGTTTAGAACAAGAGATAGTAAGTGATTCCCTTGGACTGACAACCCAAACTATAAAGGACTCCTTGCTATATTAATATGTCCTAGGCACTGGTCTATGGAAACTCTAGGCTGTCTCTAGGAGGGTGAAAAATTCATCCACAACATCTTTCTGGCGCCGTTGCCAGGGACACGAATTCATGAATATCAGTTTCCCTGGGTTTTCGACATCTTATTTCACTCTCTAATCAGGTGAGCATAGAGAGGTGAAGAGTTGCAGATTTCTCACCTTGGCGACTCCACTGGTCTTTATTTGATAAACCTTATCGGTAGTCCTGGCTCCTCGTAGGCCGCATTTGAGGTCAGATACAGCTCAACTGAAAACACCCTACGTGTCTGACCCAGAGAAAATTATTCATAAAAGAGTCTGGAAGGAGAGGAAGTCAGCCCGTGCTGAAAATCCTGAGTGTTCTATTGAAAATTATCCGCCCTCTTCTTCTCAAGAAGTTAGAACAGAAAATCCCGAGTTTCATTTAGAAACCCCACGTAGGGGAAGTGCTTTAATTGGGGAAGAATCTTATCCTGTTTTCGAGGCTGAAGAAATTAAAGAGGTCACTGAGGTAGCTTCTGTTAACCGAGAACTATTCCCATCCACACCTCAGACCTCAGTACAATATATTCCCATTGTTATTCACACTTCGCTTCCCCCTACCCCTCTCCCTTCTTTTGTTTCTCAGACTGTTGTACAACCCCCACCGCCTCCAATGGCCAATGTTCCTGCTTTCCTCCTGAACAAATATGCTCCTCTGGCCTTACCCCAAGTGTTGAATGATATGCCACAGGATTATCTGAAGATTCTGCCAAGGTTCAATGGTGAAAATGATATTGATGCTCAAAAACATCTCGAGACCTTCTGCTCTTTTGCGGAAAATTTGAATGTTGAACACCTGGATGTGGTTTTGAGATTGTTTGTGCAGTCTTTGGAAGGAGAAGCCAGAAAATGGTTTAAGACATTGGGAAATCGTTCTGTGACAACCTGGGATCAGATGGAAAACGTTTTTCTCAGGAAGTGGGGAGAAAAGAAGGATTACGGAATGTGCCTTACTGAGTTTAATACTATCAAGAAGAAACAGAATGAAGGGGTATCAGAATTCATCAAAAGATTCAACAAGTTATATCTAAGCTTGCCTCCAGAAATGAAGCCTAATGAAGCTGCTGCCAAGATAATTTTCATAGCAGCCTTTGATTTCGACTTTGGATTCTCCTTAAGAGAAAGGAAACCTGCCACCCTAGATGATGCACAATCAGATGCTCTGGAACTAGAAGCGAACTTTGCCTCCACAGGAAAGTTAAAAGGGAGAATTGAACCAGATGCCAGAAGGAAAGGCAAAGAAGAGGTTTCTACCTCTAATCAAGGAAAGGATTCAGATAAAATGGATGAAATAAGTAAGATGTTAAAGAAGATGGTCAAGATGGAACTGGAAGCCAAAAATGCAGCTCCCAAAAACTATTACAATGCTCCAAACAGAGGATATAATCCTCAGTATAGAAAGCCTCCATTGCAAATACTACCAAGAGAGACAAGGGAGCAGCAAGATCAGATACCTCACCCCTTGTACCTGGAAGGACCAGCAGATGACTCCACTGGAGAGGCAGCCTATGGATTAGAAGATTCCAATCTGGCTTTTTCAAACAATATTGATATGGACTGTCCCCTGCAAGAAGAAGATGAAGAAGCAGACATTGACCATTATTGCAAGCAATTTGTTGATTTCATGGAAGCCTAATTCAATGTCAAATATGATCTCAGATCCTCGAGGAAGAGGACCTGAACTCAGGATCAAGAAGAAGATCCACCTCAGAAAGAAACATCTGCTCAGAAGGAATCAGTAACGAAGAAGTGCGTAGAAAAAGGTAAGAACCTCCTGAATTCCCCCTTGCAGTAAACTGACCAGTTTCCTTCTTCCCCCAAAATAGCCAGTCCTTCTAATGTTGAGTCAGTGTCAAAAGAAGTCAAGCCCCTAGTTGAGAATAAGGAGTCAAAAGAAGTAATGATAGAAAAGCCCACATTTGCTTTTAATTTGCAAATAGAGCTTGAAAAGATTAAGATTCCTGTTCCTCTGACTGAATTGTTAAAACAGCCGGTATATCAGTCTCAAGTTACTTCTTTCGTACACCCTCCTGAACTACCCATTGCACCTGATAGTTTAAATCTTCAAGAAGAGAGACCAATGGTAATCTTTGGCCCACATGTTGAGGAGATAGACCCTTCTACTCCTCCCTTTTATGTGTCCCTAGTCATTCATGACCTGCTGCTTCACAATTGTATGCTAGATTTTGGAGCCTCCCATAATCTTATGCCTCTGTCTGTCATGGAGCAACTAGGGCTGCAAATTACAAGGCCATATAAAGATTTGTATTCATTTGATTCTAAAAGGGTTAAATGCTTGGGAATGATTAAAGATCTGGTGGTCAATCTAGCTCAAATCCCAGCAAAAAGTGTGGTCATGGACATTGTGGTCGCTGATATCCCAGCTCGCTTTGGCATGCTGTTGTCCAGGTCCTGGGGTACTAAGATTTGGGGATCGATTAAATTGGATTTGACATACGCTACTGTCCCAGTCTTTGGTGGTCAGGAGAGGAGGCTTTATAGGGAGACCAGATTTGTTAAAATGGTGACCACTGCTGATTGCTCAGACAATGCTCCAGTTTATAATAAAGAGGGTGATTTCTCATGTTTTGTGTTAGAAGAGAATCAAAATTATGCACATGAGTCCCTCTCTAGTCAATTCCAAGCTGAGCAATCCAAGGAAGCCCAGGAATCAGAAATATGGACTTTGTATTTTGATGGAGCAAATTCCAGGGAAGGTAATGGGGCTGGGGTATTGTTAATCTCCCCCACAAGAAAATGGGTACCGCTGTCTTTCAAATTGGAGTATGAAGCTACAAACAATGTAGCTGAGTATGAAGCATTGTTATTGGGCCTACAGATAGCTAGAAACATGGGCATCCAATGTCTGAAAGTGTTTGGAGACTCCGAGCTAATAGTGAGACAGATTAAGAATGAATGCCAAGCTAAACATCCCCGGCTCAGAGCATATAGAAACGAAGTATGGGACATGATCGAAAATTTCTTCTCAGCATTTAACATACAGTTCATGCCCCGAGAGCAAAACAGGATAGCAGACTCTTTAGCTGTGGCTGCCAGTACGTTCCGGCCTCCTCAGAACCCATTGTTAAGATATGAAGTGGAGATACGTTACAGACCATCCATCCCAGACAATATAAAGCATTGGCAGGTCTTTGAAGATGACGATCAGATGAAGAGATTTATGGAGACAGTGGGAGAATTCACAGGTATGGAAATTGATGATGATGAGGAGGAAGAAGCTGAAAGTATTGCTGAAGGTAAATGGGAAGAGAATATAGCAGGAAATAAAGTGCTGCAGTTAAAAGGAAATGTCATCCCTAGAGGTCTAGTGCCTCTAGAAAGATTATTCGATAAGAACGATGTTCCCATGCAGCCAAACAAAGCAGTAGAAGAAGACCAAATGAGAGACTTGAATTTGGGTTCTGCTACTGATCCCAAAATTGTTAAGTTATCTAAAAGAATCTCAGAAGAATATAAGGAAAAGTATTTGAAGTTATTTCAGTCTTATAAAGATGTCTTTGCCTGGTCCTATGAGGACTTAAAAACTTTTGATGTAAATGTTATACAACACAAGATTCCACTCAGGGAAGATACAAAGCCATATAAACAGAAGCTCAGGCAGATAAACCCCCTGCTTCTTCCCTCAATTGAGAAAGAAATTAGAAAATTGTTGAAGGCCAAAATAATTGTGCCCTTGAGGTACTCAGAATGGATAGCGAATCTTGTTCCTGTCAGAAAGAAGAATGGAGAAATCAGGCTATGTGTGGATTTCAGGAATTTAAATAGAGCATCTCTCAAAGATAATTATCCACTGCCTAAAATGGATCACATCCTGCAGAAAGTAGTAGGAGCATCCAGAATGTTAATGATGGATGGATTCTCAGGCTACAATCAGGTAGCTGTTTTCCCAGAAGACCAGAAGAAAACTGCATTTACTACACCATGGGGAACCTTTATGTACGCCAGGATGCCATTTGGATTGATTAATGTAGGAGCTACTTTTCAGAGGGCAATGGACATAGCCTTTGTGGGAGAACATGACAAGTTTCTAGTAGTGTACCTCGATGATATCACAGTGTTCTCAATGAATGATGATGAGCATATTGAACATTTAAGAAGAACTTTCCAAAAATGCAGAAGGTATGGCCTTTCTCTTAATCCCCAAAAATCTCTGTTTGCATTAGACGAAGGAAAAATCTTAGGACATATTGTGACTAAGGATGGTGTAAAAATTGATCCTAAGAGAGTTGAAGTAATAAATAACATCTCTCTGCCAAGAAATAAGAAAGAAGTACAGGTATTTTTGGGTCGAATAAACTTTTTAAGAAGATTCATTCCTAACTATGCAGAGATAGTTAGGCACATAACCAATATGTTGAAAAAGGACAGTGAAGTTAAGTGGTCCCAGGAGTCTAGGGATGCATTTACAAGAATTAAACAAGCATTTGCCGAAGCTCCCGTACTAGCAGGACCAGATTACAGTAAGCCATTTATGGTATTTTCATTTGCTTCACCACATACAATTGCTGGAGTGTTATTACAGAAAAACGAAGAAGGATATGAACAGCCCATAGCATTCTTCAGTCAAGTATTGTATGATGCTGAACTGAAATATAATATATTGGAGAAGCAAGCATATGCCCTGGTAAAGTCCCTTAAAGCTTTTAGAGTTTATATTTTGCAATCCCATATTACCGCTTATGTTCCCACAGCAGCTGTAAAAGACATTCTAGTTCAGGGAGACAGTGAGGGCAGAAGAGGAAGATGGATTGCAAAAATTCAGGAGTATGATCTAGACATAAAGCCTACTAAATTGATCAAGGGGCAGGGACTTGCCAAGATGTTATCTGAATCTAATCATCAGGCTCTGGGCATTAATTTATCCATGATGGCAAATGGAGAATCAGAAAAAGAAGAGGAGCAACACGGACTAGAAATGGCCACACAAAAGGTGCATGTGAAATACCTGACTAGTCCTTGGTATAAGCAAATAGCTGAATATCTGTTGACACTTAGCTGTCCTCCAGGATGTGACAAGGTAAAGTACAGAGCTGTAAGGATGAGATCTCAGAAGTATATCATTGCCAATGGACAGCTCTATTGGAGAGATCCTTTGGGTATATTGCTGTTATGCCTCACAGAAAGTGAAGTGCAGAATATAATGACAGAATTCCATGAGGGAATATGTGGAGGACACTACAGCTGGAGGGCTACAACCAATAAAATCCTGAAGGCTGGTTTTTACTAGCCAAAATTGTATTCAGACACCTTTGCTTGGGTCAGAGCATGTGACAAGTGCCAAAGGTTTGCAGAAAGACAGAAGTTAGCATCTTTGCCCTTGATTCCCATTCATGTAAATGAACCCTTCCAGAAATGGGGATTAGATTTTATAGGAGAAATACACCCCCCATCAAGTGGCCAACATAAATGGATACTCACAGCCACAGACTACTTCACGAAATGGGTGGAAGCTATACCTACAAGAAGGGCTACAGATGCTGTAATCATGAATTTTTTAGAAGACAATATCATATCTAGGTTTGGCTGTCCTGCAAGGATTGTAACTGATAATGCTCAAGCTTTTAAGTCTGCCAGATTTGTAGGTTTCTGCCAAAGGTATAATATTGTATTAACTCATTCCACGGCATATTATCCCCAGGGGAATGGTTTAGCAGAATCATCTAATAAAACCCTGGTGAGGGCCCTGAAGAAAACGATAGCTGAAAATCAGAAAAATTGGGACTCTCAATTGAAGTTTGCTCTGTGGGCAAACAGGATAACCAGCAAAAGATCAACAGGAAGGTCTCCATATGAGCTGGTGTATGGGCGGGCTGCAGTGTTTCCTGTGCAATTGGCATTGCCAGTGGCACGATTCTTGCAGGAAAACCAGGATGAACCAGATGAGATGACTAGGAGAATTAATCAGCTGGTAGAATTGGAGGAAACCAGGAACCAGGTAGACCAGAGATTAATGGAATACCAGGAGAAAATGAAGAAGGTATTTGATCAACATGCAAAGAGTAGAAATTTTCAAATTGGAGACCTGGTTCTTAGGTGGGATGTTCGCAGAGCAGAAAAGGGAAAGCACGCTAAGTTCGATCCATTATGGCTTGGTCCATTCAGAATCGTGAGTCAAGGGGGGAATAATACTTTTATGTTGGAGAATCTACAGGGTGATTTGTTAGATGCGCCCGTGAATGGCCAATTCCTCAAGCCATATTTTCAATTCTGACCCAGGTGAAGAATGCCAGACTGTATATAATGTATATAAATTGCTTTCATTTTAGTTTTTGCAAAGGAAAAAGAATGCTGAGAGTTACCGGAAGCTGAAGCGCAGAAGAAATTGAGCGACAGAATGGAAATTCTGAACAATCTGCATGTTCTCGACATGTTCGAGGACGAACATGCCGTCCCCAGATGGAGCCGATGTTGTACATATTTCCTCCCTTATTCAAATTCCCACCATCTCTTCTTTTAAATCCATTTTCTAATGTTTTTGAGATCAAAACCCCAACATCTCCATTTAATTTTATTGTCTCCGCTCGAAGATTTACCCTATAGCTTCTAAAACACGCATATTTTATATATCGGGCCGAAGCCCCTTAGACCTTAGCCCCTCCCGCCTTGATTTTCATGTAGCCCGAGCTTCAGGACCACCAGCCGAAAGGTAAAGGGGGCTTATCGTTTGAAGTCCCGGACACCGTCGCAACCGTTCGATCGAATTAAATCAACGGCGCGACATCGAACTTATATGGAGGGCCTCGCGTACATACCCCGCGCACAAGGAACCAGTGGTATCTTCCCCGCACCACCTTCATCGACAAGGCGGTATTGCCCGCGAGAGCAGCGATCCCATCCAGGAGATGCCACGTGTTTTGGGTACGAGCGAAAAACCGCTTTTTCCCCGCGCGCTAAAGGACGTCCCATCGCCGGGCAGCGGAACCCTTGGGAGCCGTTAGATCTACCAAGCCCAATCTGACGGCGGGCTTTCCCCGGAGTTGCTCGCATGTTATTCTACCCCCGCCGTACTATGTGGCCCGCCACCGTGTTGTTTTCGTCCACCTCCACCCGTTTATCCCTCCGCCACGTCGTCTCCTCACTAGCCTCCCATGCGCCTATGTGTCTCGCCCCCGTAGATCCATATTATTTCCTCGCGCCAACATATATAGATATATGTGTGTTTACATGTTTAATTCATAATTCGCCGCTATTCTTTCCCCCGCGACCAGACTATGTCACCTTTCGCCCATTCGCGAAAACCTCCATCGTTTTCATTCCACTACTCTGAGTGTTTATCTTCTTTTGTCTGTGTCCTTCTCATCTTCCCCATTTCCACCTCCATCATCCACGCCTTTGTATGTGTCTGTTTTTCCTAACAATTTTGAGGGTTTTGCAGGTTACGGAATAGCAGGAAGATATTTTAACCCGCTGCTGCTGTTACAAAAGTCCAGGGCCATTAAAGGAAATTTTTCTGTGGATGAAGTTTAATGAAGAAGCGGAGGGTAGGTTCAAGAAATGACCATTATTAAAGAAGACATAAATGTAAATTCTCGGAACCCTCCAGAGAAGTTCACCTCGCATTTAAGGTCCGGGACTCCAGTTCAAAATCAAAAGCTAGGTGTACAGTACTGAATGGAAGATTTTCTCAGAACTCTCATGGTAGCAGATTTGCCTTCAGCCAGGAGCATCCCGATGTATATATTTTATTATTTCTGTCTTGTACATAAGGAGATTTTTATCTCCCAGCATTAATTTCTGTATATAGGTGGTTAGGTATTTATTTATAACTTGTCATTCATAAAGGAGGCGCGAGTGTTTTCCGCCATTGGATTGAAATGTAGTCATTAATTGCTCCTTTTCCTTTCCCCCCTCCTCTAGAAGTTGGGGTCTTCTCTATAAATACCAAAAAAGAAGACATGGTTAGGGTGCCAGACTTCTGTAAGCAAGCTGTGCAGCGAGAAGATTATTGTATTCATCTTGTGACATTTCTGTATGAAGTTTCAGAGCCCGTTGGGTCTCAGTGAGGAGGGGTTATGACTGTATTGAGGATTCTGGTCTTTGGTATATTACAGTATGTAACTTTTCTTATGTGTTAATACATCATTACTTTCTAGCGAAATTTCTTCTTGTATCATGTTCTAGAATGCGAGTGGCTCACTAGTTTGCAGTAAGGATTCATCTTAAGTGGTGCCCTTTTCTGGAATTAGTCAAGCGCTTTAAATAGGCCTAGAAGTGATATGTTGTTCCATGTCCACTCTTTTCATAATTTCTGCTGTATTAGTGGCTTAAGGATTCGTAAATTGGTGCGCCCTTCTGCCAGTAATATCTTCTTATGTTTCTTCACAGCCTCCACTTCTTGATATTTGATTTCTGTGGTATATTATATGAATCGGCCCTCTTTACAGTAAAGCGGTCTCTTAACTGTCTGATACTTTCATGCTGAAGTTTTACATTATGCCTTTACATTATTTCTATCCTTGTATCAGCCTCTGAGAGATAATTTGGACCCATTCAATCTAATTCCATTTCCTTGTTTAGAACAAGAGATAGTAAGTGAGTCCCTTGGACTGACAACCCAAACTATAAAGGACTCCTTGCTATATTAAGATGTCCTAGGCACTGGTCTATGGTAACTCTAGGCTGTCTCTAGGAGGGTGACAAATTCATCCACAACAGGACCCTTGAGGGACCCACTCATCAAATTTGAGCAAAATTGAACAAGTTTTTGTTTTTTGTAAAATTTTAAGCCTAGGAACGGAGCACCTTGGGTGCTGCACTTTTTCCTAGAGCACTTTTAGAGGGAGAAACTTACATTTTTGGATTCCCCATCATGAGAGGAGTGTGCTCACCAAATTTTAGCTCAATTGGAGATGTTTTGGTCCCTCAAAAGGGCCAAAAACACCCAATTTTTGACCTTTTTGTCCTCTTTTTTGAGTAGGTGCTGCGCTCCTGGCCGCTTTGACGTTATCCACTTTTTGGGAAATTTGAAGAGGTCAGTTTGAGGAAAAAAATGTATATTTGGAAAGTACACATCCACATCTTTCCAACGGGCCATCCCGGAGCCTTTTCTGACATAGGGAACGCCTCCAAAACTCTCTTGCAAAAAGCCCTTTTTTTGGTGTTGCACTCCTGGAAAATTTTCATGTTTTGAGATAGTATGCTGCATTCCTGGGTGCAACTGAGAAAATGTGCATTAGGAAAGTTTCCTAATGTATTTCAGAGCCTAAAATTCAATGTTTTTTCTATTTTAGTCTGGAAAAGATATTTTGGAAGATATTTTGTGCCTTGGACCTTGCAAGACCTCAAGGACAAGTTAGGATATTTGTTTTTGGCCAATAGGCTTCTAGATGCTCTAGTGAGCTCTCTTCCCCCTTGCTTGAACTTATATAAGCTATGAGAATTCATAGTAAACAGTTGGGACTTGGTGTGTTATAGAAAAATACATGGTTTATGAGCTTGGAGAAGATATGTTGTTTTATGAAGTGAATGAATGGCTTGTGTGGCTTGATGTTGGAGAAGCTTTGCTTGCAGCATTCCATAGCTTGATGAATGGTGATGTTTTTCTAACTTGTTAGTGTTTTCTTGTCCTCATTTTGTTTCAGTTTGCTTGCTTGGTATAGATCATAAAAGTATAGGTTGAGATATACGCATGGAAGCACCTCAAACCTCATGTTCTCTATAGTTTTTATGTTTTCCTCTTTTAGTCATCTTAAGGAATTCTTGATTGCTCCTTAGGCTCACTAAAACATGTTCTTTGTTTCATGAATGATTATTACGTTAGCTTATAAATATGATTCATGGCATGCCCTGCTTATTTAAATTTTTCAAAAAATTATTGTGAAGCTTTCCTATGGAATACTGATTGATTAGCTTAATGCAAAGAGGTCTTGTTTTGATCTTGCCCTTTGCCCATGATCATCAACTTGTTTCAGAGTTCTCGATAGTTTTATATATGTTTTTTAGAATTTCCCTCTCCATATAGTGAATTGTTTGTTTATATTATGTGTTTTCTCAAAAAAAAACTAAATGTGGATTTCTAAATTTAGGAGTTCTAATGCTTCTATGTACCACTGGATTGTTCATCTTGTATGTTTATTAGTTGGAATATTGTTCACAAAGATTAATGGTTTGCCATATCTCATGAGTTATTGCTTCAAATTATATATGTATAAGACCTCTTAGTGTTTTCACCAAACTTAATTTTCACCTCATACATCACCTAAAGGATCAATTAACCTTGCTAAATCGGCCCTGCAATACACTCTGCTTCAAAATTTAGACACCTTAGACTTCATCTAACCCCATGGAAATATTGATTTGATATTCTCTCAGTCCGCCTATCCTACTCAATCATCTTACCCCAACCCAAAAAAAACAAACAAAATATACTTAAACAACTAGCCTAAAATCAATCATCTGAAGTGAACAAGTTCACATCCTTCGCACAATAGAGAGAGTCATCTCTGAGTCCAGGAAGGCTAGGTCCTAGGACTCCAAATACTGGTCTGATGTTACCCTGTCATTTGGTTAGCCAATCTGTGAAATCATGGGACACTAACATAATGGCGATCATGGTGGGAATTGATGTGTTATAGAGCAATACGTGGTTTATGAGCTTGGAGATGATATTTGATTTTAGGAAGTGAATGAATGGCTTTTGTGGCTTGACGTTGGAGAAGCTTTGCTTGCAGGATTCCATAGCTTGGTGAATGGTGATATTTTTCTAACTTGTTAGTGTTTTCTTGTCCTCATTTTATTTCAGTCTGCTTTCTTGCTATAGATCAGAAAAGTATAGGTTGAGATATGCTCATGGAAGCATCTTAAACCTCTTGTTTGCTATAGTTTTGATGTTTTCCTCTTTTAATCATCTTAAGGAATTCTTGATTGCTCCTTAGTCTCACTAAAACTTGTTCTTTGTTTCATGAATGATTAGTACATTAGCTTATAAATATGATTCATGGCATACCCTTCTTATTTAAAGTTTTCAAAAACTTATTGTGAAGATTTCATATGGAATATTGATTGATTAGGTTAATGCAAAGAGGTTGTGTTTCGATCTTTCCCTTTGCCCATACTCATCAACTTGTTTCAGAATTCTTGAAAGTTTGATATATGTTGTTTAGAAGTTCCCTATCCATATATTGAATTGTTTGTTTATATTATTTGTTTTCTCAAAAAAAGATGAAGGTGGAATCCTAAAGTTAGGAGTTCTAATGCTTCTATGTGCCACTGGATTGTTCATCTTGTATGTTTATCAGTTGGAATATTGTTCATATAGATTAATGGTTTTCCATATCTCATGAGTTATTGCTTCAAATTATAGATGTATAAGACCTCTTAGTCTTTTAACCAAACTTAATTTTCAAGTCATACATCACCTAAAGTATCCATTAACCTTGCTAAATCAGCCCTGCAATACACTCTTCTTCATCATTTAGACACCCTAGACTTCATCTAACCCCAAAGCCCTATTGATTTGATATTCTCTCAGTTTACCTATACTACTCAATCATCTTACCCCAACAAAAAACAAACAAACAAACTGTACTTAAACAACTAGCCTAAAATCAATCATCTGAAGTGAAAAAGTTCACATCCTTCGCACAATAGATAGAACCCTCTCTGAGTCCAGGAAGGCTAGGTTCTACGACCCCAAAGACTGTTTTGATGTTACCCTGTCATTTGGTTAGCCAATCTGCCAAATCACAAGACACTAACATAATGGTGATCACGGTGGGACCTTCTGAGTATATAATTGCCTAAAAAATTCTTAAGACTCTTTAGACCCTCGAGTTTGACTGATTGTATTTGATGGTTCATCCGCCACCTGATCGCCACACTAACATAATGGCGATCACGGTGGGACTCTGAGTATAAACAAACTTATACTTCGCTAAACATTTCAACAGCCCTTAAGAATACTATCTTGTGGATTTATGCCACCGCTCACTAACACAGTGGTGATTATGATGCAACCTCTGATGTCAGTGAAAAAATAAGTATCCCTTAGGACTTCAGAAACCTTCGTTAAATCATAAAGAGCTTAACTAATATCCTAAGAGTAGAAACTATTTTTTTTTCATCATCTTACCAAATTGATGACTCAGCTATAGGACACTCTTAAAAACCATTTGGGCTACATATAGAAACTCAGAAAAAACCAAAACATTTCAAGATTAGCTTTTTGTCAGTATTGGTGGTGGACCATAAACAACATACCTTCAAAACAACTAAAAATATCCAACTAGCGACTCCACTAGCCTCTAGTAGGCCTTCTAAATTTTTCTAAAGTATATATAGACTCCTGCAGGACTGCATCAAAACAACCTCAGGAAATCTAGAACCTTAGTCACACACAGTGAGAGTTTGATAGCACCTAGAGAGGTCAACCTTTAAAAAAAAAACAGTCATAAACTTTCAGCCTCTCTAAAATTTGAATTTGAAAACTATCTCCGTGAAGAATCAATACCAGATCTCATCCAGACCCAAACCCTCCTACTATAGTTGATGATCCAGAAAGAATTTTGTGGAAAAATTCTGAAACTAGAAACTTAGCTACATATAGGACCATTCATAGACCAAGCTCTGTACCTGAACATCTTACAACATTGCAAGACCCCCAATTTGACTTGCACCATACTAGAAACCTTTTTAGAACCAAGTCACAAAGTAAAAACGACCATACTGATCTTGAGCCCATAAACTTGCAGTAGAGTTCTAGTGGAGAAGCTTCTCCTTCCACACCACCTGATCTACAGCTTCTCATCACTTTGGTTATTTCCACCCCAAGTCTGCTCAAAGTCAGTTTACTGGTCCAAGTACTTACGCCACACCCATTCACACCACCACTGTGAAAACCACTCCATCTCATAGCACAAATCCTCCGCTTGTAAATCGACCATTAGCTCCCACCATGGCAGCATGGTATGTGCCCCTTGTGTTACCACAACCTTTGGTACCTTTGACAAATGATTGCCAATCTAGAATCCCACACTTCATGGGGGTTGAATCCACTACTGCCTAGCAGCATGTAGATATAATGAATGATGCTTTTGATTACATGGAATTAGAAGAGGAAACCATGAAAATGAGAATGTTCACCCAAAGCCTAGGAGGAGAAGCTAAGAAATGGTTCAAAAGCCTAACTCCCAACAATATTCATGATCTCCCTTCCTTTTACAAAACTTTCATAAAGAAATGGGAAATCAAGAAAAACCCTCTTCAAATCCTCTCGAAATATAGCAACCTCAAAAGAAACACGGGGGAAAGTGTCCCAGACAATTGCACTAGGTTCAATAGTGTTTACAACGCGCTACCACCAAACATGAAACCCCCATTAGGCCTAGCCTTAGCTAAATTCCTGGAGGGTTTTGACCCTGACATGGCCTACCAACTAAGAGAAAGAGAGCCCCTTACTTTAGAAGACATGCAAAAAGGAGCTATAAGTGTAGAGTCCAACTTAATTGAAAAAAGGGCTAGGATAATATCAGAGAAGAGGGTAACATACAAAGAAGACACCATGCCCTCCACCTCTTCATCTAGTTCCAAGATGGACAACCTTCTTAGGACCATGGAAAGAATGATGGAAAGAATAAGCATAAATTAAAGAACACCCCCTAGGGACAACCAAACAAATCTACAAAATAGAAACCGAAATAAAAAATTTAGAAGAGACCCTCCCCAAAACAGACCAAGGGAAAATGATCAAAAAATCAGACCACCCTTCCAAGATAACTATGTTGATGAAAGGGAAAGAGATATTGAACAACCAGATGAGAATCATCTTAACTTAATAGGCTCTGATAGTGAGGGAGAGGTTTTTCTCATAGAATAAGAACATGATTTTTTATCCTCAAACAAAGATGAAACAAGCTATGAAGATTCTGAAGATCGTGAATTGGGATTAGAAATGCCATAATGGAATTCCATAAGAAATATGATCTTAGGAGTAAGAAAAACCAAGACAACTCTTGGAAAAACAACTCAGAAACTTTTGTTAAGAAAACTCCTGAAAACTTTCTTAAAAGAACAACGGACAATAACAATACCATGGATAAGAAAGCTGATCCTAACATAAATAAAACTAGCCAATCAAGTATTGGCACAAATTGTCCTAGAACCTATTAGAGTCGGTCCTTACAGCCCTCCATCAAAGATCATTTCTCTATTTTGCGTTTTCATTGTTTAGCTGTCTCATTCCGCTCAATCATCTGCATTTCACTAGGGGCATGCCATTGACTAACGAAAGGGTTTGGTCTTCTTGTATTCCCTCATGCTAGTACATGCTAGGCTAATTAAAAACTCCTCAAAATTCATCGAAGTTCAGTTCACGTCATTCATGGTCATAAATGATTATTTTGGTCAACAAGAGTCTTTTAGTTTTAGAGTCTAGGGTTCAGTCTTTTGATATATTTAATAAATGCCCGCAGGCCATGAGGATGGTTTTCGAAGAGGTTCTTAGTTCAAATTTTCATCATCAAACACATTTGAGGACATTTCTTGTTCAAAACTCTGTTTTGAATAAGAAATTGTCGAATTCATTTTTTGTAATAATCATGTTTTTTTTTCGCCATGGAGTCTTCAAAGCAGGCTCTGGTTTTCCTTTGCCAAACATCAACGCCAATATCCCTGCAAAAAATCAAATCATTTCATCAGTCCAAACTCAGAAATTCAGTGAAAAAACAGAAGACAGAGGTTTCATTAAATGACAAAGTGCCAAAATAGAAAAACATTACAAAGTGGGTTCTTGGAGGAAGCAAAAATGAAAGCCATTACTTGCAAGATATTTCTCAAAGTCCTATAAATCATTTTCATCAAGAAACATTCATAAATCTTCATAGAAAAGTCGAAATATTGAGGTTGAAGAGAAAACTGGCATTTGAAGAGGCTGTGACTGTGTGTTATCATTGTGCGCGACGCATACAAAGGAGGCACGGCACACTGGGCGAAGGTTGGTAGTGTATTTTTGTGCAAGCGTGGCGCACCAAACCAGCGCGACACATTGGGTTTGCGCGCAGCGCGTTGAGCCCTCCAGCCCAAAACTCATCAACGTTTAGTGATTTTTCAAATTAAAATAATCTTCCCGCTCCAAGTAAGTGTGTTAACGCCTGTTCAATGATTTTTGGGATATGCTATGGTGGTTTAGAAGTGGAGAAAACAAGTGTTTAATGGTGAAATATTTAACCCTACATCCATTCCAAAATCTGCTCCATAGGGTTTGAGGAAGAGATAATTGTAATTTGGATTTGGGTGTCAAAGCTGCAACTTGTCAAAAAAATCTCATTTCATTGTTATTGGAGTTTTTGTCACTGTTATTATCATATCATTGTCTCACTGCTATTATCATTGTTGTTATAGCACAGTCCCACAGTCCCATATTCATTGTCCCCATATCCCTTTACCCTTTGTTCCCATTTCAATATATTCTCAAACCCTATCACTTGTTACCTCCTTCCCTTCATTGATTAAAACTTAAATTTCCACAAGCTTCAATGGCTGCTTTCATGTCTTTGACTGTACTTTTGCCATTTGAATAACTCTTATGTCTATCACATTGCAAGTCCCATTACTATCACCCATTCCCATACCATTTGTAAAGGTGTGTAATCTCAACATTTTCCAAAGCAGTGAGTAAATTGTTTGTCTTTTCCAAAGCCACTTGACAGTCCATTGTATTCACTTTGACACTTCCTTGGAGCATCTCCATTTTATGTGACCCATTTGGACATTGAAACAAATACACCAATTTGCTCATTTTCTAAGCAACCAAGCATACAGTTGACAAACACATTTCAGCATCATGTCAGAGACAGATTCACCTTATGAGTAGGGGTATGAGCAGGACAGTGATTCATCCACAGAGGTTAATGTGCCAAGGAGGTCTCACAAAAGTGGCAGGCATGCCAGGGAGGAGCCCACTTCTTTGACCCAATTGCAGGCTTGCCCGCTTGCAATGGATTGTTTTTAGCATCAGTCATGTTTCCATTATTGTGAGATGATTTCCCAAACTCAGCATCATCATGAGTTAGCTTGCCTATTGGTCTTACATTTGCATAACGGTCGTGTAAACCTTGCTGGGGTGGATTTTACTTTGTCACCAGAGACCATTTCAGAGGTGACTGGGATACCAAACATCGGGGAAGAGTGGAATAAGCAGCAGCAATTGGATAGAGCCAATTATGAGCCATATATCATACCTGGATATATGAGGCAGTTGAGCAGGGTATTTCCATTCCAATTTCTGAAGGATGAGTATGCACCATTGATGAAACTCATCATTCGTTATTTCAGTTGTGAAGGGCGCTTTTCACGCTTGTATGCATAACACATCCGGCTGTTGATGCACTTCACGAGAGTGCAGTTGATGAGCATTCCATACTTCATGTACCGTAACATAGAGCGGATGGCATTTCTTGTACAGAAGAAGACCCCAGCACAGTAGCATAACAACATATATCATTACGCGCTGATCAAAATCATGGTGGTAAATCAGCTTACACAGCAGGGCATTGCTTTGGAGGAGTTCATCTCCCGTGACTTCTTTGCAGCGCCACAGCCGCCTCCCAAGGTAGTTCATGATGAGGCAGAGCCTTCACACTAGTTTGATATTCTTGAGATGGATCCTATCAGTGCGCCAATGGCAGTTACATATCAGAGAGGTCATCGAGCCTTATTTGCAGTATCACGACAAGTACTATCTCCACCCGGGGTGGAAGGGGTCTCGTTGACTTCACCAGTAGCGCGAGTACTATCTCCACATGGTGTGGAAGGGGTCTCGCCTTCGACATCAGTACAGGTGTAGGTTCAGGATAGAGGCAAGAGACCTATGCAGGATGAGGGCCCTTCAGGAGGCCAAGATACTGAGTTTACATTGATTGATGTTGATGTGAGCTCTCCCAGCTCGAAGCTGAGGGAGGTCATCTAGGAGCAGAAAGATGAGATTGGTACTTTGACAAAGAAATTGTTTAGAGCACAGTGGGTGATAAACTACCTGGAGCAGTGGAACAAACAACTAGAGGATCAACATACACTTGTAGAGTTGTGGCAAATCTGGGAGGACCGTGCATTGGCTCGGAAGAGACGAGGTGACATGACACCGGCTGAACTAGAGACCTGCCTCATGCATGTTAACATTCATCTGGAGAATTTGTTGGAAAAGGCCAATAGAGACAAAGACATGCTCCGTCATATGAAAAATCACTATTGGGCCCGTACTCACGTTTGCAAAGCTAAAATGAAGATCCTGAAGGCAAGGTTGAGCAAAGCACTGAAACGGCGAAAGAGGCCTAATCCGCTCCGAATCTTGGCCGAGGCTTCATTGGCTGAGCATGAGGCATGATGGGGGATCTTCACTCCGAATTTCAGCAAATTTGGAGAATTTTTTGTCATTTTTGAAAATTTTGGTCTCAAAACAAGTTTTTACGCTCGACGCGTCGCGCCACACGACACGCGTTTATGATTGGGACACCTTCTGGATAAAAGCTTGATATTTTTGGATTTTTCATGGTAATTTATGCATTCTCAGAAATGGCCTAATAATTTCATCAAGTTCTAGATGATCAAAAGGGCCAAAAACGCCATGAAAATCACATTTCTGCCACCTTTTGCACCAGCAGGAATTAGTCTTGGGAAAATGAATTTTTGGAGGTGTAAATGAGCTCCAAATCCGAAAATTCCACTTGGTTTGGATAGAAGACATCTAGAGCTTTCCAAAAAGCTATCATGAGCTTGATTTTTACTTCAGGAAGTGCTCCAAAAGCATGTCCAAAGTAGCGCGGCGCATAGAGATTTTGAGCGCGGCACATAGAGGAAATTAGCCTATTTTTCACCTTCCAGCTCAGAAATTCGGCCAATTTGGACTAGTTTCACCTCTTGATGTAATTTGTGACCTAGCTCGATGTAATTTTATAAACATGATGTAATTTTGGCATGTATTTACTTGTTCTAGATGATTCATTCACTAAAAATTGAAAATTAAGTGAATGGATCAGTTTCCTAGCATATAGAGGCAAGTTGTTTGGCTGCCTAGATTGTAGTTCCTTGTTTAGAATTGGTTCAAACTGCTCCTAGAAGCATGAGCTCGACCCCTAGAGGCATGGGAAGGGGTTATACTTGTCTATATATTGTACTTTCTGAGACATTTTCAGGGTTGGACTCTTGGGAAAAGTTTGGCACTCCATTGTATATCCATCTTTCAGTTTTTGGCAAAGGAAAGACCAGAGTTTTGCAGCACTTGTTGGGATTCTTGTGGCTTCTAAGTTTTGATGATGTTCTTCTCATGTTATTGTAAGTTTCATTAATGTTATGTGTATGCCATTTCCTTCTCTGTTCTTCTGAATTAAACAAATGAGTAATTGAGGTAGAATTCATTGAGTTGTTGATGCTCTGCCTTAGAATTTTGCTTAGTTTTACATGTTTTTCTTCAGTTTGAAGAGGATCCTTGTTCTCTCTTGCTCTCTTCAACTCCTCAGCTGTCTTTTCAATCCATTCACTTGATCCAAGACATCAAATCCACTGCCTACCTCGCCCCAACTTTAACTCTGCAAGAAATTGGCCTCATCCCCAAGCCCAAAATTGTCTTTCCCCTTTTTTGAACAAAACCTCCTAAAAATCAAAATAAAACCTTCCTATCTATTTACTAGCCTAAAATCAGTATCCATTATAGGTCATCTTAGCCCCTTTGAAGACCTTTTGCCGAGATAGACCTGGAGAGAGCCCTCTCCTGTCCTCGTAGGGCTAGCTACGAGGCTAAGCTTGGTTTGATGTTGCTTTGAGTTTTACCTTATTTCAGCCTAAGGTAGATTCGAGCGCTAACAGAACCTCTACTAGTGGCCCTGAGAAAACTCTAATTACCAAAGCCTCGAATTAAAATCAACAAATTATAAATGTGGAGAAATTTATGGCTGATAAAACTGATGTAAATATGTCCAAAACTCAAATACCTTTCGATTTTGAAGGAGAGGTCGTGAAAATCAAAATAACCATCCCTCCCACTGAACTGGTAGCTCAGGATATGTACTACTCCCAAGTCTTGAAAGTCTTAAACATAGGAAATTATACCAACACTATGAATTTGACAGATGATAAACTAGAATTGTTGTTTGGACCCAAAGTAGATGGAAAATACCATGAAGGAACCATTCCCCCATTCTATGTTAGCCTAAACATACACGACAAAATCCTACATAATGCCATGCTAGACTTTGGTGCCTCTCAAAACCTCATGCTGAGGGTAGTGATGGAAATATTGGGCCAAGAAATAACCAGGGCCTACAAAGATCTGTATTCCTTTGATTCAAGCAGAGTTAAATGTTTAGGACTGATCAAAGAATTATGTGTCAATCTGGCAGAAATCCCTGCTAAGAGCCTGGTCATGGATATAGTCGTGGTTGACATTCCCCACAAATATGGCATGCTCTTGTCCCGATATTGGGTATCTAAGCTTCTGGGAAACCTCCAACTTGAAATGTCTTATGGTACCATCCCGATTTTTAACCTAACAAGAATATTATACCAATAATCTTACATGAAGTGTATGGTAAGTAGCCTAGATAGACCCAATAACACCCCTATCTACTCCATTCATTCAGATTTGGACTCATTCATCTTGTATAATTAAAATGACCTTGATGAACAAGTAAATCAATATCGTGAAGACATAAGCACATTACAAAAAATAGTTCAATTCCTCTATGATAAGTTTGCCAGTCAAAACTTTCACGATCCTGAAACACCACAAGACAATAAAACTGAAATTGGTTTCCTGCAAATTTCAAATGAAATGTCAGAAACAAAAAACAGTTTAGAAAAGGGGATAGGTTGCTCGAAAGAAAAACATATCACAAGAACACAACCTCTTCCTTCTTCTCATCCAGAAAAAATGAAAAACCCCCACAAAACACAAATATTTGTGGATCTGGTACGAGACAGTCTAATGTTTCTACCTTACCTAGATACTTCATCATCCAAGAAATTTTCTTTTCCAAAACAATTACCAATTTTCACAAATATTGTTACAAATCCCAAAGAATTTTTTGCTGAAGCTGATATAGAGGAGGATAGCATGGGTAAACTTGAGGAGCCTAAAATGATTGAGCTGTCTAAAATGTTATCATTACACATAAAACTAAGAAAATCAAGACTACGCAAAATTGTTTAGAACACTAGTATATGTCAGGAAACTAGTCCAAAACCTTGTAACACAGTCATTGGTCTAAAAAGCCCTCCTTTAAAAAATAATTAGAAAATTTTTGAGCAGTTGAGTTCACTAAAAAAGAAGGCAAAATGACATAGGTTTTGTATAGATTTTAGGTACCAGGAGAAATCCTTCCAAAGGAACTAATATCCTTTTTCTAGAACACATCATGATTCACAAAAGCTAGGAGTTTCTAACCATATGTCATTTCATGTTAGTGTTTCAGGTTACCATCAGATGATACCACTTCAGAACAATCAGCTCAAAAAAAATTTCAAATTCATAGGAAGTAGCTTCAAGTTTAAACCAACGCTTCTCAATCTAAAGAACACCAGAGACACCTTTCGAAGAACTATGTTTCTAGTTTTGAATTTCTTCACTATGGTTTACCTTGATGACATCATCATTTGTTTTAAAAATGATAAATAATACCTGTTCTACCTAAAGAAAATCTGTAACATAAACAGGTATGGGAATCAAGAGTATAAGGGAAAGCATCAAGAAGAACATGAGTTATTTAAAGATCTTTGGAAAAATCCTTATGCCATGTTTGCAAGTGAAACCAACCACGATCGTTTTTCCCTAAAAATGAATGGACAAATAGTATCATGAGATCCTTCTGAAGATAGGATGCTCAAGTATCACTGCTGTAGAGATTCCTAGCTTTAATTTTTACTCATTGTACATACCATGGTTTGAAGAAAATGTAAAAAAGAGAGATAACACAAAAACATAAGAAAAGTAGTAAAGGAGGGCAGATTCTAAGAAAGGTACAACCCCATACCCAAAAAATATTAATATTGAAAGTGTGAAAGTCTAAATGCCACTACTAGTGCAAAATGATGTCTTGTTCAGTGATCTAGCCTAATCATGGCTGAACATGTTTTGAATTTACTGTTGATAAGTTAGTGAAAATAATGCTGGTCAAATTATTGAAGCTTGACATATCAGAGAAAATAGATCAGGAGAGACAATATTGGTTCCACATGCTCAAAACAGAACCAAGGAGAACAATAGGGATGAATAGAAAACTATGCATCTTAGCCCTAATATTTCTAGTCTTATTTTGTACAATAATAACATGTGTGTAGATTGTTTCTATGCCACAAACCCATGATAAATCAGATTGTCTATTCTTGATTTAGTCATGTTTTCAATTTCATTTTTTTATCTTAGTGAATAAATGTGGTCAAATAGTTTAACCTTGAAATTTGAGTAGAATAGGTAGAGAATCAAAGGAGTTCAACAGCTCAATCTGAACTCCTGAACGAAATAAGTGTATAAGTAGATAGTTTGTTTCCATTTTCAAAATAAAATGTCAATGGGTTTGCCAGTTCAAGTGCACTCAAAGAAGAAAAAATGTGAGGCCAGTAGGTTGGGTAGGTAAAGCCAAAGTTGAGCTAATCATTCTTTCAGATTTTCAAAATTACTTTAGGGAAAGCATCAACAAAAGAAAAGAGAGAATTTTCCCAATGGATGAGGCACTCGTCTTCATAAGCTAGAGATTTGTAATTCTGGACACCTCCTGAAAAGGAGCTACCTCCCCAAGTGGAGCCACTATTAGTCATCAGAAATTTTCACCTGTTTTAGATGACTAAATGCTTTGTCTCAGATTTCTAGAAATCAAAATTCAAGAATCATTGTGTCTTCTGTGGAGCGATAAAAAGGGTCTTTTTAACTCCTAATTACCTTCACATTAATTATCAACCCAGGGACGACTTTTTATTTCAAGAGTGTACTCAGTCTGAGGCGGCTATTTACTCAAGAGTAATTTTTTGCAGTATAGTGCTTAAAATTCAAAAGTAAATGAAAGCTGGAAACAAAATCTAATTGGAACAGCAAGAAATTGAAATGTTCTAAACTAAATCATTCACTCAAACAACCATCAATCGAGGATACAGTAGCAATAACTCATTCCTCTGGATATTGATGCAATTGAAATCAAACCGGAATAAGACAATCATTCATTCATTCGGAAATCAACAACAAAATACCTTGAAGCCTAAATCATTCATTCGGAAAAATAAGCAATGTATCAGTCAAGGGTCCAGTAACAATAACTCATCCCTTTGGAAACTGATGTAACCAAAAGTAATCAAGGAACAGATCATTAATCTGGGGACTAGACAGCAAATGCCAATGCCCACTACAGTTTCAGATCGTTCTTCACACCAAGGCAAAGATAATGCGAATAACAGGAAATGGAACAGCAGATAAGAAATGGAACAACAAAGTAAATGGGCAGCAAACTGTAATTAAAGGAAATGAACAGCAAACTCTAATTAATGTAAATGAACAATAACAAAGCCAAATTAATAGCAATCTTTACTCTAAGAATAAATCGGACAGCACACGGAAATAGAACAGCATTAATTAATGATAGAATATGAAACAACGATGGAAAGTCAAATATAAATACACAATGACTTAACACACGACACACCTTAATAGAAATCTGATCCAATTATCAATCTCAGTTAGAAAGAGTACGACTGCGTTTCAAAGTAGAACAGCATTGTTTATAGATCCAACAATCGCAAAGAACATAACTCCCAAGATGAATTCCGTAATGTTAATGACCAAGTGCACAGCACGGAGGCTCTGTAATTAAACAACAACAGTATTCTATAAAGAATAGCAGTATTATATCAACACTTAAAAGAACAGTGATACGATGCAGAGTCAATATAATAGTTCTGTCTTTAGAAACCTTAATAAATTAAGCATAACAGAGCATGTGATGTAAACTAAACAACACATCAGATTACCAAATAATGCTAATAAGAAAAACCACGCATAAACCAAGAAGATAATATCTGTGACAACTAATCTTCGAGGTGAGCCCTTAGCGCCCGGCGGTCTTTCTTAGGCTATGAGAATGAAAAATGAATGGCAACCAGATTTATATTAAAATATCAAAGCGAGTTATAGTGGATTACAACAAGAAATCGCTCCATCTCTCAGCCATTATCCATTCTCTCTTTGCCATCTCAATTCCCTGAATCTCTAATTCATCCTCAATTCCATCATTCGAATCATCCACAAGTCCTCTCCCCTCTCTGATCTACGTGCGATTTAAATAAAGAGAAGCGAGAGTGGTTAATAGAGATAGTACAACATGATTCTATTACAAAATTGGATTTTTCCAACCAATTGATCAACAGAAGAATGTATTTCCATCCATCTCTCAGCAGATATAATCTATTTGGCTTTGCGAAATTTGAGATTTGAGGCAGCGCACTCAAACAAATGCGAGAAATCATGCTCAAAGAACCCTGCGTTTCTCTCAGTACAAGCCGAATTTGGGCAAACCATTCTTTGCTAAAGTTAATTGGGTCCGTTCTGGACAAAACCCATGTTCCGGATTTTCCAGATTCGTCTTCATTTGCTCAGAATCTCAACCGCAAAACTGTCACTCCTTATTCCAGCGCATTTCTGAGTTGGCACTTTTAATGATCAAATATTCAATCTGGAAATTACCTTGGAGGCTAAAAATGGTGAATAATGTTATAACCAATTTATTAAAACTATCATTGATAAAATAATTCATAATCATCAATTTATTAGAAATAAAGGAGAATAAATAGCATTCATTCATAGAAGCATAAATCATCATAAAATGGATTTAAATAATAAATTATAATAAATGACATGATGAAGAATGGTAGAAATGGGTGGAATAAGCATTCACAAGTGATAATAATAATGGCATATTAACGGCCCAACATACCCCCACACTCAATATGTTGCATGTCCTCATGCAACGAAAACTGAATATATTGCATGTCCTCATACAACCCAAAGACAAAAACCCATGTGTTAACCAAGCAATAAAAAATATGTTCATCTCAGCTCATGAAATGGATAGAACAAATGAATTCTTCCTTAATTAATGAATATTCACTTTTAGTAATCTTGATGAAGGCATAAAAATTTTTATATTGACATTCAACTATATGTATGAAGTTGCAGCAAAATATGATATAAGTAACAGCAAACTTCATTAACCATTTTCTCAAAAACTACAAACCAGCTTTTGTTGAAATTTGGCAAGTAAATTTATAATATATGAATGCCTTTATGATCCAAAAATCAGATCATTTTGATGCATGGATCATGAGATATAAACAAAATGGCAGTAGGTGAGAGTGCATGATTTCTGAAATTTTATGAACCAATTTATCTTGAAATTATCTGGGTTTGTATTAATGATACGTCTGTGTTTTCCAGAAATCACAAGAATTGAGTTCATGGTTTTTTTTTAAAATATTATGGAAATCAATTTATGCATTGTGTAAAAATGAAATTGTATGCCTTAAATGAGAAAGAAAATTGAAAACATCCATCATGCGTAGCAATTCCTCCCCCTCTCTGAAGAATTAGCATGCCCTCATGCAATGCTAGAAAACAAATAGAGGTGGTTGCCACCATCTGTTGAATTCTATGCTTGGTGTAAAACAACATGGAATAATGGAGGTGTTGAGAATGAATAAGAATAACAATGGATGATAAAGAATATGGATGACATGGTCATAAGAAAGAAATGAATGAAAGGAACACTCCCCCATACTCGAAAATGATATGCCGCTGAAAAATAGGGAGTGGTATAGATGTGGACTGAAGGATGATAAATGATGCTCAAAATGTATTTTTATGAAATTCTCCTAAATTCGTAATAAATCAGAAAATTATGCGATTTTACCTCAAGTTTTACCTCCAAAAATGTGGAATGACATATATGGACTGGCAGTTGTTGAAGCTGATGTAAGCAGAGTTGGTGCTGAAAGTGATGCAAAAGGTGGAATCCAGGTAAGCACATCATGTTTGAAGAATTGTTCACGTTCGCGAGTTGCTCGAGCCTCTTCTGTTAGTTGCAATACTGTAGTCATGCTGTGAATAGAATTCTGCCCATACTTGTTGTTTTCCTGTAAACAAAGCACTATTTTGCATACAATGTTCTTGAATCCATAGTGTTAGTTTTGAATAGAAATAGATAAGATGCATGCAAAACTTTCAATCAGAAAAACTTTTGTCAAATCAACAAGTTATGGCAGAGTGTAGTAATCATATCGCATGCTATCCCATAATACATACATTCCCCCTCCAATTGGAAAAGGAATTCCATGACCATAAAGCGTATGAGAGGTGTTGTGCTGAGAGCAAGGCAAGGGAATGAACAATATTGCAGTAAATAAAGCAAAGTACACATATCAATGATAGGACAGCGAGAGTTATGGTTATAATGAGAGCAGAGTGTGTAAAGATAGTTATGAATAAAAGATAGGACGCTTTGAATTGATGATAGGTGATGAAAAAGAGAAAAAGAACAACAATATGCCAAAAAGATGCTTTACTGATAGTATGCTAGCTGAAAATGATGTGATTGATCATAAAACAATTTCTCATGCATAAAGGTTCAAAACAGGGAAAAAGTTAAGGAAATAACTTCTCTGATAAAAAGAAAAAAATAAGAAAAGGGTATTATAATAATAATTGACGATAAGATATAACTTCAATACCATAAGCAGAGCCACTGCTGCCAGCAGACGTCCATAGCCTCGGCAGAGTTGCTTTTTAACCCATATGAGCCAGAATCCTCAATTTATAAATGGAGAGTTCCAATGCTATTCGACAGAAGAGATCAGTGTGCTGGCGTGGTAACCAGATAACCACACTGCCATTCACTAGGATGTAGCAAAAGTGATCAGGCCGGCTCGTGATGAGACCTCCTGTTCCAAGGATAATTTGGCTATCCAATGGATCATAACCCTAGTGTGGTGGCCATAATGGGAATGTCACTTTGTTACAGCCTTATGAACATGGTAGGCTGGCTCGTAATAAGACCCCCTATCCTCCATCTGTGAACAAAATTTTGTTGTTATTACACATTTTTATGATAAAAAGAGGGAGGCTCAATACTCCTTAAGAGCAAGGATGGCAGAAGAAGTTGAACATGTCAATAGAAAAAAATATACCCATAATCTCATTTATTACAGAGAGAGCAGATTATAACCAGGAAGGGTGGACCCAGCATGGTATTAAGATGATCAATCAATATCATGTTCAACAGAAAACAATGCAGTAAAATAGTATATAAATAATTGTGTCCCTTTTGAAAATAATCTATCATCAAGGAGTTGTCCTGTTAAAGATCATAACTTGAATGATATTAACTCGCTTCAATAGAATCCATAATTCTTGTCCTTATAAAAATAGTGTACTTCATGCCATGAAGGGGAATTAGTAAAATGTGGTTGAGATGAACTAGGAATAATCCCACAAAAGGAAGAAAGGGTTGCTCTCGAAAATACTCCCAAAGTGTTGCTCATTTGAAGGAACAGCAAAAACACTCAAAAAAGTGTTGTTCTTTGTAGGGAACAACAAAGGAAATGCACACCAAAAAGGAAAAATACACACAAAAAGTGTAAAAACGCAAATGTCGTTTCTTTGGAAAATGGACAGCAAAAATGAAAAGTGCCGTTCATTTGAAAAATGAACAGAAAAAATGAAAAGTGCAGAAGTGCTGTTCTATTTCGAAAGGGAACAGAAAAACGTGAAAGTGCAGAAGTACTATTCCATTCGAAAAGGAACAACAACTGTTCCATTTCGAAAAGGAATAGCAAAATGTGAAAATGCAGAAGTGCTGTTCCATTCGGAAAGGAACAACAAAATGAACCGTGAAAAAGGAACAGCAAAATGAACGGCTGACCCAAAAAGTGCTATTCCTTTGGAAAATGAATAGCAAAACGAAAAATGATGTCCCTTTGAAAAAGGAACAGCGGGAACGACAAAAATGCACACAAATGTTGTCCCTTCAGAAAAGGAACAACAAAATGCACAAGCATAAAATGTAAGCATGCAAGGAATGAATTAGTTGTTCACTGCATTGATGCTGAGGATGGGTTATAGTTTGAATGAAGCAATACCTGAAACACAAAATATAAGAGAAATCAGAAAAGAAACAACAAAAGACAGTATGTAAATAAATAAATTAAGTTACAACAGCTATGATATTATGTAAAAAAAAATGATCTATTCGAAAAATGTTTTGGCAGCAAAGACATGACATGAATCTTCAAATGCAAATCAATTCTTCATTTCTGCTATTATGAATCCGTTGGGTAATGAGTTGGATGAAATTCCTTTGTTTCATTTAAAATTTCTTTCAAAATCACTCGTCCATAAATTGACCTTCTTTTTCTCTTAGGACCTGCAAAAAACGAGTATCTACCTACAATAAAATATTAAATCATGGAGAAAGAGAGGTGTACGGACTCCCTTAATCCAAGAATTATGAAAAAAAAATTAACAAGTAGTTACTCTGTATAACAAATCCACAGAGAAAATAACAAAGTAAAATTTATTTGTCACCTGCGGGAGAGCAGTGGTCGACCATACTAACCAGCAGTGTTTTAATCACAACTTCTTTGTTTTTCGTCCAAATTGAGTGATTCCAAAGCAAGATGAGAGATAATTCAAAGGTTTATTTGCAATAGAAACAGGTTTTAAAATTTCAATGATGTGATATGTCAATTTTAGTTGGAACAGCCTGCATAACAGAGTCATTTTCAATTACCCAACTCAGATCAACAGTGAATGTTTTAAGCATAGGTTTTTCGTTTGATGTCGGATTCGAATAATTCAAATTGGAAATGAAAATATATTCATTTATTTATTTCCAATAGAAACAGTTTTTGAAGACAAGAAGAATTGATAGGTCAAATACTGTAAGGAACAGCCGGAAAGACATAGTTTTAAGGGTGCTGATTGACGATAGACAGTCAGTATTTTGATCATAAATTCCCCATACGATATCAAAAATGAGTGATTTCAATTGCATTGTAAACTAGATTCATAGGGGAATCTACCATAGAAACAGGTTTTAAAAATTCATTCATTTAGGCCTCCAAAAACTGACTGTCCCAACTCTGTTCCTGAGCTGCCCATTAGACATCCGGTCAATGTTTTGGTTCTAACTTTTTCGTTTCAAATCCAAATTGACTAATTCAAATTGGGTTAGAAAGTATAAATCAAGGGATACCTAGGGTATAAACATGTTTTAAAAATATTCATTTTTGGTCCCTCAAAACATGACTGTCCCAACTGTTTTTCCAGAAAGTTCATCAAGCCCGCAAGCCAAAAAAATGATATTCAAGCATTTTTTCAAATTGGTGATAAAAAATGAATATAATTGTTTATAGAATTGTTATTTGCAATATAATTCATCTACATACACAAATAGATTGAAATATTTATCACCGATGTTGATTTCGATAGCGTGTTGCAACAAAAAAACAACTATTTTTACAAAAAAAACAAAATGCATTTATTTATGTCCTTAGTTTATTTTATTTTATTTTCTCCACTATCCTACTCTTCTTTGAGAATCGAATATGTTTATGTATAAGATTATTTCCAGTGGAACCATTTTAGAAATAAGGCCTCTAGTATGCACATACCCAAATTAGAAAAATACATGTTGATAAAAATTAGGGTATGAGAAGCCAACTTCCCTTGAAAAGATGGAGTCAAAAATTGTTGAAGTGTGGAGAAATGTTGCAAACAAGTGATGGAGTGAAACCAATCTTCAATATATCCTTTATTTTCTTGATTTCCCATCATATCATGAGGTTCTTGAGCTTTTAAAATGGTTTGTTGATGCAAACTAGAAGTAAGCTCATTTTCTTCCATAACTTCTACAATTTTTGAATTTGAAACATTTTGAATCTCATTGTAAGTTTTCTCTAATGGCGCATGTGAGATAGAATGGGTGGGAAGGGTGGGTAAATTTGGCAGTTCAACACTGTAAGTATGTTGTACTGGTTTATTGTGGTGAGGGTGTGGAATTAGTTGAGCAGGAAATTCAAAAAGATGTTGGGCAGTTTCTTACCATAACAGAAGATGTCCTTCATGTGTTCCTTCAAATCTCCTTCTTCCAATGTTCCTGTCAATTAGTTAGTGAAATGGGTGGTGCTTACATCACCACTTGAATGAAATCATGTAATTCATTTTTCAAAATTTCTATTTTTTCCCTAGTCATTCACACAAAAATTCAAACATCTATTTCTACCCAACAAAGCAACAACAAATCTGTTAGGAAAGCGGACAGTGGAGCAGGGCTTTTACATGCTCCGCACGTAGGTTCTTAACTTCCGTTTTTAAGATCCAACTCTTCCCTAGCAGGCACTCATCAGATTCACACTACTCTTTAGAAATGGCTACACTCTCCCCGGCAACGGCGCCAAAATGTGGAGCGATAAAAAGGGTCTTTTTAACTCCTAATTACCTTCACATTAATTATCAACCCAGGGACGACTTTTTATTTCAAGAGTGTACTCAGTCTGAGGCGGCTATTTACTCAAGAGTAATGTTTTGCAGTATAGTGCTTAAAATTCAAAAGTAAATGAAAGCTAGAAACAAAATCTAATTGGAACATCAAGAAATTGAAATTTTCTAAACTAAATCATTCACTCAAACAACCATCAATCGAGAATACATTAGCAATAACTCATTCCTCTGGATATTGATGCAATTGAAATCAAACCGGAACAAGACAATCATTCATCCATTCGGAAATCAACAACAAAATACCTTGAAGCCTAAATCATTCATTCGGAAAAATAAGCAATGTATCAGTCAAGGGTCCAGTAACAATAACTCATCCCTTTGGAAACTGATGTAACCAAAAGTAATCAAGGAATAGATCATTAATCTGGGGACTAGACAGCAAATGCCAATGCCCACTACAGTTTCAGATCGTTCTTCACACCAAGGCAAAGATAATGCGAATAAAAGGAAATGGAACAGCAGATAAGAAATGGAACAACAAAGTAAATGGGCAGCAAACTGTAATTAAAGGAAATGAACAGCAAACTCTAATTAATGGAAATGAACAACAGCAAAGCCAAATTAATATCAATCTTTACTCTAAGAATAAATCAGACAGCACACGGAAATAGAACATCATTGATTAATGATAGAATATGAAACAACGATGGAAAGTCAAATATAAATACACAATGACTTAACACACGGCACACCTTAATAGTAATCTGATCCAATTATCAATCTCAGTTAGAAAGAGTACGACTGCGTTTCAAAGTAGAACAGCATTGTTTATAGATCCAACAATCGCAAAGAACATAACTCCCAAGATGAATTCCGTAATGTTAATGAACAAGTGCACAGCATAGAGGCTCTGTAATTAAACAGAAACAGTATTCTGTAAAGACTAGCAGTATTATATCAACACTTAAAAGAACAATGATATGATGCAGAGTCAATACAATAGTTCTGTCTTTAGAAACCTTAGTAAATTAAGCATAACAGAGCATGTGATGTAAACTAAACAACACATCAGATTACCAAATAATGCTAATAAGAAAAACCATGCATAAACCAAGAAGATAATATACAACAGCAGCACAATCCACCAGAGGCTGGGCCCTTAGCCGCCAGCGGATGCTGCTGGGCTACTTCAGAATGAAAAGAATGAATGGCAACCAGATTTATATTAAAATATCAAAGCAGAGTTATAGTGGATTACAACAATAAATCGCTCCATCTCTCAGCCATTATCAATTCTCTCTGCCATCCTCAATTCTGAATCTCTAATTCATCCTCAATTCCATCATTCGAATCCATCCCTGAAGTCCTCTCCCCTCTCTGATCTCTGTTCTGATTTAAATACAAAGAGAGCATAGAGTGGTTACAATAGAGATAATTACAACATGATTCTATTACAAAATTGGATTGTTTCCAACCAATTGATCAACAAGAAGATATATTTCCATCCATCTCTCAACAAGAGCAAGACAAATTTGGCTTTGCAGCTGAGATTTGGGGGACGGCCGCAACAACAAATCTTAGAAAATCGTGCTCAAAGAACCCTGCGTTTCTCTCAGTACAAGCCAAATTTGGGCAAACCGTTCTTCCTTAAAGTTAATTGGGTCCGTTCTAAACAAAACCCATGTTCCGGATTTTCCAGATTCGTCTTCATTTACTCAGAATCTCAACCACAAAACTGTCACTCCTTATTCCAGCGCATTTCTGAGTTGGCACTTTTAATGATCAAATCTTCAATCTGGAAATTACCTTGGAGGCTAAAAATAGTGAATAATGTTATAATCAACTTATTAAAACTATCATTGATAAAATAATTCATAATCATCAATTTATTAGAAATAAAGGAGAATAAATAACATTCATTCATAGAAGCATAAATCATCATAAAATGGATTTAAATAATAAATTATAATAAATGACGTGATGAAGAATGGTAGAAATTGGTGGAATAAGCATTCACAAGTGATAATAATAATGGCATATTAACGGCCCAACATCTTCTAGAAATCTCCTCAAAGAGAAAATTTCCACTATCCCTCCTCTCTGTTCAAGCATGGCCAATCTGTTTATCCAGACAAAACTCCATCCTGGACTGATGTCTCTCACTCTCTCTATATTTTTCACCCTTGCCTATAAACCTCTGTCTAATTTTTCCTAAGCCTTCTATTTCTCACCTCTTGTCTCACCAAGTCAACCAAACATTTTCCCCTATTCACCATGTACCTCAAGCAATGGTGTTTTCAAAGGTCCTTTCTAAAAACCCTTTGAAGCAAAGAAAAATTGTCTAGTTGTCTAGGATGGTGGTGCATAAGTAGAGTATCAAAACACTGTATATTCATTCAAAACCGTTATTCAAATTTTCAGTCAGAAAACCATTCTTAAACCTTGCAAATAAGTCAAATATGGTTTTCTTAGGTCAGTGCACTATAATGGTTCTCATTCCATTATTTCCATAGGAATTCAAAGGTAAATTCAAGAGAAAATAGAGTTGAGTTTTATCATTATCTAAAGATGTACTTAAGCAACCTCCAAAGGCACCCTCTTGATCCAACAACAAATCTGCAAAGGAATAGACTGTCATATACAAGCATTTCTGCAAGAATTCCTTGAAGATTATTCTAGAGCAAAACAGAGGCAAAGAAAGACACCTAAGAGAGTTCTTGAAGTCATTTGTAGTTGATAAAAAGGTACAAATAAGCTGGAGGCTACATGGAAGATCAAGACCTCATAATAAGTGGTAAAAATACTACTTATCAAAAAGGTATGTGTAAATTTCAAAGGGACAGTGTCATATGAGCAACATGACACATTACAACAAAGAGATCATTGGAAAGTATTTTGGCCTCAAATCATGAAGCTGGTAAATGGACAGATGCCCTTTGCCACATTCCTGCAACAAGACCAAAAAGGTTATCAATGAGACATAAAGTAAAGGTAAAGACTAAGACCAACACCAAGAAAGACAATCACACTCATGAAGAAAGCAGTAGGTGTGTTTTGGTTGAAAATGAAAATATATGACTATTGTGACCAAACAGTGAAAAATTATTTTGGCTACAAAGGCTAAAGATTCTCTTCAACCCTCCAAATAAGCATTGTAGACTTTATTGGGCATTAGAAGTGAATTCAAATATATAATCCCTTTTAAAAGAAAAACTCTGAAGACAACCTTTTTTTTCTCACTGGATATCCCTAAAAGCTCAAAATTGGGATAATGAGCAAATAGGCATGATAAGTGGAAATGAGCACCTCCTTCATCAACAATAGAGGGTGTGAAAAAAGGAACTCCTAAACTATCTTCTAAGACTAGGTAAAAAGGGCACAAACTCCACTAAATCAAAATATGAGATCTGATGTCCAAAAAGGGTCAAAGAAAGAGATATTGGGGCACTCTGTGCTATTGCACTGAAGAAACAAAAAATCAAGTTTGATATTTAATTTTTTTACAAAGGAACAGTCAAAGGTTTGTTTCAAAGGACATGGAAGAAAATTGTAGTTTTAATCACTTTTCAGACGTTCAAAACAAGCATGAGCTATCATGAGCCTAACCAATTGCCCAAGTGCTAAAGAAGACAATGGTTAAAAGACTGAAAAGGCAATCAGAGGCATTGGCAAAAAGAAATCAAGAAAAGGAAAGGGTGCAAAGGGGACTTTAAAATGAGGGTTTTTAAAGTTAAATTATTTTAAGAAGGGGTTATTAATACTACAACAGCTCTTTTTCCCCTTGATTTCACCTTTTGCAAAAACAGAGGGAAAATTGTTGGCTTCCACAGGTATCCTTGGGCAAAATTCCCTTAGTGTTGTGCTCTTGTAGGTGGACGATCCGCGCCTGTAGCTGCCGCCAATGTAATTTCCTTCTGAGCGTTGCGTGCCTATAGGTGGTTGTGGCACTCTTATAGTCTTTCCTGATGTGCAGAAGACACCTAAAACCTCATGTAGCTGTGCCCGCCATCACTGCGGTCCTACCATACTTTCTGCCACCCGATTCCACTTTCACGGTGGCTCGACACCTGGGTGCTATGCGTTCACCACTACATATATCGCCCGACGCTGCATTTAGTCCCGCCCGGGCC
This sequence comes from Pinus albicaulis, assembly GCA_034641835.2. Classification (NCBI taxonomy): domain Eukaryota; kingdom Viridiplantae; phylum Streptophyta; class Pinopsida; order Pinales; family Pinaceae; genus Pinus; species Pinus albicaulis. The sequence goes on from CM076569.1 coordinate 117,094,801, forward strand.
AATGACATTGCGCTCCTGCCACAGGCATGTAGCACTGAATGGAATTGCATTCAAGCTTGCCCAGGGCGCTGCGCTCTTGGCATAAAAATGCAGCATCACCCAAAAAACATGCAGAGGTGCCCAAACTGCACGGAGAGCTTAGAAATCACATCTTTTTGTTGTGGAAGACAATTTTAAGAGGTTTTTTCCCTAAATTATCACCTCTTCATAAATTTTATAACTGATAAGGGCACCAAGAAGATCCAAATTAGTGTCAAAGAAAGCTTGAAGAAAAATTGAAAAGGAAGCTTAACCTACTTTTTGCTAAGTCTCATAACCTAAAAGCTCGACATATCCTAAAAACATTTTTCCCAATTATTTCACAAGAAAAAAATCCTTCTGTTTAAAGAGTTTGAGGAAGGGGTGAAGAAAACACCATGTCTCAAGAAGGGAGGGTTAACCTAAATGAAGAGACAAGTCCAAGAAAACAGTAGAAGAAAGGAGGAATTCCCAATAGGTTTGAACCCATAAGCACTGTAGAACTGACAACCTCCCCTTCTATTCTTTCATGTTTCGAAGAGTTAGGGTGCTATGAGTTATGTAACAAAGTGCAAGAGATCAAAAGTCACCCTCAGTTGACCAATTTATTTGCCTTAAAACTTCACAAGCATAAAGTACATCTATAAGGGGTAAGATTTGAGTTAACCACCGGGGCCATCTCTGAGGCCACTGGAATACCTGGCATAGGAGAAATTTGGTTTAAACAGAAGCATCTTGACTTAAGCCATTATCATCCATTCTTAAAACCTAGTTGTCAAGATGACTGTAAAACCATTTTCCATTTTTCTCATCTATTGGATAGATATTCCCTCCTCATGAATATTATCATGAAATACTTCACCTGTGAAGGTAGGTTCTCCAAAAGTCTATTCCTATCATATTATACTCCTCATGCATTTCACCAGAACTAAGATACTGCACATACCCTACTACCTTCGCAAAAGAATTAAGAAAATGTCCTCCATCATGCAGAAAAGGCCTCCATCCAAACAAATTTCAAGCCTCTTTCACCATTCCCTCATCAAAGTAATTGTCTCATACTAGCTAGAACAATAAGGCATTCCCTGGGAGGTTTTTTTATCACCCATGATGATTTCATAACTTCACCCTCCATCCCTCTGCAAAACATGCCATCATCTCCTCAAAATCCTCCTCATACACCTCCATAGCCCTCCACTAACCTTGGTTCATATTCTTCACATAAATTATTCCCTCAAACATACCCTCCTCATTTTCCTTCGCCTAATAAATCTGATTATGAAGAAAGTAGTGATGGCCTTGAAGAAAATAGTGGGGGCCTTGAAGAAAGTAGTGATGATCAAGATGAGCAAAAGAGTGAGAGAGAGGGTGATGAAGATGAGGGAAAGAGTGATGAAGTAGATAATGAAAATAGTAAGGGAGAGAGTGAGGATGATGAAGATGAGGGAGGAGATTATGAAGATGAGGGGGAGGATGATGAAGATGAGGGAGGGGATGATGAAGATAAGGAAGAGGATGATGACAATATGGGAGAGAGTGAGGATGATGAAGATGAGGTAGAAGATGATGAAAATGAGAGAGAAGGTGATGAAGATGAGGGAAAGAGTGATGAAGAAGATAATGAAAACAGTAAGGGAGAGAGTGAGGATGTTGAAGATGAGGGAAAGTGTGATGATCATAAATAAAACTATAAGGCATATGGCCAAGAAGAAAGCAGCAATGGCCAAGCGAAAAACAGTCAAAGCAGTAACACAGATGATGATGCAAATGAAGAAGAAAACATAGGTGGAAGAAGTGATACAGATGATGGTTAAAGAAGTCAAAGAAATGGGTCTCATAATGAAGAAGAAGGCTCTAAAGACACAAAAATAGAGGCAGCCTCTCAAGAAAATGATAGTGGGCAAGAAAACAAAGTTCTGATCACTAAATCCCACGATAAGCTAACAAGTCCAATCAATGGGTCTTATCAAGATGGAAATAACACTGGAAACACCACAATAGTCAGGGGCGAGGAAGAAAAAGAAAGCCATGACGATGACCAAAATGACAAGGGCAGCCCAGAGACAGATTTTAAAATTGTTTTTAGTAAACAAGGAGATGATTACAAAAGTTAAAAGAATGAAGGCAGCGATGCAGAAAATGAGGTTGGCAGTGAAAATAGTAATGAAAAGGGTGAGGAGGAGGATATTCATGAAAGTGAAGACATGCCAAGCACAAATGCCTCTGATATTGCAGAAATAGAGCATAGCAGTGTTGAGGGTCTTGATAGTGACAAAAGCATGAAAGATCTTAAAAATGTTGATCCAAAGGACAACCGACAGCAAGGTAGGGAGGATATACACACACAGAGCATTTTTCAAGGAGGAGATAGTCCTAAGATTGTCAATGATCAAAGTTTGCAAATAGATTTTATGTCACCTTTCAACATTAATTATCAGAGATGAAGGAGGCATGTGTTTGTTGCCTCCAAAAGGAAAGGGGCCATGCACTCCTCCTCAAAACCAGTGAAAGACAAAATCACCAAACAAATGGAGGACAAGGGTAAAAAGAAAATGAATGACAAAGGTAAAAAGCCAATAAAGGACAAAGGAAAGAAAACAATGGAAGAAGAGGAAAGTAATCATGAGGAAGAGACGGAATTTGAACTCATTCACATAGACAGTGATAACAAAAATGAAACAAGGATAGTTATTTCTCTCCTATAGGACCGGAATGCACAAATTAGAGACTTGGATATTGAGCTGGAAAGGTCAAAAGATCTTATTCATTTACTACAGATGCAAAACAAGCAGATGAGTGGCCAGCTAGCCATCTATGAAACAACGGCGCTAAAATATAAGAAATAAGCTCAAAGTTCAAAAGCACAGTTGGAGGAATACATGGGCATCTATGAAGAAGATGATGAGGAATAAGGGCAAGCTAGAAAGAGACCTAAGACTATGGGTCTTAGGAGAGCTTTGGCAAAATAGAAAGAGGAAGAATTAGCCCAAGCCCAACAGTTTACTCTCACTGATCTCCTTTCCTTGGAAATTGAGAAAAACGAAGAATCATGGCTTGAAAGGGAAAATATACATTTAGAGGCTAAATTGGAGAAGGCCAACAAAGACTTGAGCTTGCAAAGAAAGATGACTGAGCATTACAAACGGAGAAATCACTTTGCAAGGAAAAAACTCAAAACTACCCAAAGGGAGGGCCCGGCACTAAATGATGGAAAGGCCCAAGCTAGGCTTGTAATTTTGGCTCAAGCTTCACTACAAGTCTCTAAGAACCCTTGAGGAACCCACTCACCAAATTTGAGCAAAATTGAACAAGTTTTTGATTTTTGTAAAATTTTAAGCCTAGGAACACATCACCCTAGGTGTTGTGATTTTTCCTAGAGCACTTTAAGAGGGATAAGCTTACATTTTTGGATTCCCCACGATGATAGGGATATTCTCACCAATTTTCAGCTCAATTGGAGTTGTTTTGGTCCCTCAAAAGGGCCAAAAACTCCCAATTTTTCACCTTTTTGCCTTCTTTTTTGAGCAGGTGTTGCGCTCTCGGAAGCTTCGACTTTTTCCACTTTTTGGAAAACTTGTAGAGGTTATTTTGAGAAAAAAAAGGTTATATTTGGAAAGTAGACATCCACATATTTCCAACAGCCCATCCCGAAGACTTTTCTGACATCTGGAAAGCCTCCAAAAGATTGTTGCAAAAAGACCATTTTTTGGTGTTGCGCTCCTAGAAAATTTTCAAGTTTTCAGACAGTATGTTGCATTCCTGTGTGTAACTCAGCAAATGTGCATTAGGAAAGTTTCCTCATGTATTTCATAGCCTGAAATTCAATTTTTTTTTCTATTTTAGTCCATAAAATATATTTTGGAATATATTTTGTGCCTTGGACCTTGCAACACCTCAAGGACAAGTTAGGATATTTGTTTTTGGTCAATAGGATTCTAGATGCTCTAGTGAGCTCTCTTCCTCCTTGCTTATTATATAAGCTATGAGGATTCATTGTAAACAGTTGGGACTTGATATGTTATATAGAAATACATGGTTTATGAGCTTGGAGAAGATATTTGGTTTTATGAAGTGATTGAATGGCTTGTGTGGCTTGATGTTGGAGAAGCTTTGCTTGTAGGATTCCATAGCTTGGTTAATGGTGATGTTTTTCTAAATTTTTAGTGTTTTCTTCTCCTCATTTTGTTTCAGTCTACTTTCTTTCTATAGATCATAAAATTATAGGTTGAGATATGCTCATGGAAGCACCTCAAACCTCACGTTTTCTATAGTTTTGATGTTTTCCTCTTTTAGTCATCTTAAGGAATTGTTTATTGCTCCTTAGGCTCACTAAATTTTTTTCTTTGTTTCATGAATGATTAGTACGTTAGCTTATAAATATGATTCATGGCATGCCCTTCTTATTTAAAGTTTTCAAAAACTTATTGTGAAGCTTTCCTATGCAATATTGATTGATTAGGTTAATGCAAAGAGGTCTTTTTTCGATCTTGCCCTTTATCCCTGCTCACTAGCTTGTTTCAGATTTCCTGATAGTTAGGATTTCAGATTTTCTAAAGTTAGGAGTTCTAATGCTTCTATGTACCACTGGATTGTTCATCTTATATGTTTATCAAATGGAATATTGTTCATAGAGATTAATGGTTTTCCATATCTCATGAGTTATTTCTTCAAATTATAGATGTATAAGACCTCTTAGTATTTTAACCAAACTTAATGTTCACCTCATACATCACCTAAAGGATCCATTAACCTTGCTAAATCGGCCCTGCAATACACTCTGCTTCATCATTTAGACACCCTAGACTTCATCTGACCCCATAGCCCTATTTATTTGATATTCTCTCAGTCCACCTATCCTACTCAATCATCTTACCCCAACCCAAAACAAACAAACAATTGTACTTAAACAACTAGCCTAAAATCAATCATCTGAAGCGAACAAGTTCACATCCTTTGCACAATAGAGAGAGCCCTCTCTGAGTCCAAGAAGGTTAGGTCCTAGGACTCCAAAGACTCGTCTGATGTTACCCTGTCATTTGGTTAGCCAATCTGCCAAATCATGGGACACTAAAATTGCCAACCTGAATGCCTTCTCCAATGAATCAGGTTCCAAAACGTGAACTTCATGTTGGATGTTATCCTTTAAAGTACCTATGAAGAGATCAATCATGTGTTCCTCTGGAATACCAGTTACCCTTATATTCAATTTTTGGAAGTCCTCAATTTTCTCCCCCACTGAACCTTTTTATTTGAGATTTATCAATTGGCTAAATAAGGTGTTTCTCTTTTTATCCTCATAATGTGCTATCATTTCCTCCATAAAAATTGACCAAGTGACAATTTTTTTATGGGAGAAAAGCCATCGATACCATAAAAATGAATTTTGTTCTAAATGTAAAGTTGCAATGTGTACCTTTTGTGTGTTTTTCATATTATCGAGATCAAAATATTGCTCCATCTGTAGTATCCATGTTATAGGATCATTTCCATGAAACTTCCTCATATCCATTTTTGGAATATGGTGGTTCTTTCCGCCAACATTAGAGAACTTTATGAAATCACGATTAACATTTATTTTGTTCTCATCATGAGTTTCCTCTACTATCTTTTCACCATTAGGAAACATTTCTTGCATCAACTTTGTCAAACCTTCCATGTCTTCTTTTAGATCATTCTTCATGTTTTCCATTTTTTCATCAATCTTAGCTTCTATGTCATCCATCTTAGATTCCATGCCATCTTCCATGTCATCTATCTTAGCTTGCATGCCATTCCTCAAACCATCCATATTAGATTCCACGCCTTTCTTTAAACCATCCATCTTAGTTTCCACGTCTTTCTTCAAAACTTCCATGTCATGTTTTGTTTCTCTTTGCGAGAGCGAAATTTGTTGCACTTTCTCTTGTAATTTTGATATGTCATGTTGCCATTCTTCGTCTTTATGAGTCATAGTAGAGCCTTCTAAAGGCTTAATGGGTGTTGAATTATTTTTGGGGGCCATTTTAGAATCCAATACTGATATCTATTCTACAATATGCCCTTGGAATCAATTCAACTTGATTCTTCAAACAAGACTTATGCAATTCGGGAAACAAAATACACACCTTTTACTTGCTTTTGAGGAGCTCTATATTCAAACTTAATTATCTCTATAATTGTGGATCCTCAATATCTAAAATTTTTCCTTGTAGTAGCCCTCTGAAGCTTCTTTCAAATATCATAGGTTGGAATTGATTTGGATTATTCAAGGAAAATTTATGTCCAATCTCCCACAATGACCCAATTACGGACTGATTCAGTAGAGCGCACTTGTACGAATTGACACATGTCACTGTTTCCTCCTTTCATTCTAAAATGGATAGAAAGGAAACTAAAGTCTCTGTAATTTCGGCCACTTTTTACATCATTCCAATCCGATGCTCAGACAGAGAGTTATGAATATTTTCCCACGATAAACTCTTTGAGATGAAATTCGGGTGCCTGAAAAAGACCTAACTTCCACAGATCATATTTCCGAAAATGTTGTGAACCAAGCTCTGCAATGTTGTGACGATGTTCCTCAAGATTGCAGCTTCACTCTCTAAATATTTCAGCTTCTAAATCTTCGTAGAAAAAAATTTATAGCGCAAATTCCGCGATGACCTGTTTAGGTTAAATTTAGGAGCCTGCAAAAAGCCCTAAATTCCACAGATCATATCTCTGAAAATGTTGTGAACAAAGCTCCTAAATTTTGTGATGATGTTCCTTAGGATTTCAGCTTCGTACTCTAAAAATTTCAGCTTCTGAACTTTCATAGAAAAAAATTTATAGTGAAACTTCCATGATGACCGGTTTGGAGCAACAAAAACCCTAGAATCCAAAGCTCTGATACCAAATGTTGTGAAACCAGCTCCAAAAAAGAGAATAAAAGAGATATAAGCACCTTATAAATAAGCCACTTCTAGGGGGAAACCTCCAATACATTACATGAATGAAAAATTCTTGGATGATACAAATTACAAAACCTCCTTTTTATATATAGGAGTCCATGGGGCCACAATGTAATCCTAGCCAACCTAATAGTAATAATTTAAGGGCACAATAATAACAATATGGGGGTTACAGGGTACAATAATAATAATAAGGGGGTTATACTAACAAAAATAAGGGATTATACTAGTAATATAGGGACCTAACACAATAGTTGTGTAGGAAGGAGCCAAAGAGTTTATATGTGAGCATATATTAAGATGTACTTTCCTGGAAAAAAAACATTTATATAAAAGGTATTTGTTATTTTCATTGTCACTGGAGCACATCCTATAGAAGCCAGGACCAATCTTACCTTTCCTTCGAAGGTTTTCCCATGTGAGGTTCCTATCCTTCCAGAAAAGCCATAAGAAAATAATCATTTTAATTTGGATCTTTTCCTTCCATATTATGTTGAACCAACACTTTCTCATATCACTGTGTTTATCTTTATAAATCCATAAATATATTTCTTTTATTATAACTTGTCCCTTATGTAATGTGCCCCCGAAGGTGACCCGATCCCCATTTCTGTTATAGAATAGGCCAACCTCCTTTAATGAATTCAGATATCTCTGTCATTCCCCTTTCAGGGCCTCCAGAATGTTTATTCCTTCTAGCTCCATCCAAAATGGTACCCCAACCACCCATTTTTCGATGATATGTGCTAGATAAAATACACCTCTCCTATTAAGATGACTTCGCAGTTCCAAGCTAATGGTAGTTCTAACTTCGATATCCCGGATGTCCGGTTGCCAAATCAGGATCTTGCAGCTAGTTCCAAAACTCCATCTGAAACTTCCAATGTATTGCTTTCTCATCTTCATAAATCCATTCCAAATATTTGAGCCCCTATTTATTTTCTCCCATCCCACAGTGAAGAGGTCTTCCATGTCTTGTAGTCATAGATACTTGTATTTAATTATCTCATGCCATATGCTAGGATAGTGCATACATCTCCATAAAGATTGTACAAGAAGGGCTCTGCCAAAAAAATTCACATCCAAGATGCCCTATCCCCCCAGTTTTTTTGGCATGAAATCGATTCCCAGCTTACCAGGTGATATTTTTTATCCTCTCTTCCACCATCCCAAATGAAGTTAGCTAATAGATGTTTTATTTTTATAATGACGGTCTTAGGTATCAAGAAGAGGTGAGCCGAGTACACGGATAACTGTTGCAATACTGCCTATACTAAGATCAATCTCCCCCCTTTAGATAATCATTTCAGAGACTAAGATTTAATCCTCTTTTGATATTTCTCAACAATCCATTTCCAATCCTCCACCCCATAGCATGAGGGCTTCAAGTGAAACCCCATGTGGGTGAATCCCTTTGTAAGAGGTAAACATTTAAAATTAAAGAGGCTTCAATATTTGCATAGGTACCTCCACCATCCTTAGAAAAATATAAGAAAGACTTTTCACCATTTTCCTCCATACCTGAAACCAAGAAAAAATGATGGAAACTATCGAAATGGTGTTCCCAACATCTACTAATAAGCCTTCCAAAAATTAATATATCGTCAACAAAAAATCTATGTGAAATTTCACGATGTGCAGTGATCCTGATACCCCTGAACTCCCCACTATCCACTGCTTTCTTAATTTTCATACTTAGTGAGTCCATTACCAAAAGGAAAAGTAGTGGGGATAGAAAACACCCCTGCCTTATCCCCTTGATGGGTTTAAAAAAATGAGTTGCTGTGCCATTGATAATTATGGCCATCGGTGAGCCACACACACAACTCATTATTCAGTCAACCACACCATTATCCAACCCATTTCTATGCAATATCATTCTTAGAAAACTCTAATCGATGATGTCATATGCTTTACTAAGGTCAATCTTCATGACAATGACATCCAAATTCTTTGTGTGTATAGTGTGAATAATCTGTTGTGTAGCGGCAATGGAATCATGTATGCTGCAATATTTTAAGAAACTAGATTTTTCAGGTGAGATGAATCTAGAGAGTACCTCTTTCATTCTATCAACAAGTATTTTAGAAATGAGTTTGTATAGAGTGTTACACAAGGAAATGGGCTAGTAGTCTTGAAAATACTTTAGGAATGAGCGTCAAAAAAGTCAAATTTACAGTGCCATGGATCACTTCCTGTGTGTGAGCTTCTTCCACCATCTCAAAAATATCATCTATAAATAAATAATGGAAATGTATAATAAATTCAAGTTTTCTAGCCATCCAGGTTTGGACTTTTATCAGGGTCAAATGACTTAAGAACCCTCTCCACTTCACCATTTTTCACAGACCTACTGAGTGCAATGTTGTCTTCGGCACCAAACATCCGCAAGTAGTCCTCCAATGCCCACAGTATATCATCCACCATAATGTCATACTGTGCCTTATAAATATTATCAAAATATTTAACTTTCACCTCCTTGATCTTTCCCGTGGTGTGACAAGAACTACCTTCAGCATCTATATGCCATATTGCATTTTTAACCTTTCTCCTGTTAGCGAAAGAGTGGAAACATTTAGTGTTTCTATCACCTTCACTGAGCCAAATTATGCGGCTTTTCAGTTGCCAGGTTTTCTCATGAATAAGTAAAATCCTCCTCTTATCCATTTCTAGTTTTTTGAGCCTATCCCAACTCTCAAGGATGTGATATCCTGCATCCATTACTAACAGTATATGTGTCATTTGTTCTTTAATATTCTCGAGTTACTTCTCCAATTGTATCTTCTTCAATTTCTCCCAGCATCGAATCCTCCCCTTTAGAACTTTGAGAGTTTGTGTTAAGTATTTCATAGCTGATAACCCATCCGCTCGTCTTTTTGTAATCATATAACCTCGAACCAACACCTCAAATTCTTTACCTTCCATCCAAACCTGGTTGAACTTTAAGGGGAAACCTTTATCCTTTTTCTCAAATTTCCACTCCATGACAATGGGCCTATGGTCTGAGATTGCGAGTACCCCCTCTCTGGTAGAAACCATGTCTATTTGTGTCAACAAATCAGCATTAACCAGAAACCTATCAATGCATTTTCCAATGAATTATGAATCCATCCTCCCATTGTACCATGTTGGACAATTTATCTCCATTTTTAAGTCCATTATTTTGGCATCCCTTGTGAGATCCCTCACATAATTTTCCAATATTTCCCAGTGCCCCTTCTCACCCCAAATATCTTCCTCATGAAAAGAGCAGTTATAGTCACCAGCAATGATTTCATAATTTAATGATAATATGCCATAGGTCTCCATATTTCTCCAGAAGACTACCATGTCTGAGTACGGAGCGTACAGGTTAACGAGGTGAATCCTGTTCTTGAAACCCCGAAGATTTCCAGTAAGTATCATTCCCCCAAAAAAAATATAAGACTTAAAGGCCACCCATCTAGGATCCCACAATACCACTAGACTACCCGAGCACCCATTAGCATCATTGGCAGCAATATGCCAATCTGATTACATTGCACGGTAGTACGATACAGAGCGGTCAGCCAGGGCCATAGTCTCTTTTAATAGAATAATACAAGGCTTGAAAAGCATTAAAAACTCATTTAAAGACAGTAATTTCCCAGTCCCCCCAATCCCCACAGATTAAGAGAGCAAAACATCATTAGGGACACTCCAGAGAGGGCTTCAATGCTCTAGGCATCATATCCAAAGCCAATGTAACAGGGACATCATAGAAAAACCCTGATTGTAGTTTCTCCCCAAAACCTGCTCCCTTGATAGATTTCTTCTTAACCCTAGGTCTTCCCTTACCTTTTCTTATAGTGATGTTCGACTGAGAATTCGGATTGATGAGAATCGACAGGGATGAGGGTTGGAATTTTTCAATAAACAAAGTGTTAGCCCCCTTTAAATTCCTTGACAAGTAAGCAAGGGGCTAATTTGTTTTATGAGCCTTCAAGGAATGAATTTCTTTTGAAAACACATCATCCTTGAAGCCTCTTCCTATTCCCGACACTTTAATCCTTTCCCTATGTTGTTCTTGAGTCAATAAGCCTCACTGATTACAACAAATTTTGCTCTGAAAGGCCTTTATTTTCCCCTTGTATCCCTGCAGAAGGTCCCATTTCACCCCTTTTTTCCTCTTTTCAAAGTCCCCTTCCCATCCCAAAATTTCCCCCTTAGTCCTCTTAAGTCTCCCCAAAATCCCCTTTGAATTCTGCCCTTACCCTTTGTTTGGCCAAATTCCCCTTTTTCCCTTTATCGTTCCCCCCCCTAACCCCAAATATTGCATTAAAAGGGGTAAAAACCCACTTTTTAACTTTATAATAGGGCCTAGCCCCTTTCCCGCCAGCCCCCTGAACCACTTCCCCACATAACCGGCACCCGGAACCAAGCGCTAAAGGCCCCATGCGCTAATCAAAATCGCAACCGTCAGGCAAGAGTTTTCTATGTTAATCAAAAAAGTTCTGATGCAATTGGGTTTTGTTATGAAGACCCATGATGCAACCTCCATCGTTGATCTGCCGTTTGATTGGACGGCCCTGCGCTAATCGCATCCCCGTCTCAATCGCAATTGCAAGTTTCACCGTGTCATGCTTTGTTCCACCCCAATTGAAATTCGTCGATCCAATCACAACCATCCATCCCCTTCCATATCCTATGGCCCTCGCTCACCCGATCTAATCGCAATCGCATTTTTTAATCACAGTCACCTTCCGTCCTTTACGATTACGATTATCCCGATGCAATCTTGACCGTTAATTTAATCCAAGATCCAACAGCTCAGTGCTGATCGCATGGTCGCTCGTCGCCTCTCCCCATTTCCCTCCGATTGAATATGGGTCGTTGATCTGGTCCCCAGATCCAACGGCCAGCGCTCAATCGCGCTCCTGCTCCAATTGCAATCACATTTGTTAAGTACAGCCACCTCTTGCCCTTTTGTGATTGTGATTATTCCGATTAGATTATAACCGTAAATCTTCCTCCTGAGATCTGACGGTCTTAAACAAATCACCCTCCGCTCACGACCGGGTCCCACCACACCAAAAATTTTCATGGGTTTTCCGCGTTTTTTTGTGTATTGCGCCCAAAGGCTCAAAATTGGGTTTTGTATTGATTGCATTAAAGTTTCATTTCACTCGGCCTCCACTTAATTTTATCCACTGTCTCACTGCATATTACCACCATTTGCCAGTACGTCCATAGCAAACCCTACCAGTCATCATTCACACCATATTGTCGCATTCTCCATCGTTGTTCCACTCAGAACCACCATTTCTGCCACCTCTACACCGCCACCTTCATGACCCTCCACTCCATCCACCCTCCCATGCGCTGGACTTCATAACAGAGTTGTGTATTTTGCAGGATACAGGCGGTATATGCCACCATGGTCCACAGTCATTGTTACAGTGGCACAAAGCTAAAGAAATATCATTTTAAAGTTTAAAAATAGAGAGTTTGACCATGCAAGGTCCTTCCCGGCGCAATCAAAGCCCGATTTTCATTGACAGAGATGGTCGAAGCGGCAAAGAGTATCAGTACAGAGTTAAGGCATTCCTATGCACATCAACAAAATGTTCCCACTTGAGAAAGGACGAGGTGCCCATGCAATTTTCTTTCTATGACGTGTTCTAGAGAGATTTTCTACCCTGACAACAGTCCGATGCTATCAGAGCATTTGTTTCACAAGTATGGCGGACTTCACTATCATTTATTTACCCTTTTGTTTATCCACCAGAGTACTACAAAGTACTGCAGCTAGAGTACATCAAGGGCATACCTGGAGTAAATGGAAGCCTGAAGAAGATCATTTGTTCACCCAAAGAATGACAGAGATAAATGCACAGGAGTTAAAACAGAATGGGCTTTGGCCCTCTTTCTTTTCTGAGTGTTAATTCTACATTTCGTTTCCACCTACCTCCTCGGCTCATCTTTCCGCTATAAAACTCATGAAGAAATTCATTTTAGAGGTTTTTGATCGGTTATTAGAGAACTGTAAGCAGTTTCTTTTGAGACATAGTCTCTGTGTAAAAGTCGTAAGATAGGACGAGGAAGATGTTTTCAGACTGAATATCAAGCCATTGGTAATTTTGTACCTGACTGGTGTTGTTTTTTAATATGATAAGCACATTTCTTTGGATCCTGATTTAAAGCAGTTGGTGATGTTTTTCTATCTCTGTGTTTATTTCATTTCATTACATTTCTACTGGCTTGCATCAGAAACTTGGCATAGGATTTACCCCTGTTAGGTACCCTATGTTTTTGCTCTCCTTGCCTTTAATGTTTTTCTGCTAATGTGTTATCTAAGGTTTGATCTCAATTGATTTAACTAGTGTAGTGGTTCCATATGCTGCTAGCTGATGTAAGAATTAATGAAATCTGATTTTAGATGTTCTTGTTAGTATTTAATTGAATGAATTGGGAACACTGGGAGGTCTAGAACTTGTCTCTATCTCACTAGGATCCTTTTCAATTAATTGAACCTTTCTAAGTTCCCTCAAGTTGGAGGCCGAAGCATTGAGAGTTCAAAGTCTCTCTTTGATCTCATGTTTTCAACTTTGTGTTCTAAATCTTTAATGTTTCCTTGCTCTCACCTTCCTTCTTGCCTATCCTACCACACTATCATCTTTAAGATCCAATGCTTTAGATGACTAGCCCAACTGAAAGCCTGCATATTTATTAGCAAGAAAATCCTCTCCTGACTCCATTGCCCAATGGTCTTGAATGTTCCCTGGAATTATCTCTTCTTTGCCTAAAATCCTCTTTGCTCACACTTGTCTCACATTGAACCCTTCTTTCTTGATTCTTAGCAACCAAACATACAATCAAACAAACAACCCGAGCCTTATAACTAGCCTAATATCTTAACATTGAGCTTCAAAGACTTGAAACCTTTGTTTGTATAGAGAGATCCCTCTATAGACCCGGGAGGGCTAGATCCCGAGGTCTGAAAGTGGTTTGATGTTGTCTCATATTTTTGTATTGCCAACCTTGCCAAAACATGGGAACCCCAACACAAAGGACGCAACTTAGCCGTCGGATTTTCAAGAATGGCCTCCAAATCACTCCCAATGGAGTTCCTAGGAGAAAGCAGCTTGCTGGGGTCTGAAGACATCGGAGTTTTTTCGGCATGAGAGGCATTAGGGGAAGTGCTTGACGGGGATATGGAAATGGGACAATCAGAGAAATCGGAAAGGTAGTGTCAAAGATGGATTCAGACTCCATTTTGTTGATAGGGAGGGTCAAATGGGGATTGGCACCAGGACTAGTAGTATAGGCATTTTCTGACAGATTAATGTGACCAGTACCACCTAAAACAACATGAAATCATTGAGTATAAACACCCCCCCCCTCCCCATTGCAGGATATGATCATCAACCAAAACCTCTTCAAAAATTATATACCTTTACATTTTTTAGAAGGACAAGAAAGTTGATTATGGTTCTCCCTTTTCTTAATCACTTTTGAATATTGAATGTGAAAATTAAAATGACTCTCTTGAATCTTCACCTAAAAACTAAAACTCAATCAAGTATTAACACCTAGTTCAGAATCCGCGTCTTCAAACCGACAACTTGGGGCTCGTGAATTTGCTTTGTCGTGCTTGCTTTTTAGACTAACGTTTCCCCTCAAATCAAAGGATTCCAAAGGAATATGATGTGTATGTCAAAAGAATTGCAAATAGTTAACGGTTCAGACAAATATTTCTTTGAGGATGTCATGTCAAATTATGTTTTTGTGGAGGTCATGAATTTTGGAAATTTGAAAAGGCCGTAGAATTCATTGAGAAGGCATTGGTAATTAACTTCATAATTAAATCAAATAAAAAATATTAAAACTATGCCTTGCACAAACTTTCCCACTAAACTATTGGATCACATCTTTGGGACTCTAGCCCCATAATTAGCCCTTTGATTTCTTCAATCAAAGGACACAACCCACAAGATTGATTTCACTTTACAAGAGTTTGGGTTTTAAAAATGATGTAGCCTTTGTTTTTCTTTAATGGAAATTATGTACGATGTTGATAAATGTGGTTAATTTTTTTGGAAATCTGGATTATAGCTATCAATCTTCTATATTTTGGTTGCCCCAACCCTTTTTATGGTGTTAAATCCATTTCCAAAATTAAAAACATGATTCAAGCACTCCCACTATCAAATATTTTGAAAAAATAATAACTGGACTATAGCGTTTTCCTATCATTAGATCAAAATTGACGCCTCAATAGACAACACCTTTAAAAACTAGTTAGTTGATCATCAACTAAACCAATATTGTGAATACCATTAGTGTTTATAATGCTGCAGTGTCAAAGTACCATTTTGGTGATGATATGTAACAAATTTACAAGACATGAAAGGGTCATAAGGTCATTGAATAGGAGGAAGCTAGCCCTAGTCCATAACTAGACATTGATTTTCTTCATTGAATGGATAAAACCCATGAGATTGACTCATTCACAAGATTTTGGGTTCTGCAAACTAGTTAGTTGATTATCTACATCATGCAATCCTTGTTATTCTCACAAATGTTGTGAGTTACTGATGGTTGGTATATCAGTATTTATTGGTCATTTAATTTATGTATAATTGCGTTAGTAACTAGTGTAGCTATAAAAATTAAATAGCTGATAGATGAATAGAGGATAAAACTACATAATAATACAGTCTTTTAAAAATAAATATCATTGATTCAATTGCTTGAAGCTACATAATTAAATAGATTAAATACTGCTAAGAATAGATATGCTAATCTTAGTTCACACATGCATGATTGACACTTCATAAGTTAGCACTCTAGCATGTCTCACACTTCCTAAATTTAGATTGTATGTAAACTACTTGAAACTGAAAGGTGACTCAAGAGTAATTGAGAATAATTATCTCCAGCACCCCCCCTTAATTATGACCACTAATTCCTATTTGTCTATGTCTCAACTAGGATTACAATACCTGAAATTAAGTTAAGAACTGATTTTAGTTTTCCATGCTAGTGCAAGTTGTTTTTTGCACTATGTTGTACATGATTTTTCTTTCTTTTGTTACAAACTCTATATTTTGCATATTTTTGCTGATTATTTAGCTTGAGTGTTACTTTGTTCGTCTCTTTCACTATTTCCTTGTCTTCTTTTTCTGATTTATTTTATGCATCTATTTGTACATCGACAAGTCGTGATTGAACATATTTTTCAAAGCATGTAAAATAAAAGAGCTTTTTTATTTTCTTCATCTCTTCCATTGCTGTGACAATTTTAATAATTTTTATGGTTGCCTTGATTTTTTTGGTTCCTCCTACTACTGTACTTGTGGTAGTTTTTTCATACACAATTCTATCTCCATCACACTTTGGGATTTGCTTGCCATTCTTCAAGAAATAATAATTCAATGTCATAACCAAATGAAAATGAAAATTGCAAATCTTTTCTCACCTATTATTGCTACTGCATACAAAATTTTAATTTCATCCTAGGCATATGTATCTACATACTAAGCTTCACTTTTTTTACCATATTCATGCACCGCATCTTGTACAAAATTATTTTCTTCTTCTACATTTTCTTCAAGTAGCTTTATTGTATTACTTAAGATAGTTTTAGTGTCCATGTTTCGTCTGTGTTCTTATGCTTTAGAGGGCTCTTCCATAATGTCTCCAATTATTTATGCCATATCAAAATATTTAGCTTCTCCTACTACAATGGATCTTCCATAATGTCTCCAAATGTGTATGTGATATTAAGTCTCTAGCTTCTCCTATTAGAATTGGAATATATGTAACAATTTCAATGCTCTATGGCTTAACTCATGTTGACTAGCATTAATCTTCCTTTCATTGTATTTCATCTATAGAATGCTCCAATATTATCATGATGACATTGTTGATGTGATTTCAATCTTGATAAGAATGTTGTTATCCAAGCCTTGTTGAATGAGAGGCAATGTTGCAACAACATCTTTCCTATTCACAAAGACTTGATCCTTTGTTCTTGTGTGATGGCATCTACTTGACTTGGGGGTTCTTCGAATCTATGTAAAAAATATGGCATAACCCATCCATTCTAATATTGTTCTCATTTTAATGACCCAAAACTCATATTTGTTACCAAAGAAAATGACATGTCATAGATGATAATAACCAGATAAATAATGGTAATTAAATCTTAATAAAACTTGATCACCTTCCAAAAAGATTTTCTGAATGGAAATAAGCCCATTTAAAAGGCCTTCAAACATATAGCTTGTGACTCCAACAATTATTCTCTAGGAGAGGGTAAATAGAAGCCACTTTAACTTAGAAAATGTCTAGACTCTCTCAACCAAGCAACTTCCAAACAATGGGCGGCTAGGGATCCCTCTTCCTCTTGTTATGGAAGTTGGTTAAAAAATATTTGTGGTTATGGATGTGGCTACCAATTTACAACATCGATGACTTAATGGCGGGTATATTTAGAGTTGACAATAATGAAAATAGTGATTGTTCAAATATCTAGGGCTAGGGCTCACTTTTAAAATCTAGGTGGCTAGGGCTCCCTTTCCTCTTGTTATGGCGGCTAGTTTAAAACAATATGTGGCTAACCTTGTGGTTATGGTTTTGGTTACCAACTTAAGGAACTTGTGAATTATAACACACATTAGGGGTGGAATTTAGAGTCTACATCAACAAAAATAGTGGTTGTTCAAATATTATCTAATCCACTACACTTTCCTTTCAATTTTCACTTCCACTCACAGGTCCTTGAGTCCTCTAGCTCTCATAGCAATAGTCGTGAAAATTCATTTTGGAGGTTTTTCACAACTCCCTTATGTCTTTTGGCTTTGATACCAATAGTTTAGATGGACACAGGTGGAATCCATAGAATAACATAATATTATATGAGTGTTTTCTTAGTAAATTGGGCTGATTCATTTTCTTGAATCTACATAATTAAATAGGCTCAAAAATGCTAAAAATAGATATGTTATTCTCAGCTCATTCATGCATAATTGACACTTCCTAGGTTAAAATTCTAGCATGACTAATATGAAACTTCTCGAAACTAAAAGTTGACAAAGAGTAATTGGAGTGATTATATCCAACATGTTGATAGGCATAAATTCATAATAAGCATGAAAACCCTTATTAATAGTTACGTTTAGAAAGGATGGAGAGCATAAATAGTTACACATAAATCACACTCTATATTATATTGATCACAATGGATACATATATATAAGAATAAATGATCCTTCTAGATCCTATAATAATGGACCTATATTTCTAGAAATAACTAATACAACTTACACATAGAAAAATAACCACTTCTAGAATAACTCCTCAAAACTCACAATAACAACCTGTAAAGCACATAGAAGAATTACTTCCAAGTCCCTCCCTTAATTATTACATGGAAAAATTTAAAATACACATTACAACAACAATATTGATCTTTATATAGTTGGCCTTCATCATCACTTCCACCCACTCTGGAATCTTGTAGACATCGCTCTTTCTTAACCACCACAACTTCAAGCTACCACTTGGCCTCCATTTATAATGTAACTTCCTATGACCATCATTCACGTACTTGTAGCACCAACGCTTCTTGACCACCCCAAAAAATAGTCTCAATATTGAATTTCTCTATGGACATACTTCCATCTTAGTAGTATTCATCGAAATACATACTAGATATATAGGTAATTTGTCGGGTTACTAAGCATATTCAATAGTCAATAAAACAATTGGCCTTTTTGGCATATACACACATATATACACATATATTTAACTTGTAAATATTTCAATATCTTGATTCACCGAATAATAACAAGACTCATAAGATTATAAAATACTCACATAAACAAATCAGTGATAATTTCTCTCATTGTCGAAGAACGTTAAGAACCACTGACTTGAACTATGTCACAATGTTCATTAATTAGTATTTAATATAATTTTATAAATAAAAACATAAATATAACAACAAAATTAATTTATTTTTAATAACATAACTACGCTACCATCTTCAAAGAAAATATTGGACTAGAAATTTCCAAAATATTGAACCTTTCAGATCAGAAATACTTGTTCTGCAAGACTGGAAGATAGAGAAGAAGAGAATAATTCAACCCCACATTCCATCATAATCTAATATGAATGGTAATACTATTTATGCTATGCCAAGATCCTGTTCAGAATATAAATATTTGTGACTAAGGTTTGTCCTCCGAATGGCAAGTAGAAGTAGGTGGTTTTATGTGTTTTTGTTAACTTATTTTCATGAATTATGTTACATGAAATCAAACATAGAATGGAAGCATGTAATCAATAGTCTTACACCAACCATTGTTTAAGGATTTCAACCCTCCTGGGCTACATATCCTTGGATCATCTCTAAGAGCATGATCCCTTATCATTATGCTCAATGATTTGTGAAGGGGAGTACGACAAATTTGGACAAAGGAATGATTATTTTATCCTACAAAGAAAAATATTGTTGCAAGTTTATCATCCCATGAGCATGCTAACATTCAGTCAAGAATGTAAATAATCAACAACAATAGGAATCTAAATCAAGATCATAAACTCCAGTTTCAAAGAGCTACAGTTGCACCAAAAAACACATTGTAGTACAGGAATAGATCTCTCCTTCAAAGACATAAAGAGGAAAGAAGAATGAGAAGTTACATATCTGATGGATTTGTTGTTTCAGAAATAATATGGAGAATAGAAAACCCTTGCAAGGCCATCTTCATCATCAAACTTTCTCTCCTTGCATGAGGAACTTGCATGATGAGTAGAACTTTCATAGTGAGAAGAACTTAATTTATTTTCTTCTTCATCTTTTCCATATCTCTCTGGAGATACCTTCAAGTCTTCTTTTTTCTTGAAGAACCAAGCAGGTACTAGATCTGGGTGCAAAGCCCAACACCTTGCCTCCTCATGTCCTCTTTTATAAAAAAAGGTACATGATACAATAACTATCATCAAAAGACCATTCTTCTGATTCAACATAACCCAAGCCTTTATACTTAGGTCTCTCCTTGGCTTCTATTGGATTCTTGAGGTCTTGTTGGTTCACATCAAGGCTTCCTCCCTTATAACCCATTTTATACAAGATCTTGGATCCAATTCCATTACCATACTTTTCAAAAGCTTTGAATGAACTTTCTTCAACACTTCTATGAAAATAAGAAGCACAAAAATGCCTACCAATGGTTTCATATTTTTTTGGAGGTAAAAAGATGTTTGAAAACTCCCTTTTGATCTTGGATGTGTCCACTTGGACTCTTTAGTTCTCTTCCTTCAGCTCCCCAAGCTTAGGTACTGATTGAATTCGTCGTCCACATCATGTGGACAAAAGGCACAAAATTGTCCATCATATTTTTTTGAATGACTTTCTACACATGCATCTTGCATAAAGGTTTTAGAAAAACATGAAGTTTGTGTAGAGGATGGTGCCTTGGCTTTCACCATGCAACTTTGTGTTCATCTCTTCATAGGGGACCTTTGCCATATATTCCATGTCTAGAAAAGTGTTTCTGAGAGATTTTACATCTTCTGACATATTGGTAGACTCTCCTCGTTGGAACATACTTTCTTTGAAGCCTCAATCTATAAATTTGAGGTAGAAATGGTGGTAGGGACTTTCTCTCCTTTCCAAAATATTTCTCCTCACTTGAGCTTCAAAACACCTTCACTTGCAACAACAACAAAAAAGCTTCTTGCAAAAAGAAAACCATATGCTATGATACCAACCTAATCTTAATGGGAATATTGGTTATGCTATGCTAAGATCATGTTCAAAATATAAAGATTTGTGACTAAGGTTTATCCTCCAAATGGCAAGTAAAAGTAGGTGGTTTTATGTGTTTTTGTTCATTTATGTTCATGAATTCTTTTACATGAAATAAAAAATAGAATGGAAGCATGTAATCAACAATATTGCACCAACCATTGTTTAAGGAGTTCACCCCTCCTGGGCCACATCTCCTTGGATCAAATCTAATCGCAGGATCCCTTCTCATTATGCTCAATGATTTGTAAAGAGGAGTACAACAAATGCTGAACAAAGGAAGGATTAGTTTCTCCTACAAAGAAACATACTACTACAACAACATCATCCCATGAGCATGCTAACCTTCAGTCAAACATGTAAACAATAAAAAAAAATAGGAATATACATCAATATCCTAAACTCCATCTTAGAAGAGCTACAATTGCACCACAAAACACCTTGTAGTACTTGAACAAATATCTCCTTCAAAGACATAAAGAGGAAAGAAGAATGATAAGTTATAGCTCGGTTGCATTTGTTGTTTAAAAAAGAATATGGAGAATAGACAACCCCTGGAAGGCCATATTCATCATCAAAATTCTCATAAGCTACTTCAACACCATGGTTGATCATGGCACCCATAGGCTTCAACCTGAAAAAAGCCTATCTAGAGTGCTCTATGGATCCAAAGACCTCTTCTGTTGAGTCTAGAATAGTAAAAGATGGTATATTAGCCTCTTTTTGCAACCAATTTGGTTGAAAACTAAACAAGTTATGACCTGTCATAGTTTTCCCACTATTCACTCCACAAATTAAATTAAATCAGGGCCAGTCCTACAAATTCGCCAGAAATTTGGTAAACTATCCCACAATTTTTCTGACTGACGACGTAAATTGTGGGACGATTAATTTCGTTAATAACTCCCATAATCCAAATTAGGTGTTAATTAATCAGGGATTAGAAATTAATGTCACAGTTATGGTTTGGTGCCTCGTGTGCTCTATCATCGGTCTAGGGTAAGGTCATATGTCGGTTTTTTTTGGGGTTGGCCCACACGGCTGGCCCCCTCTCCCCCTAATGGCACTGATGATAAATTTTAAATAGATGTGACATTGTATAAGGTTAAGAAACAATGCGTAGAGGAGTTGGTATGTGTGTGATTTTGTTTGGTGGAGGTCTTGTGTTCGACCCCTGCCTGGTCCCTCTATTCGGTAACAAAAAATTTTAGTACACCATGAGGGGGACACATGGCAGCCTCAGGCTGAGGCACGTGCCTCCTCCTCATTGGTCTCCCACTGACCAGTAAAATAATGCCAAAAGACACCATTATGCACCAAACACACCATGCCACTTGATCGCTTGCTATTCAACAGTGGTACAATTGACCAGCTCGTTGAACTGCCCGTTGACCTGCCCAATGAGTGTGCCACATCAGCAGTACAAAATGCTGATTGCTCTTCCTGTCTACACAATTTTTTGCCAAATTTGCATGTTTGAGAAAACAGAAAAAACATGATATCTTGAGTATACGATATCAGTTTTCTATGAAATGAGTTGCACCAGAATCAGGACGACGAGATCTACATAGTCATTCATGTTCCACACCAATCCAATAAATTTTATTTTTGAGCAAAAATTTAGCTCCTGGTCGGAATCACAAACAACCGATTATTCTCAAATGTGTGTCTGCTAACATCAATACTCTCCATGATGAACAATGTGGTGAAGAAAACCTTCTCGTCACTTATCCTTATCAAATATGCTTCATCCCAAATGCTGAAAATTGCTTTGCAAACATCATCAACGAAGAGCCAAAGAAGCAATCCCACATTTAGGTCATAGGATAGCACGACACCTCTATGCTTCTTTTGAAAAGTTTATTGATAATAAGTGTCATATCATTGTGTCCTTTAGCGCGACAATCAATGCATACTTCATGTGACCACCCACCATCGCCAAACAAGCATTGCCACATAAACTGCAATACAAGCTAAGAAAAATTGGATCACCACGTTCCTTGTATTATTTGCAGTTTTATTATTATTATTTATTTTGCATGATCTAGCTGATCCAAAGTGAATTCAAACAAGATCTATCACTTTTCTTCTTTGTCTTTTGCACACATACACATAAATATTTCACACAGTAAACAATCTCCTACCCTAATCTATTTACAAATCTCCTACTCTAATCTATTTACAGAGGATCAATAAAGCTCAAGACTCCTTCATCTTCCTGGCCTTCTAGTAAGGGAATTAGGCTTCGATACCAATTTAGAAAGCATAGAGAGGAGAGATAGCTACACATAAATAGCACTCTATTTTATTTTTCACAATGGTTACAAATATATAAGAAAATATAACTCTTCTAGATTCTAGAATAGGGGATTTAGATTTCTTAAAATAGTTAACACAATGTTACAGGTCAAAATACCTCCTCATCTGCTCATAGGAGAAGATAAATATGGAAGGAATACAAAGACCTAAACTAAACCTACTTCTGCCAAGGTAACGCCCCACTATAATAGCACAAGAGCGTTATAACGCACCTGATGAATGAATAGGCTGCGTTAGTGGCTAGGGCAACACTTTTCTTACACTAGAGGGCAACATTACCCGTGTTTTGAGTTTGGAACGAGAAAAACCCTTGGAGAATGATTTGAATTTCCAGCTTTTTCTCACAAAGAGAGTTAGTACAAAATAGAAACTGCAAAGCACTAGTCTCTTATTGGGCCTTGCCAAAAACAACTGAACTCTCAAAGAAGGCAAAAGTATGGAAGTTGAGGAAACATCTTGGTTTTTTCTATTCAGAAATGGTGGAAAGAGAAGGGCAATGATTGCTCTCTAGTGTAAACAGAGTGTTGCCCTAGCCACTAACGCGGCCTATTCATTCATCAAGTGCGTTATAACGCTCTTGTGTTGTTATAGTGGGGCGTTACCTTGGCAGAAGTAGGTTTAGTTTAGGTCTTTGTATTCCTTCCATATTTATCTTCTCCTCTAAGCTGATGAAGAGGTAGTTTGACCCGTAACATACAACCCTCACACACAAAAAAAAAAAATTACTTCTAGAATACTCACAATAACAACCCGCAAATAGCGTGGACGCACTGCTTCCAAATGTTTACTACATCATGAATCTCACATTGTTAAAATTAAAGAAATTCTAAAAACTCACAAAATTATAACTTTATTCTCCATTTTACTATGAATATTTTTAATTTCTAAATCAACTTCTCCCTAAGTTATTTTTAGCACCCACTAGTCATACATAAAAAAAAATAAAAAATTAACAATATAACTATTTACCTTTATTTTAATATGAATATTTTTAATCCATATATAAGCTTCTCCCCTTAATTATTTTAATAATCATTAACCAGATAAAATTAGTATATCTATAAAAATTACTCTATCTATTCTTAGAAGTTTTAAGTATGTTAAATGTATATTAAGGCCGCACAAACAATACCGTACTCGCAATGTAATTTTCCTTCCTGCTATTAAGTGTGTGGGTGGCCATGAAATATTCCTTAAGATTTGTGGACTAGTCCTCTCTCAAATGGTTTAGTTGGATGCATCCATTTATGCCCATGTAAGGTTATTTATACCCTAGTGGGTTCAGATTGTTTTCCATCAAATTCTTCAATGTTATTTAGCCATATTATAATGTCTACCCAGGAAATTGAGTTTTGGACGAGGGGTTAGACTATTTAGCCATATTATAATGTCTTCATAGCGGAACTGAGTTCTAGATGGGACAGATTCTGATATTACAGAAGTAATAGAAGCAGTTGTAGAAGAGCCTATATATATATTAAAGATGCTGAGAGTACAAGTTCTCTGAACATTATAGAAAATTTTGAAAAATTACAGGTCGAACTCCTCGTCTAGGACTCAGAGGGAAAAAACGATTCATGAATTTGATGAAAAACAATCCGAACCCACTGGGTAGAGATTACATGGGGTAAAATGCATACAAACAGCTGAAGCATTATTTGAACCAGGACTAAAAGTATTTCATGGCCACTCACAGTCTTTCCCTTTGTATTTATAAGGTAGTTTGTATTTGAGCTTTTCCTTTGATGCAAACCTGTCAAATGCCCAACCAATCATTCAATAGACTGTGGGCCATGGAAGGGTAACCTGTCAAATGCCCAACCAAGCACTCAATAGACTATGGGCCATGGAAGAGTAAGAAGTATCTAGTTTGTAGCGGCGCAATTAATACCCATGGGCGGTATATGTTGTTAGATAATATATTTGTTTAAATCCAACTATAAGCCTATACAACCCATTCATTATATTAATTGGGAAGCGGCAAAGTAGATAATTGATAATGTTTGATGGGCATTTATAAACTAATGTATAAATTTAGTAGAAATTTTTAAAAATTTGATTTAGAGCTCTTAAATTTTAAGATATTGAATGTTTTATAGATTTTTGATGATGCTAATCTTTTTTTACTATACAAAACGATTCACACTCCAATTACTTTTTTTATAAATTATTTTTACCAAATTCTCAAAAAAAATTGTAATGCAAACCATTTTAAACGTCATAAACAACTGGAATCATGAAAATATAAATAAAAATATAAATAAAATTGACTTTATTACCACTAGATGCATTCACTCTATCCTTAGTTCAATGTATCAACTGGTAATAGAATTCCAAGGTGATGAAAAAAATCGTTCTCCACAGTCATAATCATGATCATTGGGCGGCAAAGTGGTTGTCCAATTTGCCATGTGTAAAAACCATTGAAAACAAATTTGTGATTTAAAATTGAGGTTTTTTTAAAACCCAAAACCATAGTTATAACATAAGTTTTTTTATAAGATTGGTTTTATGTTTATAAGAATTTTTTTTTAATTATTAATAATAAAAATAATTATTATTAAGTAGATGATAATTTTTTTATATATATTTATTTATTTTTAAAATAATTATGATTTTTTTTCATTTAATTAAATTTTTGAGTTTAAAAAAAATAATAATAAAAAAAATTAATCACTTATAATTAAAATACTTTAATTTTATATAAAAATATAAAGTAAAGTGACAAAAAAATACATTTTTTAAATATGAGAAAAAAATATAATTTCTTCATTAGTTGATATGGAAACAAAAGTAAATAGTATTATTGATATTACATGATGTGTAATTTTTTTTGTACACAAAAAAATATATTAATAACAAAAAATATTTTACTGTCAACCATATGTAAAATGCTTTCGTGTCCATATTAAATAATATAATTTTTATATCTATTTATATAGAGAAAAACAAAGTTATTTAAAAATATCAACAACAAAAAAAACTTTTAAGTAGGTTATAAATAAAATATTTCAATATTTAGGTTGAGTAAATTTTTTTAACATAAAGTTGATGTTGGTGGGGTGATATATAGGGTGATATATTGGATATGATGAAGATGTAATCCTACCAAGCTGACAAGAAATATATATATTTTAACATGAAACACAAATAGAGAAAAAAATTGAGAGAATTCTTATTCCATTAATAATTGCTTTATAATTCAATGTATGAGGCCTATTTATAATTCTTTCAATGCTTAATATGTATTTGATATGTAGTATTTAAGAAAATATTAATAATAAGAATAATTAAATGTATTTGATATGTAAAATTTAAGAAAATATTAATAATAAAAATAATTAAATATATACATATAGGGAAAAATATGAGGGGACATGTTTTAACATTTTAAGGTGAAGAAGGTGAATTACAGATAAAATATTTCAATGTCAATTACGTATATATTATACCAACCTAGATTCGTTTTAACTCTTGATGATCTGAAAATGGGTTGGATAACTTGTTATGCTTTTCAAGAACCTCCCACTTAGCTAAACAAATAAAGATCTAGCTTATTCTTGACTTGTGCTGAAATTTATACTTGAAACAGGTGTATTGTTTTTTAACTGTTTAAGTGCTTTAAGACCATTCCTTTTACTGATATTGAACATGTGCAATAGTCATATAATGCATCAAATAAGCATCAACACATAACAACAAATTTAATAAAGGAGTTCACTCGAATATCATGGGCTATGTCTCCTTGAGCTTTTGTCAACTGACTTGGATCTTTGGGATTAGGATGACAAATTTCTTTTACAAGTTACAAAATCAATTCCAATGGTTATCTGTACTGAACCAATGGGTTTAGAATACCATTTATATCCCTAGTATGGCTATCATCACTCTGAAGATAGAACTAGGCTTCCTTTGACTTGACCTCATATGTTGGCACCCTTAAGCTTCCTTGAGCTTCTCTTTGGCACAAAATCCCTAGAATTCCTTTTCTGTCCTTGAAAACTCACCTACTCTCTCCATCACACATCAAACATACAAAATAGACTGATCATTTGCTCCCATTGAGCACAGACTTCCCAATCTAGGCCTCCATCCACTAATGGTCCTAGGCTGCCCAAAAATTTTCTGTGGCTCTTCGACCTTCAAAATTCTTCGAATAGCTCCACAAATACCTTCATTGGATTCAAAATGTCCAAAATAGTCAAAATAGTCTATTCACTTGCAGAAATTGGCCTCCACTAGCTGCTCTGGTTTCGCCTCTGACACCCAGTGGCACCCCGTGGCTCTAGGGTCACTGAAAACTTCCCTAAAGCATCTTGTCTTTCAGAAGTCCTAAAAATCTTCTTAGAACCCCATAAATGGATTCAGAAGTATCAAAATAGTCAAAAATTATTATTGGTTTGTTGAGAATGGATATTGGTTGCTCTGGATAGGCCTCATTCTCGTACTGGCACTTGTTGGCCCTTGTGGCCCATAGAATTTCTATGAAGCATATTGGCCTTCAAAATTCCCCTACATACTCTAAAAACCACATCATTAGTTCTAGAATGTTTGAAACATCCAAACTTGACTATTGGATTGTTGAGAAAGGCCTCTAGCTGCTTTGGCTAGACCTCAAACAGTTGCTGGCCCATGGTGGCCCTAATGGTCCCTAGAACTTCTCTGAAGCAAAAAAACCCTTCTTAAAAGTCCTTTGATGGCTCTATAACTCTCACCAATGAGTAAAGAATGTTTTAGATAATTGAAATTTACTATTGGCACTCTCACAATGGTCGAATTTAGCTCAAGATAGAGCCCTAAACAAATTTGTCTAGTGACCCCTTAAAACCCTCCACTAAAAATAGAGGAACTGAACTTAACTGAAGTTAAAATGGTGATTTCTGCCATTAAAGGTGCATTTCTAATTCTTTGTCAAAGAAAACCATAATATTAAATTTTCAATTTTGAGTTGGGCACAGTCCCCACAACTCCACGGTTAAATAATCGTAACTGTCGGCGAGGTTTTCATTTAGCACTAGGTTCTGGGGTCAAGGACACATGGGCGGGGCTGGCCCCTCCACTCCCCCATATGCGAAACACTTCAACCATAAATATAATTCAATGACTCAAATGCTTGAGAACCATAGGTAGAAGAAATCATAAAGCACTTGCGTACATGCGAAGAGGTCTCTGGGTCGAGCCTTGACGACCCAAACAAAATTTTGACACATGTTTAAGTGCCACGTGGCGGCCTATGATTGGACCAAAACCACAACAGTAAACCAATTGCCCAATTAAACATTGCCACTTGTCAACCAACTATTCACCCAAAAGGAATATTCTGGGAAATGTTCCAAGAATATTCACTAGAATATTCTCTTTTTTTTTACTTATCAAAACCCAGTCAAAAGCCAGAAATTGCAACTTATTTGACTTTTCAAATTGCGATAACTTCTTCATACGGTGTTGGCTTTTCCAACTGTTCACGACGCCGAAATCAGGAAGACAAGATCTATCTGGTCGTTCAAGTTCAGCACACTTCCGAACACTTTGAAATTTGAGCTATCACTTAGGTCCTTGATCCAAATCTGATCACACCTCCCCATTGGGAATATTTTGGACCCCAAAAGACTGATTTCTTGATCCGTTTTGTAGATGAGAGTACAAAACCCTCACTTTTCAACCTCGTAACACTTTCCTTGCATGACGTAGTGCCTTTGAACCACAACTCGAAGGTAGTCAACACTTCCCTTCTTGAATGCTCTTGTCCTCCTGTCAAGAATTGTCTTCCTTGAACTCACTCAGAAATTTCTAGCGATAAATTTATAGAAGGTAGTTGAAGATCATGTCCTTGATTATTGATCCAAGGTGGCTAAAAAAAAATAAGTTTCAACAGAAAACATGCATACATAACTGAAATTTTCATATGTACAAATGAATGTATGTCTTACTAAGTTAAGAAGTCAAGCCACTTCAATGGCGATTTTTTCTACTGAAAATATTATTCATGTGAAACATCGGTTCTCACATCAATTATGGAATCTTTGGTTTCAATTTTGCCAATCTTATTATCCTCTTTCCTCATGTGCTTGGGAAGAATAGTTGGGTGCAATGTCCAACATTAGGCAACAAAATGTCTGTTTCTCTGGCAATGTGTGCAAGTCTTTTGCACATGTTTTGCAAGTTTCCTGTGCCTCAAATGTTTCCTGTATTCCTTCATCCTCTTCCAGCATTTTGAAACATCATGGTTACACAGACCACAATATGCACATCAACTCTTTCTTCGATTCAAACATACAGATTTGACATGCTTATCAGAAACATAATCAACTTGATTATGGGAAGAATTATACCTCAAATGTTGCTTTGCATGTCCATCTTTTTTACCTTCTTGAGGAGATGAACTAGTAGAGGTTCCAAATTTCCTTTGAAGACCAACTTCAGTGTTTATTTCTTGATAGTTGTCTTAACTCTCATGCTCACCATAAGCTGCATGTCTACAAACTTCTTGCTGCAACATAGGTGTTAAACAATGGCAAACAACTTGAAAACAAACTTGACATGTTTGTGGTTTAGAACTTGGAGAAAAATTTCCTTTTGAAGTTGTCTCAAATTCCTTCATGGCTCTAGAGTTTTCACCATAATATTGAACATAGCCTACGTTAAACTCAACAATGGTTAGCATGGTAAATACATAAGACACATGAGAGAGATAAACCTTTGATGCGCTATTACTCACAATGATACATATTTATCATACATGGAGTGACCCTTGGATTCCATATTCCAGGATCTCTTGGACTTCCTATGTCCGTTTGTCCTCTACACCTACCCATATAGGATTAGGTGTCCAACATTCCCCCCTTAATCTGAAGGGGTATATGTGAGTCCAAGAAGAGAGTTGTAATACATATCTACAAAGTATGCATGGCAGCACTTAGGCTAAATCAACTCTCTGAAATGTTGGCATAAAGACGTGGTTTAAGGATGACCACCAACACTGGAACGCTTAGTGCAGTTTTCAGAACTCTTCCAAATATGGAAAGAAGCTGAGGGCTTCTGCTAGAGGAAGTGTCCCTCATATTTGAAGAGGGAGACCTTCAACCTAAAAGAAGGGAGGTCTACAACTTGTGATGGTTTAAGCATGACCACCAACACTGGAATGCTTAATGCATTTCCCAGAACTCTACCAAAGCTGGAAAGAAGATGAATTCTTCTACTAGAGGAAGTTTCTTGAATTCATTAAAGAGGAAGAAACTCAACCTCACATCAATGGTTTAAGGCTGTTCACCAACCAAAGGAATGCTCTTGGGCATCCGTGTGTCTGGCTACAACTCTGAACCTGGAAGGAGAGATTGTGGCTCAGGCTCGCTTGAACTGCAATATCTCTGGCTACAACTCTGAATCTGGAATGATAGGTGTTCTAGTGGATTTGACACATGGGTATATGAAATCGCATGCATTTAGAGAATGTGGTATTTTCTCTAAACCATAAGTAACAGGCAGTATCTGGGGGGAGCTTAGAAGTATATAACTTGAATGAAGTAATACACTAAAGTATGCTCTGTTAAAAAAATAAAACTAAAAAAAAACAAAAGAAGCTAAATAGAGAGTTCCAAACAATAACAAGGTAAACAACGGCTCGATAGCCTTCTTCTTATTGAATGTTGGAATGAAAACAAAAATCTTACCCACTTGCAAAAGGGCCTAGGCAGAGGCTCTAGGACCTGATGCAAGGATGTTTTTCCTTCAAGTTCTGCCTTTTGACGTAGTCTAACTCTCTCTCTCTCTTTGCTGCAATGGGCTAAGATTGTTGGGTGGCCAACAATTGAGTCCTCTTCTTCAGCTTTTGCTCCTTGGTTCACACAAGACACTAGTGTTGCTTGGGAAAATTTGGCCAGCATAACCTTCTGATCACCCATTGTTCATCTCTTTGAGGGTTTATCTAGGTGAGCTTTCAAACCTCCTTCCCTCCCTTGGTACATGGTGGATAGTGACCCAAGGGAGGGGCAATATTCCATTGTGGGCTGAAATATGCTTTTGTGTGCTCACACAAGGCCTAAGGAGGCACTGGTGCTATCCTTAGGCGTCTTTCACATAAGGATAAACTGTCCTTTGCTTGCTTGTGGTACTGGAAAGTGACTTTTTGCTACTGTTATTGGGCTCCAGTGTGCACAGAAGGCACTCTTCTCGAAGGAAAAAGCGTGCATTTGAGCATTTATGACTAGTTTAATCTTGAATTGCTTAAAACCTTAGAGATTCTTGATTCCATAATGTATTAATGTGTTGTAAATCCTTGGGCTCGACATTAATTGATGTCGTTTTCTGCTATATGATTTTCCAGTGTTACCAATTTCCCCCTAATGTGTGAGGTCTAGGAAGAACTGTATAGCCAAAATACATTATAGTTTCTTTTCTGTATCATACGCAGAGAGAGAGAGAGAGAGAGAGAGAGAGAGAGAGAGAGAGAGAGAGAGAGGCTTGTGTGTAGAAGAGACATCACCTTGCACCAATTCTAAGATAACCATGGCCTAAGGGACCCCCTGTAAGAAAACAAAATATACAACATATTTGAAAAATTTCAACGAGGCGGGCATGTCCCATGCTTGTGATGCGATGGCTAGTTAAACAAAATTGACAGATAGATATGTTGTTTGTGCCACTACTGTAGTAGTGATGCTGGTGGTTGTTGACGACGACTGCTGACACCCTCAGGGGCGTTTTTTCTTTGACGATAGGTGGAATGTGGTACCCATATGTGTAATCTTGGTATGGCATATCTCTGTGCAATGTACGCATATGTACTGGCTTGGACCTTCCCGTGTAAGCATTGTTGTCAGAGACGCTTATAAAGGCATGGGTCTTCGACAGATCTTGATCAAAGTGAAATGGTTGTAAGGTACGATACCATCGTGAGATGAAAAATTTTGCTGTAGTCGAATGTCAAGAGGATCGATGACATCTATGGACAATGATGTCTCCCATAGTGCCACCCGAGGATACCCCTTTGCATGGGGAGGAGTCATCCAAGGTACTGCTTCCTTTTTGGAAAAGAGGTGTTGATGTCGATAAAAAGGAAGCCTTAACCAAACCATAATGGGTTTAACATAGGCATGTTGATGAGCAGTAGCTGAAAACAGATGACGGGGATTCAGTGGCCCGAGGTCAAAGTATGTTTGAGCAGCTTGGCAACAGTCATAGGTATTTCTGAAGGGAAAAATACCTGGATTTGGTAGGACTTCCATGGTGGGTATAAACCAGCTATGATTGTCGTAATGGTGCGTGCATGGGGGGTATGAAATAATTCTACCAAGGGAGATGAGGGATTTCTACCATGGGAGGAAAAAGTGCAATATGAGGGCGAAGAGGCGAAGGGCGTTGTTTGTGATATTTGTACACTTAGCAAAAGAATAAAATAATGGGGTTTGGTTTGTACAAAACATAGAGACGGGTACACAAAAACATGAAAGAGGGTCGCTCACTTGATGGTGTGAGGATGGTGTTTTGTTGGGGGTAGGGGTCCTATTGGTTGGTCTCATGTGTGGGATTGATGAAGCGGAAGATGTCGCAGATGGGTTAATATTGATGGAGGTATGGTGGGCCAAATGCGGTGCGCGGAGGTGCACTTTCATTATGCTTCTACAACCCGGTCGTCCAGGAAGGGGGTTGAGTTTGAATGGTGAACTTGACCTTATGCATGATATATGGTGGGCATGAGGTGCTTCTCGGACTAAAATGGTATGGCCATGGCGTCACTTTTGGAGTGATGTGTGGTCTACTTGAGATGATGATTTCCATGGAGGGGAGGCTCTTGCGGACGTTTATCATATGCAGGGTGAGGTGATTATAAACGTGGTTGGGTATGAGTACCTTATGGTTTATTTCTGATGGAGAAATGATGTCAGGATATGCAAAGTTTTCTAGGACTCTATCATGCTGAGGGTAGAATGATACCTACTCCGAAACTCTCAGTGGCTGGTATTGTGAATGGTTTACGGGTTCTTCCTACAAAAAACAACTACCTCAAGTGAAAGCATCTTATTTTCATTTAATATTATTGAAAAACATGAATCTTGGAAAGGAAGATGGGAGGCTGCATACCTATCGACACTTGAAAAAATATTTCTTCGGAAAGTGAATGTGGGGCATCGCTTCTGTTTTTTATGGAGTGCTGATCACCGTGCTTCTTTTGATCTGGTGATCAAATACTCTAAGCTCCGATTTTTATTTGAAAGTTTTTTTACTTGGGTCCTAGTTTTGATTTCAGTTGTGGTTGCCCCAGACTGAGATCATGGGGGAGGGTGTTGCCGGTTAGTGCCCCCCATCTAGGACCTCCCTGAATACAGATTACTGTTGCCTAGGTTGTTAGTGTCCCGTGATTTGGCTGATTGGCAAGCCAAGTGATAAGGTAACATCAAACCAACTTTAGAGCCCAAGGACCTAGCCTTACTAGACTCAGAGAGGGCTCTCTCTATTTGTGTAAGGGATATCTATGTGTTTTGCTTCTTATGTTTCTGATTTTAAGCTAGTTATGAAGTAGGTTTTTGGTTTTTCTTTTAGGTTTTTTGAGGGAGGAACTGATCAAAGACTTAGATAGATAAAAATATTGTCAGATTAACTGGGCTATGGGGTCGAAAAGGTTGAGAAAGCCTCAGATGGTGATACAAGGTATGTTGAAGGGCCGATTTGATCAAGGTAAAATGAATCTTAAGGTAAAATGAAGTGGGATGGACACTAAGTTTGTGAAGGACAAAGGATTCAAACATAAATAGTTCAATAGCTGACATTTATATGGTATGGCTAACCATTAATCATGATAAATGTAACTAAAATCTGATAAATGCATAGAAATAAACATTCAAGCAATACATAGAGATATATGACTCTCTAACTTTAGGAAATTGCTATCAGACTTTGGGGAAAGATAATTAATACAAAAAAATAACTCAAACCACTATGAGGAAATGCCTAGACATAGTATTTCTAGCTATTGGGAACTTTAAACTAATATTGCAGAGTTTTAGGCAAAGGAAAAGATCAATACAAGACCTCTTTGGTTCAATTAGGACAATCAATCATTCAAAGAAAGGTTTCAGAGGTGGAGCTATGACTAGCCATGAGTAAGTAGGGCGTACCGTGAATCATACTTAGCATGCATAAAACCATAAATAAAACAAGCAAACAATTTCTTCAGTGATCAAAGAGCAATCAAGAATTCTTTGATATGACTAAGAAGGAAGAAAACATAGAAGCTATAATGAAACAGGAAATCTGAGTTGCCTCCAAGGGCATGTCTCAAATCTATTCTCTACTGTCTTATAGCAAGCAAGAGCATGAAATATGTATGAAAACTAAGAATCATAACAGAGAGGGACACTATATCATTTTACCAAGCCAAGGAATCCAATAGCAATCCTCTTTCATCATCCAAAACATTCAAGAAACTATCCAATGCATGAGACAAGTATTTCTTCCAAGCTTGTATAACCATATATTGCTCTATATCATCAAGTTCAGCCTTGTTCACAATGAAGTCTCTTGGAATATATAGGCCAAGATGGAGGAGGAAACCCAACCAAGGCAACTAGCTATCCATTGGCTCAAAAACAAATATCTTATCTTTTCCTTGAGGCTTTGCAAAGCCCAAGGCACAAAATATCCAATAAAATATCTCAAAATGCTAAAAAATGGAATAAATTTGACTTTTTATGACTGGAAATGTCCCAAACTAGCTTAACGCACATTTGGAGAGGCCACTTCAGAAAACTGTCTTTTTTGGTCAAAAAGCACTAAGGGCGCACCAGCAGAAAATTTCCCATCTTTCGGATGACTTTTGAGGGCCTTCCCTATATCTAACCGAGGCCCGTGATGGCTCGTTGGAAAGCTATTGCTGTTGAATTTTTGGAAAAACTTTAATTTTCCTAAACTGATGCCTGAAAGACTATCAAATACTAAACTGAGTGAAAAAACCCAAAAATTAGGCCTTGCTGATATGTGGGCAGAGTGTTGAAAAAGTGAGTGTTTTTCGCCTCTTTGCGGGACTAAAACAACTTCAATTGCTCTGAACATTTCTGAGCAGATGCTCCTAAACTTAATTCATCTAATGGTACCACTCTCAATAGCTGAGGATTCTCCAAACAAAAATGGAGGCGCCCATGATTTTATGTAATTAGGCCCAAAAATGTCAAAAGAAAAGAACATGTCAAAATTTGTTCAATTTTGGTGAGCAAGTACCTCAAGGCTTCTTAGAAACATTTCTAGAAGCTCAGGCAAAAATTCCAAGCATAGAGGTGTCTTTCTCCTTTTTTCTCACCAGGCACCCTCTTTGGGTGATTTTGAGTTTTTCTTGTGCATCCTTCAATTTTCTTTGTGCAAACTGATTTGGCCTTTTGTAGTGGCCATTGCTTCTGATACTCTTTACTGATTCACCAAAACAAGATGATTCAAATGATCTCTAAAATTTTTTCCCAACACAATACCTCTTTTCTCTTTGTAATTCACTGTGTTTCTTGGATGCTAGCAAACAAGCATTTTTCAAATGAAAACAAAAGTTACTTTTTATCACTATGTTTGGGCAAGATATTTTAAACAAGATATGTTTTTGGTTTTTGTTGAAGAAGGATCTCTTTTTGTTTTGGCACAAAAACCCTCCCTTCAAACACTGCCTCTATTTTTTATTTGGCAATGGCACATTTGAAAATAATGCTTTAAAGACTCTATGCAATTGACAAAACCTTATCTTCTAGCCACTATTTTTCTTTGAGTTTTAACAAACAAATGCCTTTTTCAAACACTGCTAAGACACTTTCCAAAACAAATTTGAAGACCTCCAAACATACTCTGTTTTTCTTCTAGCAAATGTGAGTGTTCTTAGTTATTTCATAGCATAAAGAACACTTTCAAAATGGCACATTAGTCCTCTCTTATTTCATTGTTTCTATCCTTTTGATGTAGCAAAAAAACTACCCTTTGCAAGCACTGTTTAAGACAAATTTAAACAAACTTGAAACCTCTTTAAAAACTTTTCTTATTTGATTCTGGGGGCTACACAAATTCTTCACTATCTCACAACACAAAAGGACTTCTTTAAACTGACCAAGCCTTCATCCCTTTTACCACTGTCTAGATGATCCTATAAAAGTTTATAAGACCTTTACAACCTCTGTTTTTTCCTTCTTAGCAACTTTGTACATTCTAAGCCATTTATAGAAATAAAAACTTCTTAAAATGACACATCAACCATTATCATTTTCACTGTCCCTCTGTGGTTGTTAGAAACAAAAGGGATTTATTGAAAACACTCTTATAACATACTCCTTCAACTGATTTGAAAAACTTTATAACTCTGTCTACTTTCTCTTAGATATTGTGCATACTCTAAGCTATCTCATAGCACAAAAGGACTTTCAACTTTGCATATCAAACCATCTTCCTTTCACTGTTTTAATAAACAACCCCTTTGCAAACAGATCTTCAATAAAACTATGATGATTTTTTACCTTTCAATCCCTATTTTGGTCTTTGAAACTTGTGAACAAAACCCCTCCAAACTAAAACTGAGGAAAAAGACAAGAGACACCTTTGGAGAAGCTTTCTTGATGTGCTTGGAGGTGAAATTTTGTGGGAAAAATTGCTTGGGAACTTTTTGAAAGACTTTTTTGCTGGTAGGCATGGGTGTTGCACAAGCGTGCCACGTTGTGTGTCAAAATGCATTGTAAAAACCTACAGGCGCGCCGCGCATTTTTGCAGCCCATTTTGGAGGCCTTCCTAGTGTCAGAATTGGGCCTGAGATGGCTCGTTGGAAAGCTATAGAAGTATAATTTTCAAATATGCTTTATTTTTTTCATTTGGTGTTGATTTTGTTGTTCAAAAATTGATTTTCCCAACACTGGTCAAAATTGGTGAATCCTGGTGCAGAAATGAATAGTGTTGTTTGCAGGCCACTTTTGGATGCCTTCCCGGTGTCAGAATTGGGCCCAAGATGGCTCGTTGGAAATATATGGAAGTATAACTTCCAAATATGCTCGATATTTTTCATTTGGTGTCCGTTTGGGTGTTCAAAAATGGACTTTCCCAACACTCGTCAAAAACGGTGAATGATGGTGCAGAAATACATAGTGTTGTTTGCATGCTACTTTTGGATGCCTTACTGGAATTGGAATTTGGCCCGAGATGGCTCGTTGGAAATATTTGGAAGTATAATTTCAAATATTCTTGATTTGTTTCATTTGGTGTCCATTTTGCTGTTCAAAAATTGACTGTCCCAACACTAGTCAAAATGGTGAATCCTAGTGCAGGAATTCTCCCGTGACATCTATTCTTTTTAGATTTCTCAAAAACCATGATACCTATGTAGAAACTGAAGGATTTTTTTCTTATTGAACCTATTATGGACAAAAACCTCTCTCACTTTTGTCAATTTCATCTCTGTTTGGTCAGAAACTCATTTTGAAACAAACTTCATGGGCGCTCCTTAACCTCTTGTCTTTTATCATTCTAAAGGATGAGCCTTTTGATTGTGAGTGAAATAGGGGTCTATCAAATCTTTTAACCCTTTGGATGAGATGTATTTTAACCCTTTGGATAAGCTATGTCATGGTGCAAAACATCTGGAGAGCTGATCTGCATGGTGAAAAACCTCAGGAGAACTGACCTTCTGTTTCTCTGTGAAGGAGTTCTGGGAAGTTTTAACAGTGATGTCATTAATGACCTCATCTTCAACCTTGATTTGTTTTCTACTTGGGAAAATGTCCAAGCACTCCATGAGGGACTCCAATACCTGTTGCTACCATTATAGCTGTGGGAGTGGCAAGCCTAAAAGCACAAGGACAGGTAATGGTCAGAACTGAGATATCAAACATAAGTGCAAAAACAAAAAGATTACTAGCAGGTGGCAACTAATCTTCTGGATAGGCACTAAGTACTCCAGCAAGATACCAGCCCAACCATGTAACAAAAGCCAATGAAACAACAATGGGAGCAAAAAATTGGCAATATAATCAGCAAACTTCTTGATATGGGCTTTAGCCATTTGAACTGTCTCAACCAAACTAACAATCTGGGATAATGCAGCATATGAACCTATTTTTGTTACTTGAATGTGAAGAGCCACATTTAAGTTCAGAGTGCCTCTTATGACTATCCTTCCAACCTCCTTGACACTGGTGCAAACTCACCAGTAATCATACTCTTATTGACATGGCTGAAGCCCCATACCACTGCATGTTTTTCTTTTTATGTGGAAGAGGTTTTCAACACAATGATTTTTCATTTGTATTAACCATTGTTTCACAACTAGTCTTACTGATAAAAAACCCTTTCAAACACAATTTCATATATTTTCCATGCATATGTTGTTCATCGTTTTGGAGAAAGTAGTGTAAACAATTTTTGAATTCACTTAAAACAACTGTTAGCTCTCTGCTCTTTGAATGAGGTTACATCCCTGATCTATCTTTGGAGGGAGGCGTTCATATACACAAGGTCATGGGATTTTCAACACCAGTGTATTATCCTTCTGTTTGTAACATAAAAAGGTCTTCAACTTAACACCTCGGTTTGTTTCATCATCATTTCCTGATTAGTGTTTTAAAATGGAAGCCTTTCTCACACATCATTTTGAAATCCTGCTGATGTTTCTTTTGTTCATCCCTTGGAAGGAGGTGGCCTAAAACAGCTCTGAAATTACTCAAAACACCTTGATCCTTTTCTTTTTAAATGAAGGAGGTCTTATTGATCCTGTTCCTAACCATCTGCTCTTACTTGTTCATTATGAGGAAACCACCTTGAACCATGTTTTTCATGCATGGCATAAATACACCTTCTGCAATTTGAATAGATCATTTCAAGGAGTAGCTGTGATTTTTCCTTGATTTAGTCAATAGGGGAAATCATCAAAAAAAAATTGCTGCAGCTCTTTTTAATGACCCTTTACACCTATCATGAATTCTTCTCTTATTATCTGCTGATGGAGGTCTTTATAGACAGAAACAAGAGTTTTCTTCAACACTATAACATTACTGCTTTGCTTATGATGTAATACCAGAATTCAACTTATAAAATTTCAATTGTTCCCACTGATTTTGAACTTTTTATTTTAAACAATGAACCCATTTAAACACCATTTGAAACACTACTGATATATAAGTTGTTTCATCCTTTTGGAGGAAGTGGTGTAAACAATTTTTTAAGTCATTTGAAACACTGTTAGTCTCCTGCTCTTTGAATGAGGCTATACCTCTGTTCATGACCCTCTTCTTTTTAAATGAAGGAGGTCCTTTTCATGTTCCCAACCATCTGATTTTAAATGAAGGAGGTTAACATAATGTTTCCAAACCATCTGCTCTTAAACTGGAGGAGGTTATCAACATGTCACCCAACCATCTACTTTTTAATGAAGGAGGTTAACATAGTCATGATATTTCACCTATTTCCCAAACTGTGTCATCTTTCTTTGTAATACATATCTCTGCTTGGTACATCACAATAAGTAATAAAGTGGAAAAAATTGACAATCTGCTATGAGAGGCATGTTCTGAGATATGTATCCTTTGGTCAAAATATCCTTGTGAACTTTTTAAACCAGAAACCACATGACTTGTATTTGTAGATTATTTTCTTGCTAGACATTATTCACTAACCTTTCTTGACTGTGTTTGCAGAGGTACATTGGATTTGCTTTTTGACTAGTGTTCTTATCTCGGGCTCAAGGCAACATAAGAAGCTGCGGTCTTCTTATGTATTATGATGGTGTCCTTGGGAAAAACTTATACAGCATCACCTCTGAAGGAACATTGAAACACTTTGAAACATGCACTCCTGCTCTCTTTTCATTTCAGCTCTCCATTTGCTTCATGATGGAAAATTTCTTCAACATGAGAGACTTATTTGGACTTGTCTCTTTGCTCTTGTTTGGATATTGTTTGTTATTCACTTACACCCCTGCAGAGATGCAAAAAATATGACTTTGAACCTTGAAAGGATTCTTTGGTGCCTTATGGAATTTTTTCCCTATCTAAGCACATTCTTTTAGACAATGAACATGCTCGTTTTCTTCTGATTTGGACCTTTGTAGAATTTATTCTTGAAGAGAGACAAAAGAATTCTTAGTGGTGTGAGACCTATGGTTGTATCAAGACTTATTTTTCAGAATAAGAAGGTAATCTATGACTGATTGGTACTAGGCAGAGGCTCTTTGGCTTAAGATGTTTTTGCCAAAGAAATGACTCCTAAACACCACTATCTAACTTAGAGGTGAATTTCATAGATTTTGATTGTTCTCTTAGGCATGATCAGATGGTTTTTGACAAGAAGACCAGGGAGAGGAAGGGAGACACTTTGTCAAATGTTGGACAGTGAATTTTATGAAAAACATGGGGAAAATGATAACGGATGAGCAAGCCTAAGACAACTATAGACAGGGATATTTTGCTGAAACAAGACATGACTTGAAAACTGAAGATTGCTCTTATCATAGGCTGACAGGAAGGGCTAGGAAGACAAAAATTTGTTTGGGGGTTTTCTAGATGACAAATTGACATATGGAGATCAGCTTCTAGAAAAATCAGCTAAGGAATCTAGTCATCAACAACAGGTGAAAAATATTGATGACTAACAGTGGCTCCATTTGGGGAGGGCAGCTCCTTTTCAGGAGGTGTCCAGAATTGCAGATCTCTAGCTTATGAAGACTAGTGCCTTATCCATTGGCGCAAATTTCATTCTTTCTTGATGTTATTTCTGAAAATTGACAGCATGATTATCCTCAAAAAACATCTCTACCTACCCAGCTATATTTCCTAACATTTTTTCTTCTTTAGGTGCATTTTGATTCGCAACCTTTGACATGATATTTTTCAGAAAAGAAACTATCTATTTCTACACTTGTATCTTCCGGGAGTTCAGATTAAACTGATGAAATCCTTTTATTCTCTACCTAAGCTATATTGACTGTCAAGATTAAGCTGTTTGACAAGATTTTATTCACTATTCTAGAACATGAAATTGAAAAATGACCAAATCAAGATTAGACAGTCTGATTTGTCATGTGTTTGTGGCATAAAGACAAGCTGCACACAAATATTATTTTGCATGAAAATGAGATCCAGAAAAATCAGGGCTAGCATACATAGTTTGTTTTTCATCCCTGTTTTCCTCTTTGGTTATGTTTTGAGCATGTGGAACCAGCATATTTTCCTAATCTACTTCTTTTGACAAGTCAATCTTACACAATTTTGACTATCATTTCTTTCACTAACTTATCAACAATCAATTTAAAACATGCTCAATTATGATTAGGCTAGATAACTGAACAAGACATTTTTTGAGCACTAGTAGCAGCATTTAGACTTGCTCGCTTTCAGCATGACTATTTTTGGGTATGGGGCTGTATCATTGTTTTTAGAAACTACCCTCTTTTTCTACTTTTGTTATTTTTGTTTTTTCTGTTTTTCTCAAAACAAACTGAAAGAAATATGTTTATGGGGCTGAGCTTATTTTGCATGCCTATCTATTCTACTCTAACCTATATATGACAGACATTTATTTGGTGAACTCTTGTTTCCAATATAACCAGTCAAGTAGATGATTGCATGGTTGATCTTGGTTCAGCTCTTTGATGATGTTGAAGAAATCAAAAGGCCACTTCCACCTCACTTTTTTTTGGACAGTAGTGCTTAACTTTTTCCTCATACTTTGTAGAAATTGTTCGTGGCAGAACCCACTATTCCTTCAGATTTCTCAAGGAAAACAAAAAATGGATCTTGGAATAATACCTGATCTACAGGATTTGATATATAAGCTTCATTCAGGACTACTCTTTGTCCACTTGGCTATGCTTGGGACTTTCTTGGGAAAGAAACCCTTCTCCTCACTCATGATCACTTAAAATGTCAGACTCCTCATATATTGCAGTGTAGTCTTCTTTCCAAGATGATGTGTTTTGATTAGGCGGACTGAAAAATGTGTGAATATCATCATGTTGACGAGCAAGGATACATTCTAGCAGGAAATCCTCTTGAAAGGATAGTGTGACAACTCTCATGTGTTTATCAACCTCTATTTCTTCATCTGCAATTTGTAACTCAATGGAACTTGGTGGCTGCAAATCTAGAGTTAAGGAAGATTCCATGTCCAAAATGATTTTCTCAACCATTTCAGGAAAAGGCTTCTCATTTACAACATGCTCGAGAATTTCATCATCCTCCTCAACCTCATCATCAAAGCTGAAAGACTGCTGATTTCCAATTATGTGAATGTTATTTCTGATGGACTGAAGTGAAGTAGAGCAAAGAGTCAAAGACTCTTCACTTACTTCTAAAATCTCAAGGCTCTCCTCATCAGTGTCATAGGTGGCCTGTATTGGCTGTTTACTTTTTTCAACCTGATGATAATGAACGTCGTCCCACAAATCAATTGTTGATTGCTCTGCAAGGTTAGTTTCTGTTTGGATATCATAATCATCAGCATATTGATCAAACCTTGGAGAATCATTAATATAAGTAATGTCACTTTCCATGCATATTGGACTATCAGATTGATTTTCTTCAAATTGATTTACAAATCTATTTTTTGACTCATGGTATGCAAGATTAACAGGAGAAAGATAAAAAAAAGTTTTAGTTATATGAAGTTTTAGAGGTTGTCTGCATGTTTATAAGTTGATCTATTTCCTCTTCAGTTAAAAAGGGAGGCATTTTCATTTCTCTTTGGATATAAATACAATAATTTTCTTTCTCTTGGGAAAGCTGATCTAGAGGATGAGTGTCTTTTTGGGCTTCACTTATGAGATATGATGAATCATCACTTGTGTCTTTAGAGAGATCTTGTGGGTTCTCTTTTATTTCTTGATTTTTTTCATCTTCAACGAATTATTTGTGATGTTGAGGATAGTTAGCATGTAATTCATAAGTTTTTTCTGATATATTTTCAGGAGGCCAATTTGATTTTGTGAACTCAAATGACTCCCAACATAAAGGTAGAGAACCTACAGGTTTTGATTTATCTTATATTTCAGATTTGAATCCATGCTCAATCAACTCTTCTTGATGTTTGGGATAATAAACATGGGATTCATGAGTTTCCTCTGATAGATTCTTAGGAGGCCAATTTTCTTGTATGAACTCAAATGACTCCCAACATAAAGGTAGGGATCCAACAGGTTTAGATTTGTCTTTTATTTCAGATTTGAATTCATCTTCAATCAACTCTTCTTGATTTAGGTCAGAGTTAACTTGAGCAGGGGTTTCCTGAATAACTGATAAGAGATCTTTAGGATGAAAATTTTCTTTCAAAGTCTGGAATGATTTAAAGCATAAGGGTAGAGAACCTAAAGGTTTTGATTCTTCTTCCATTTCAGAATCTGTGATTTCAAAATGGTTGATATTTTCTTTAGAGCATTCCTCTATGTTTTTATTTGAAACTTTCTCATTAGGCACATTTTGTTTATAACTCTTGTCTTATAATAGTTGAGTGTATTCATCCTGAGGAAGAAGTGTAGGTTGGTTTGAATAAGCAGTGCTAACCTTAATTTTGTGTCTTTCTCTTTTCCTGTCAAGTAGATGCTCTAGTTTGCTGAAATAATATACCAACTTTTCCAACTTTTCCTCTAAAGATATTAGTCTCTCTTGATTTGC
This sequence comes from Pinus albicaulis, assembly GCA_034641835.2. Taxonomy (NCBI): domain Eukaryota; kingdom Viridiplantae; phylum Streptophyta; class Pinopsida; order Pinales; family Pinaceae; genus Pinus; species Pinus albicaulis. The sequence continues at coordinate 117,138,456 of CM076569.1, forward strand.
TTTGTCTTTCTATATTATTATTAGTTGTGCCTCCCTATTTAGTATTTTCATTTCTACATCAACTGCTATCCTTTTAATTTCTTCTAGGGTCAAAGGATCTTTATCTTTTATTTGGAAAACCATCTCTGGGTCAAAAGAATCTGGGTAGTGCAAGAGAGCACATCCGAGGGGTGGCTTTATGTTAGCAGGCATTGCATGGTATACTTTATTGAACCTGGCTGAAAAGTTTTGTATTGTTTCCCCTGGTTGTCTTTTTAACTGATTGTACTCCTTTATGATGAGAACTTTATTACCCACGACCAACCACCTATCTAGGAATATTTGAGTGAACTGATGAAAATTGGTAATGCTTGCAGCGGGAAGGTCTTGAAACCAACTCTTAATTTTTCCTTGTAATGATAAGGCAAACATTCTAATACGCACATCATATTCTTCTATGTCATAAAGGTCAAGTAAATCCTCAAGTTTTCGGGCATGCTCTTCAGCAGTGACTTTGGAGCTTTCTCCATCAAACCTGGGTAATTTATTTTGAAGATTTGCAGGAAGGGCTTGTAAGATGGGAGGTAAAACTAGAGGCTTGTATCTTTCTGGGACCTTTGTGGATATAGGTAGTGTAAAAAGAGGTTCGTGACTGTTTGAGGTTTCAGCCAGAGTGGGAAAGGTAGCATGAGGCTCATGTTTTGCTAGGTTTTCCATAGGTGAATCTGGGGTAAGCACAGGTGTATAAGCCTGCTCATGGTCTGAAATTTGAGGCTTAGCTTTTTGAGGTTTGAGATATTTCCAATGATCAATGTAGATCTCATCGGTGTGTTCTTGATCAGGCTCAAAGTAGGATAGAACATAGTTATAGATAAAGACAATAATTTCTTGAATCCAACTAAGGCCTGAGTGCTTTTTCTTTCTAGGATGACTGGTCATGTTTTAGGTTCTTCCTCCAGTGGAGTCTTTAGGTCTATTAAGAGTTATGGAGTCGCCAGGTGGATGTTTTTGTTGTTTTTAGAGATATGTGTGTATGGTCCACCACCAATACTGACAAAAACCAATCTAAGGAAGTTTTGGGGTTTTCTGAGTTTTTATGAAGCCCTAAAGTTTGTAAGAGTGTCCTATAGTTTGGTCATCATTTTGCTAGGATGATGAGACAACTAGATTCTACTCTTGGATAATACTTCTAGGTTGAGGGGTTCTGAAGTCCTAAGATATACTTAGTTTGCCACTAACTCAGAAGGTCCCACCGTGATCGCCATTATGTTAGTGAGCAGTGAGATAAGTCTACAAGATAGTATTCTCAAAGGTCTCTCAAGGTTTAGGGAATTCTAGTTTTTTATCACTCAAGGTCCCACAGTGATCACCATTATGTTAGTGAGTGGTGGGATAATTCCACAAGATAGTATTCTCAAAGGTCTCTAAAGGTTTAGAGAAATCTAAGTTTGTTTGTCACTCATAGTCCCACCGTGATCGCCACTATGTTAGGTTCCCATGATTTGGCTGATTGGCAAGCCAAGTGATGGGGTAACATCAAACCAATCTTTGGATCCCAAGGACCTAGCCTTCCTAGACTCAGAGAGGGCTCTCTCTATTTGTGTAAGGGATATCTATGTGTTTTCTTCTTATGTTTATGATTTTAGGCTAGTTGTGAAGTAGGTTTTTGGTTTTGTTTTTAGCTTTTTGAGGGAGGAACTAATCAAAGACTAACATATATAAAAATATTGTCAGATCAATTGGGCTATGGGGTCGAAAAGGTCAAGAAAGCCTCAGATGGTGATACAAGGAATGCTGAAGGCCCGATTTGATCAAGGTAAAATGGATATTAAGGTAAAATGAAGTGGGATGGACACTAATTTTGTGAAGGAAAAAGGATTTCAAACATAAATAGTTCAATAGTTGACATAAACATGGTAGGGCTAACCATTAATCATTATAAATGTAAATACAAATTGATAAATGCATAGAAATAAACATTCAAGCAATACATAGAGATATATGATTATCTAAATTTAGAAAATTTCTATCAGAATTTGGGGAAAGATAATTAAGACAAAAAAATAACTCAAAGCACTATGAGGAAATTCCTAGACATAGTATTTCAAGCTATCAGACACTTCGAAGTAAGATTGCAGAGTTTTAGGCAAAAGGCAAGATTAGTACAAGACCTCCTTGGTTCAACTAGGACATTCAAACAATCAAAGAAAGGTTTCAGAGGTGGAGCTATGACTAGCCATGAGTAAGAAAGGCATACCTTGAATTATACTTAGCATGCATAAAACAATAAATGAAACAAGAAAAAAAAATCTTCAATGATCAAAGAGCAATCAAGATTTCTTTGATATGACTAAGAAGGAAGAAATCATATAAGCTATAATGAAACAGGAAATCTGAGGTGCCTCCAATGGCATGTCTCAAATATATTCTTTATTGCCTTATATAAAGCAAGAACATGAAATATGTATGAAAACTAAGAAGCATAATAGATAGGGACACTATACCATTTTACCAAGTCAAGAAATCCAACAGCAGTCCTCTTTCATCATCCAAAACATTCAAGAAACTATCCAATGCATGAGACAAGTATTTCTTACAAGCTTATATAACCATATATTTCTCTATATCATCAAGTTCAGTCATGTTTACAATTAAGTCTCTTGGAATATATAGGCCAAGATGGGAGGAAACCCAACCAAGTCAACCAGCTAGCCGTTGGCTCAAAAATAAATATCGTATCTTGTCCTTGAGGCTTTGCAAAGCCCAAGGCACAAAATATCCAATAAAATATCTCAAAATGATAAAAAATGGAATAAATTTGACTTTTAATGAGTGAAAATGTCCCTAAATATCTTAACGCACATTTGGAGAGGCTACTTTAGAAAACTGCCTTTTTTGGCCAAAAAGCACTAAGGGCGCACCAACACAAGATTGCATGTATTTTGGATGATGTTTGAGGGCCCTCCCGATGTCGAAACGAGGCCTGGGATGGCTCGTTGGAAAGCTATTGATGTCTACTTTCTGGAAAAACTTGAATTTTCCCAAACTGATTCCCATAATTTTGTCAAATACTAAACTGAGTGAAAAAAACCCAACAATTAGGCCTTGCTGATATGTGGGCAGAGTGTTGAAAAAGTGAGTGTTTTTCACCTCTTTGGGGGACTAAAACAACTTAAATTGCTCTGAAATTTTTTGGGTATATGCTCCTAAATTTAATGCATCCAATGGTACCACTCTCAATGGCTGAGGATGCTCCAAACAAAAATGGCAGCGCCCATGATTTTATGCAATTAGGCCCAAAAATGTCAATAAACAAGAACATGTCAAAATTCATTCAATTTTGGTAAGAAAGTACCTCAAGGCTTCTTAGAAACATGTCTAGAGGCTTGGGCCAAAATTCCAAGCCTAGAGGTGTATTTCTCCTTTTTTCTCACCGGGCGCCCTCTTTGGGCGATTTTGACTTTTTCTTGTGCATCCTTCAATTTCCTTCGTGCAAACTGATTTGGCCTTTTGTAGTGCCTGTTGCTTCTGATACTCTTTACTGATTCACCAAAACAAGCTGATTCAAATTATCTCTAAAAAAATTTCCCAACACAACACCTCTTTTCTCTTTGTAATTCACTATGTTTCTTGGATGCTAGCAAACAAGCATTTGTCAAATGAAAACAAAAATTACTTTTTATCACTGTGTTTGGGCAAGAGATTTTAAACAAGATATGTTTGTGGTTTTTGTTGAAGAAGGATCTCTTTTTGTTTTGGCACAAAAACCCTCCCTTCAAACACTGCCTCTCTTTTTGGTTTGGCAATGGCACATTTGAAAACAATGCTTTAAAGACTTTTTGCAATTGACAAAAACTTATCTTCTAGCCACTGCTTTTCTCTGAGTTTTAACAAACAAATGCCTTTTTCAAACACTGTTAGGACACTTTTCAAAACTGATTTGAAGACCTCCAAACACACTCTGTTTTTATTCTAGCAAATGTGAGTGTTCTTAGTTATTTCATAGCATAAAGAACACTTTCAAAATGACACATTAGACTTCTCTTCTTTCACTGTTTCTATCCTTTTGATTTAGCAAACAAACTACCCTTTGCAAGCATTGTTTAAGACACCTTTAAACATACTTGAAACCTCTTTACAAACTCTGCTTCTTTGATTATGGGGGTTTCACAAATTCTTCACTATCTCACAACACAAAAGGACTTCTTTAAACTGACCAAGCCTTCATCCCTTTTACCACTGTCTAGATGATCTTTTAAACCATTTTAAGACCTCTACAACCTCTGTTTTTTCCTTCTTAGAAATTTTGTACATTCTAAGCCATTTATAGAAAGAAAAACTTCTTAAAATGACACATCAACCATTATCCTTTTCACTGTCTCTCTGTGGTTGTTAGAAACAAAAGGGATTTATTGAAAACACTCTTATAACATACTCCTTCAACTAATTTGAAACCTTTACAACTCTATCTACTTTCTCTTAGAGATTGTGCATACTCTAAGCTATCTGATAGCACAAAAGGACTTTCAACTTTGCATATCAAACCATATTCCTTTCATTTTTTTAATAAACAACACCTTTGCAAACAGATATTCAATAAAACTATGATGATTTTTTACCTTTCAATCCCTATTTTGGTCTTTGAAACTTGTGAACAAACCTCCTTCAAACTAAAACTGAGGAAAAAGACAAGAGACACCTTTGGAGAAGCTTTCTTGATGTGCTCGGAGGTTAAATTTTGTGGGAAAAATTGCTTGGGTACTTTTTGAAAGGCTGTGTCGCTGGTAGGCATGGGTGTTGCACAGGCGCACCGAGCTGTGTGTCAAAATGCATTGTGAAAAGCTACAGGCGTGCCACACAATTTTCCAGGCGCACCGTGCATTTTTACAGCCCGTTTTGGAGGCCTTCCTGGTGTTAGAATTGGGCTTGAGATGGCTCGTTGGAAACATATGGAAGTCTAATTTCCAAATATGCTTTATTTTGTTCATTTGGTGTCGATTTGGTTTTTCAAAAATTTATTTTCCCAACACCGGTAAAAAATTGTGAATCCTGGTGCAGAAATGCATAGTTTTGTTTGCAGGCCACTTTTGGATGCCTTCCTAGTGTCGGAATTGGGCTCGAGATGGCTCATTGGTAATATATGGAACTATAATTTCCAAACATGCTCGATTTTTGTCATTTGGTGTCCATTAGGTTGTTCAAAAATTTACTGTCCCAACATGGGTAAAAAATGGTGAATGCTGGTGCATAAACACATAGTGCTATTTGCAGGCTACTTTTGGATGCATTCGTGGTGTCGGAATTTGACCCTAGATGGCTCGTTGGAAATCTATGGAAGTATAATTTCTAAATATGCTTGATTTGGTTTATTTGGTGTCCATTGGGTGGTTTAAAAATTTACTTTCCCAACACTGGTCAAAATGGTGAATCCTGGTGCAGAAATTCTCCCGTGACATTTGTATTTTTTACATTTCTCAAAAACCATGATACCTGTGTAGAAACGGAAGGAGGTTTTTCTTCTTGAACCTATTATGGACAAAAACATCTCTCACTTTTTTCAATTTCATCTCTGTTTGGTCAGAAAATAATTTTGAAACAAATTGCCTGGGTGCTCCTTAACCTCTTATCTTTTATCATTCTAAAGGATGAGCCTTTTGACTGTGAGTGAAATAGGGCTTTATCACATATTTTAACCCTTTGGATGAGTTGTGTCATGGTGCAAAACATCTAGAGATCTGATCTTCATGGAGAAAAACCTTAGGAGAACTGACCTTCTGTTTCTCTGTGAAGGATTTCTGGGAAGTTTTAATAGTGATGTCATTAATGACCTCATCTTCAGCCTTGATTTGTTTGCTACTTGGGAAAAGGTCAAAGCACTCCATCAGGGACTCAAATACCTCTTGCTACCATTATAGCTGTGGGAGTGGCAAGCCTAAAAGTAGAAGGACAGGTAATGGTCAGAACTAAGATATCAAACATAAGTGCAAAAACAAAAAGATTACTAGCAGGTGGCAACTAATCTTCTGGATAGGCACTAAGTACTCCGGCAAGATACCAGCCCAACCATGTCACAAAAGCCAATGCAACAATGATGGGAACAAAAAAATGGCAATATAATCAACAAACTTCTTGATATGGGCTTTAGCCATTTGAACTGTCTCAACCAAACTAACAATCTGGGATAAAGCAGCATATGAACCTATTTTTGTTACTTGAATGTGAAGAGCCCCATTTAAGTTCAGAGTGCCTCTTATGACTGTCCTTCCAACCTCCTTGACAATGGTGCAGACTCACCAGGAATCATACTCTTATTGACATGGTTGAAGCCCCATACCACTGCGTGTTTTTCTTTTTATGTGGAAGAGGTTTTCAACACAATGATTTTTCATTTTTATTAACCACTATTTCACAACTGGTCTTACCAATAAAAAACCCTTTCAAACACAATTTCATATTTTTTCCATGCATCTATTGTTCATCCTTTTGGAGAAAGTAGTGTAAACAATTTTTTGAAGTCACTTAAAACACCTATTGGCTCTATGCTCTTTGAATGAGGTTACATCCCTGATATATCTTTGGAGGGAGGCTTTCATATACACAAGGTCATGGGCCTTTTAACACCAGTGTATTATCCTTCTGTTTGCAACATAATAAGGTCTTCAACTTAACACTTCGGTTTGTTTCATCATCATTTCCTGATTAGTGTTTTAAAATGGAAGCCTTTCTCACACATCATTTTGAAATCCTGTTGATGTTTCTTTTGTTCATCCCTTGGAAGGAGGTGGCCTAAAACAACTCTGAAATTACTCAAAACACCTTGATCCTCTGCTTTTTAAATAAGGGAGGTCTTATTGATCCTATTCCTAACCATCTGCTCTTACTTGTTCATTATGGGGAAACCACCTGGAACCATGTTTTTCATGCATGGCATAACTACACGTTCTGCAATTTGAATAGATCATTTCAAGGAGTAGTTGTGTTTTTTCCTTGATTTAGTCAATAAGGGAAATCATCACAAAAACGATGGTTGCAGCTCTTTTTAATGACCTTTAGACCTATCATGAGGCCTTCTCTTATTATCTGCTGATAAAGGTCTTTATAGAAAGAAACAAGAGGTTTCTTCAACACTATAATATTACTGCTTTGCTTATGATGTAATACCAGAATTCAGCTTATAAACTTTCAATTGTTCCCACTGATTTTCAACTTTGTCTTTTAAACACTGAACCCATTTAAACACCGTTTGAAACACTACTGATATATCAATTGTTTCATCCTTTTGGAGGAAGTGGTGTAAACAATTTTTTAAGTCATTTGAAACACTATTAGTCTCCTGCTCTTTGAATGAGGCTATACCTCTGTTCATGACCCTCTGCTTTTTAAATGAAGGAGGTCCTTGTCATGTTCCCAACCATCTGCTTTTAAATGAAGGAGGTTAAGATATTGTTTCCAAACGATCTGCTCTTAAACTCGAGGAGGTTATCAGCATGTCACCCAACCATCTACTTTTTAATGAAGGAGGTTAACATAGTCATGATATTTCACCTATTTCCCAAACTGTGTCATCTTTCTTTATAATACATATCTCTTCTTGGTACATCAGAATAAGTAATAAAGTGGAAAAATTTGACAATTTTCTATGAGAGGCATGTTCTGAGATATGTATCCTTTGGTCAAAATATCCTTGTAAAATTTTTAAACTAGAAACCACATGACTTGTACTTGTAGAGTATTTTCTTGCTAGACATTATTCACTAACCTTCCTTGACTGTGTTTGCAGAGGTACATTGGATTTACTCTTTGACTAGTGTTCTTATCCCGGGCTCAAGGCAGCATAAGAAGCAGCTGTCTTCTTATGTATTATGATGGTGTCCTTGGGAAAACTTATGCAGCATCACCTTTGAAGGAACACTGAAACACTTTGAAACATGCACTTCTGCTCTCTTTTCATTTCAGTTCTCCATTTGCTTCATGATGGAAATTTCTTCAACATGAGAGACTTATTTGGACTTGTCTCTTTGCTCTTGTTTGGATTCTGTTTGTCATTCACTTACACCCCTGCAGAGATGCAAAAAATATGACTTTGAACCTTGAAAGGATTCTTTGGTGCCTTATGGAAATTTTTCCCGATCTAAGCACATTCTTTTAGACAGTGAACATGCTCATTTTCTTCTGATTTGGACCTTGGTAGATTTTCTTCTTGAACAGAGACAAAAGACTTCTTAGCGGTATGCAACCTATAGATGTATCAAGACTTATTTTGTAGAATAATAAGGTAATCTATGAATGATTGGTACTAGACAGAGGCTCTTTGGCTTAAGACGTTTTTGCCAAAGAAATGACTCCTAAACACCACTATCTAACTTAGGGGAAAATTTCATTGATTCTAATTGTGTTTGATAAGAAGGTCAAGGACAGGAAGGGAGACAATTTGTCAAATATTGGATAGTGAATTTCATGAGAAACAAGGGGAAAATGATAGTATACAAGCAAGACTAAGACAACTATAAACAGGGATATTTTATTGAAACAAAACATGACTTGAAAACTAAAACTCGCTCTGAGCATAGGCTGACAAAGAAAAAGGTAAAAGGATAAAAAAAATTCTGGGGTGTTTTATAGATGACAATTTGACGTATGGAGATTAGCTTTTAGAAACCTTAGCTAGGAATCTGGTCATCAACAACAGGTGAAAAATACTGATGACTAACAGTGGCTCCATTTCGGGAGGGCAGCTGCTTTTCAGGAGGTGTCTAGAATTGTATATCTCTGGCTTATGAAGACCAGTGCGTTATCCATTGGTGAAAATTTCATTCTTTCTTGATGCTATTTCTGAAAGTTGACAACATGATTATCATCAAAGTCATCCTTACCTACCCAGCTATATTTCCTAACTTTTTTTTCTTCTTTCAGGTGCATTTGGACTAGTAACCTTTTGACATGATATTTTTAAGAAAAGAAACTATCTATTTCTACACTTATATCTTCCAGGAGTTCATATTAAACTGATGAAATTCTTTGTTTCTCTACATATGCTAGATTGAATGTCAAGATTAAGTTGTTTGACAGGATTTTATATACTATTCTAGAACATGAAATTGAGAAATGGTCAAAACAGGATTAGATGGTCTGATTTGTCATGTGTTTGTGGCATAAAAGACAAGCTGTGCACAAATATTATTTTACATGCAAATGAGATCTAGAAAAATCAGGGCTAGGATACATAGTTTGTTTTTCATCCCTATTTTCCTCTTTGGTTCTGTTTTGAGCATGTGGAACCAGTATCATTTCTTAATCTACTTCTATTGACAAGTCAAGCTTACACATTTTGACTATCATCTCTTTCACTAACTTATCATCAATAAATTTAAAACATGTTCAGTTATGATTAGGATAGATAATTGAACAAGACACCTTTTGAGCACTAGTAACGGCATTTAGACTTTCACGCTTTCAGAATGACTATTTTTTGAACATGGGGCTTTTCTGTTGTTTCTCAAACTGCCCTCTTTTCTACTTTTCTTGTTATTTTTGTGTTTTCTGTTTTTCTCAAAACAAACTGAAAGAAATATGCTCATGGGGCTGAGCTTATTTTGCATGCCTATCTATTCTACTATAACCTATATATGATAGACATTTATTTGGTGAACTCTTCTTTCCAATATAACCAGTCAAGTAGATGATTGCATGGTTGATCTTGGTTCAACTCTTTGATGATGTTGAAGAAATAAAAAGGCCACTTCCACCTCACTTGTTTTCAGATAGTAGTGCTTAATGTTTTTCTCATAATTTGCAGCAAATTGTTCATGGTAGAACCCACTACTCCAGATTTCTCAAGGAAAACAAAAAATGGATCTTGGAATAATACCTGATCTAGAGGATTTGATATATAAGCTTCATTCAGGACTACTCTTTGTTCCACTTGGCTGTGTTTGGGACTCTTATGGGAAAGAAATGTTTCCCCTCCCTCATGATCGCTTGGACTATTAGACTCATTATATATTGCAGTGTAATATTCTTTCCAAGTTGATGAGTTCTGATTAAGTGGACTGAAAAATATTTGAAGGTCATCATGTTGATGAGTAGGGATACACTTTAGTACTAAATCTTCTTAAAAGGATAGTGTGACAACTCTCATGTGTTTATCAACCTCTATTTATTCATCTGAAATTTGTAACTCAATGGAACTTGGTGGTTGCAAATCTAGATTTAAGGAAGATTCCACGTCCAAAATGATTTCCTCAACCATTTCAGGAAGAGGCTTCTCATTTACAACATTCTCAAGAATTTCATCATCCTCCTCAACCTCATCATCAAAGCTGAAAGAATGTTGATTTCCAATTATGTGAATGCTATTTCTGATGGACTGAAGTGAAGTAGAGCAAAAAGTCAAAGACTCTTCACTTACTTCTAAACTCTCAAGGCTCTCCTCATAAGTGTCATAGGTGACTTGTATTGGGTGTTTACTTTTTTCAACCTGATGATAATGAACTTCATCCCACAAATCAATTGTTCATTGCTCTGCAAGGTTAGTTTCTATTTGGATATCATAATCATCAACATATTGAAAACCTTGGAGAATAATTAATGTAAATAATGTCACCAGCCATGCATATTGGACTATCAAATTTCTTTTCCTCAAATTGATTTACAAATCTATTTTTTGACTCATGGTACACAATATTAACAGGAGAAAGATAAAAAAAGTTTTGGTTATATGAATTTTTAGAGGTTGTCTGCATGTTTATAAGTTGATATTTTCCCCTTCAGTTAAAAAGGGAGGCATTTTCATTTCTCTTTGGATATAACTACAATAATTTTATTTCTCCTGGGAAAGTTGATCTAGAGGATGACTGTATTTCTGGGCTTCACTTATGAGAGATGATAAATCATCACTTGTGTCTTTAGAGAGATCTTGTGGGTTCTCTTTTATTTCTTGATTGTTTTCATCTTCAACCAATTATTTGTGATGTTGAGGATAGTTAGCATGTAATTCATGATTTTTTTCTGATAGATTGTCAGGAGGCCAATTTGCTTTTATGAACTCAAATGACTCCCAGCATAAAGGTAGAGATCCTACAAGTTTTGATTTGTCTTCTATTTCAGATTTGAATTCATCCTCAATCAACTTTTCTTGATGTTTGGGATAATAAACGTGAGATTCATGAGTTTCCTCTGATAGATTCTTAGGAGGCCAATTTTATTTTATGAACTCAAATGACTCCTAGCATAAAGGTAGGGGTCCTAAAGGTTTAGATTTGTCTTTTATTTCAGATTTGAATTCCTCTTCAATCAAATCTTCTTGATTTAGGTGAGTGTTAACTTGAGCAGGGTTTTCCTGAATAACTGCTAAGAGATCTTTAGGATGCAAATTTTCTTTCAAAGTCTAGAATGATTTAAAGAATAAGGGTAGAGAACCTAAAGGTTTTGATTCTTCTTCCATTTCAAAATCTGTGATTTAAAAATGGCTGATAGTTTCTTTAGAGCATTCCTCTATGTTTTTATTTGCAACTTTCTCATTAGGCACATTTTGTTTACAACTCTTGTCTTGTAATAGTTGAGTGTTTTCATCCTGAGGAAGAAGTGTAGGTTGGTTTTAATAAGCAGTGTCAACCTTAACTTTGTGTCTTTCTCTTTTTCTATCAAGTAGATGCTCTAGTGTGCTGAAATAATATACCAATTTTTCGAACTTTTCCTCTGAAGATATTAGTCTCTCTTGATTTGCTTTGTCTTTCTCTATTATTCTTAGTTGTGTCTCCCTATTTAGTATGTTGAATTCTACATCAACTGCTATCCTTTGAATTTCTTATAGGGTCAAAGGATCTTTATGTCTTATCCGGAAAACCATCTCTGGGTCAAAAGAATCTGGGTAGTGCAAGAGAGCACATCTGAGGGGTGGCTTTATGTTAGCAGGCATCACATGGTCCACTTTATTGAACCTGGCTGAAAAGTTTTGTATTGTCTCCCCTGGTTGTATTTTTAAATGATTGTATTCCTCTATGATGAGAACTTTATTACCCATGACCACCCACCTATCTAGGAAGATTTGAGTGAACTGATGAAAATTGGTAATGCTTGCAGCTGGAAGGTCTTTAAACCAACTCTTAATTTTTCCTTGTAATGATAAGGCAAACATTCTAATACGCACATCATCTTCTTCTATTTCAAAAAGGTCAAGTAAATCCTCAATATTTTGGACGTGCTCTTTAGCGGTGACTTTGGATATTTCTCCATCAAATCTGGGTAATTTATTTTGAAGATTTGCAGGGAGGGCTCGGAAGATGGTAGGTAAAACTAGAGGGTTGTATATTTCTGGGACCTTTGTGGATATAGGTAGTGTAAAAAGAGATTTATGACTGTTTGAGGTTTCAGCCAGAGTGGTAAAGGTAGCATGAGGCTCATGTTTTACTAGGTTTTTGATAGGTGAATCTGGGGTAAGCACAGGTGTATAAGCCTGCTCATGGTCTAAATTTGAGGCTTAGTTTTTCTAGGTTTGAGATATTTCCAATGATCAATGTAGATCTCATCAGTGTATTCTTGATCAGGATGAAAGTAGGAAAGAACATAGCTATAGATAAAGACAATAATTTCTTGAATCCAACTAAGGCCTGAGTGCTTTTTCTTTCTAGGATGACTGGTCATGTTTTAGTTTCTTCCTCCAATGGATTCTTTAGGTCTATTGAGAGTTGTGGAGTCGCCAGGTGGATGTTTTTGTTGTTTTTAGAGATATTTTTTTATGGTCCACCACCAATAACTGATAAAAAGCCAATCTAGGGATGTTTTGGGGTTTTCTGAGTTTTTATGAAGCCCTAAAGTTTGTAAGAGTGTCCTATAGTTGGGTCATAATTTTTCTAGGATGATGAGAAAACTAGATTTTACTCTTTGATAATACTTCTAGATTGAGGGGTTCTGAAGTCCTAAGGTATACTTAGTTTTTCACTAACTCAGAAGGCCCCACCGTCATCGCATTATGTTAGTGAGGGGTGGGATAAATCCACAAGATGGTATTCTCAAAGGTCTCTGAAGGTTTAGGGAATCTAAGTTTGTTTATCACTTAGGGTCCCACCCTGATCGCCATTATGTTAGTGAGCGATGGGATAAGTCCACAAGATATTATTCTCAAAGGTCTTTGAAGGTTTAGGGAAACTAAGTTTGTTTATCACTCAAAGTCCCACCGTGATCTCCATTATGTTAGTGTTCTGTGATTTGGCTGATTTGCAAGCCAAGTGACAAGGTAACATCAAACCAACTTTAGAGCCCAAGGACCTAGCCTCCCTAGACTCAGAGAGGGCTCTCTCTATTTGTGTAAGGGATATCTATGTGTTTTGCTTCTTATTTTCTGATTTTAGGCTAGTTATGAAGTAGATTTTTGGTTTTTATTTTAGGTTTTTTGAGGGAGGAACTGATCAAAGACTAAGATAGATAAAAATATTGTCAGATTAACTGGGCTATGGGGTTGAAAAGGTCGATAAAGCCTCAGATGGTGATACAAGGTATGTTCAAGGGCCCATTTGATCGAGTTAAAATGAATCTTAAGGTAAAATGAAGTGGGATGGATACTAAGTTTGTGAAGGACAAAGGATTTCAAACATAAATAGTTTAATAGCTGACATTTATATGGTAGGGCTATCCATTAATCATGATAACTGTAACTACAAACTGATAAATGCATAGAAATAAACATTCAAGTAATACATAGAGATATATGACTCTCTAACTTTAGGAAATTGCTATCAGACTTTGGGGAAAGAAAATTAATACAAAAAAATAACTCAAACCAATATGAGGAAATGCCTAGACATAGTATTTCTAGCTATCGGGCATTTTAAACTAAGATTGTAGAGTTTTAGGCAAAGGACAAGATCAATACAAGACCTCTTTGGTTCAACTAGGAAAATCAATCATTCAAATAAAAGTTTCAAAGGTGGAGCTATGAATAGCCATGAGTAATTAGGGCTTATCGTGAATCATACTTAGCATGCATAAAGCCATAAATGAAACAAGCAAGCAATTTCTTCAGTGATCAAAGAGAAATCAAGAATTATTTGATATGACTAAGAAGGAAGAAAACATAGAAGTTATAATGAAACAGGAAATCTGAGGTGCCTCCAAGGGCATGTCTCAAATCTATTCTCTACTGTCTTATAGCAAGCAAGAGCATGAAATATGTATGAAATCTAAGAAGCATAAAAAAGAGGGACACTATACCATTTAACCAAGTCAAGGAATCCAACAATAGTCCTCTTTCATCATCCAAAACATTCAAGAAACTATCCAATGCATGAGACAAGTATTTATTCCAAGCTTGTATAACCATATATTGCTCTATATCATCAAGTTAAGCCTTGTTTACAACGAAGTCTCTTGGAATATATAGGCCAAGATGGAGGAGGAAACCCAACCAAGGCAACTAGCTAGCCACTGGCTCAAAAAAAAATATCTTATCTTGTCCTTGAGGCTTTGCAAATCCCAAGGCACAAAATATCCAATAAAATATCTCAAAATGCTAAAAAAGGGAATAAATTTGAATTTTTATGACTTGCAATGTCCCAAAATAGCTTAACGCGCATTTGGAGAGGCCACCTCAAAAAACTACCTTTTTTGGTCAAAAAGCACTAAGGGCGCACCAACAGAAAATTGCCTATCTTTCGGATGACTTTTGAGGGCCTTCCCGATGTCGAAATGAGGCCCGTGATGGCTCGTTGGAAAGCTATTGGTGTCTAATTTTCTGAAAAAACTTGAATTTTCCCAAACTGATGCATGGAATTCTATCAAATACTGAACTGAGTGAAAAAACCCAAAAATTAGGCCTTGCCGATATGTGGGCAGAGTGTTGAAAAAGTAAGTGTTTTTCACCTCTTTGGGGGACTAAAACAACTTCAATTGCTCTGAAAATTTTTGAGTAGCTGCTCTTGAATTTAATTCATCCAATGGTACCACTCTCAACAGCTGAGGATGCTCCAAACAAAAATGGCGGCGCCCATGATTTTATGCAATTAGGCCCAAAAATGTCAAAAAATAGGAACATGTCAAAATTTGTTCGATTTTGGGGAGCAAGTACCTCAAGGCTTCTTAGAAAAATTTCTAGAAGCTCGGGCCAAAATTCCAAGCCAGAGGTGTCATTCTCCTTTTTTCTCACTGGGCGCCCTCTTTGGGCGATTTTGATTTTTTCTTGTGTATCCTTCAATTTCCTTCGTGCAAACTGATCTGGCCTTTTGTAGCGCCCGTTGCTTTTGATACTCTTTACTGATTGACCAAAACAAGCTGATGCAAATGATCTCTAAAAAATTTTCCCAACACAACACTGCTTTTCTCTTTGTAATTCACTATGTTTCTTGGATGCTAGCAAACAAGCATTTGTCAAATGAAAACAAAAATTACTTTTTATCACTGTGTTTGGGAAATATATTTTAAACAAGATATATTTGTGATTTTTTTTGAAGAAGGATCTCTTTTTGTTTTGGCACAGAAACCCTCCCTTCAAACATTGACTCTCTTTTTGATTTGGCAATGGCACATTTGAAAACAATGATTTAAAGACTTTTTGCAATTGACAAAACCTTATCTTCTAGCCATTGTTTTTCTCTTAGTTTTAACAAAAAAATGCCTTTTGCAAACACTGTTAAAACACTTTCCAAAACTGATTTGAAGACCTCCAAACACACTCTGTTTTTCTTCTAGCAAATGTGAGTGTTCTTAGTTCTTTCATAGCATAAAGAACACTTTCAAAATGGCACATTAGTCCTCTCTTCTTTCATTGTTTCTATCCTTTTGATGTAGCAAACAAACTACCCTTTGCTAGCATTGTTTAAGACACCTTTAAAAATACTTGAAACCTCTTTACAAAATTTGCTTCTTTGATTATGGGGGCTACACAAATTCTTCACTATCTCACAACACAAAAGGACTTCTTTAAACTAACCAAGCCTTCATCCCTTTTACCACTGTCTAGATGATCTTTTAAACTGTTTTAAGACCTCTACAACCTCTGTTTTTTCCTTCTTAGCAACTTTGTACATTCTAAGCCATTTATAGAAAGAAAAACTTCTTAAAATGACACATCAACCATTATCCATTTCACTGTCCCTGTGTGGTTGTTAGAAACAAAAGGGATTTATTGAAAACACTCTTATAACATACTCCTTTAACTGATTTGAAAACCTTTACAAATCTATCTACTTTCTCTTAGAGATTGTGCATACTCTAAGCTATCTCATAGCACAAAAGAACTTTCAACTTTGCATATCAAACCATCTTCCTTTCACTCTTTTAATAAACAACCCCTTTGCAAATAGATCTTTAATAAAACTATGATGATTTTTTTCCTTTCAATCCCTATTTTGGTCTTTGAAACTTGTGAACAAAACCCCTTCAAACTAAAACTGAGGAAAAAGACAAGAGACACCTTTGGAGAAGCTTTCTTGATGTGCTCGGAGCTGAAATTTTGTGGGAAAAATTTCTTGGGAACTTTTTTAAAGACTGTGTTGCTGGTAGGCACGGGTGTTGCACAGGCACACCGCGCTGTGTGTCAAAATGCATTGTAAAAACCTACAGGCGCACCACGCAATTTTCCAGGCGCGCCGCGCATTTTTGCAGCCCATTTTGGAGGCCTTCCCTATGTCGAAATTGGGTCGGAGATGGCTCGTTGGAAATATATGGAAGTATACGTTCCAAATATGCTTGATTTTTTTCATTTGGTTTCGATTTGGTTGTTCAAAAATTGATTTTTCCAACACTGGTAAAAAATGGTAAATCCTGGTGTAAAAATGCATAGCGTTGTTTGCATGGAACTTTTGGATGCCTTCCCGGTGTCAGAATTGGGCTCGATATGGCTCGTTGGAATGATATGGAAGTCTAATTTCCAAATATGCTCAATTTTTTTCATTTGGTGTCCATTTGTTTGTTCAAAAAGTTACTGTCCCAACACTGGTAAAAATTGGTGAATGCTGGTGCAAAAATACATAGTGTTGTTTGCAGGCTACCTTTGGATGCCTTCCTGGTGTCGGAATTTGGACCAAGATGGCTCGTTGGTAAGATATGGAAGTATAATTTCCAAATATGATTGATTCATTTCATTTGGTGTCCTTTTTTTGGTTCAAAAATTGACTTTACCAACACTGGTAAAAATGGTGAATCCTGGTGCAGAAATTCTCCCGTGACATCTGTACTTTTTACATTTCGCAAACACCATGATACATGTGTAGAACCTGAAGGGGGTGTTTATTCTTGAACCTATTATGCACAAACACCTCTCTCACATTTGTCAATTTCATCTCTGTTTGGTCATAAATGCATTTTGAAACAAAATGCCTGGGCGCTCCTTAACCTCTTGTCTTTTATCATTCTAAAGGATGAGCCTTTTGACTGTGAGTGAAATAGGGATTTATCACATATTTTAACCCTTTGGATGAGTTTTCTTTTAACCCTTTGGATGAGCTATCTTTTAACCCTTTGGATGAGCTATGTCCTGGTGCAAAACATCTGGAGAGCTGATTTGAAAGGTGGAAAACCTTTGGAGAACTGACCTTCTGTTTCTCTATGAAGGAGTTCTGGGAAGTTTTAACAGTGATGTCGTTAATGACCTGATCTTTAGCCTTGATTTATTTGCTACTTGGGAAAAGTTCCAAGCACTCCATGAGGGACTCCAATACCTGTTGCTACCATTATAGCTGTGGGAGTGGCAAGCCTTAAAGCACAAGGACAAGTAATGGTCAGAACTGAGATATCAAACATAAGTGCAAAAACAAAAATATTACTAGCAGGTGGCAACTAATCTTCTGGATAGGCACTAAGTACTCTAGCAAGATACCAGCCCAACCATGTCACAAAATCCAATGCAAAAACGATGGGAACAAAACATTAGCAATATAATCAGCAAACTTCTTGATATGGGCTTTAGCCATTTGAACTGTCTCAACCAAACTAACAATCTGGGATAAAGCAGCATCTGAACCTATTTTTGTTACTTGAATGTGAAGAGCTCCATTTAAGTTCAGAGTGCCTCTTATGACTGTCCTTCCAACCTCCTTGACACTGGTGCAGACTCACTAGTAATCATACTCTTATTAACATGGCTGAAGCCCCATACTACGGCGTGTTTTTCTTTTCATGTGGAAGAGGTTTTCAACACAATGATTTTTCATTTGTATTAACAACTGTTTCACAACTGGTCTTACCAATAAAAAACCCTTTCAAACACAATTTCATCTCTTTTCCATGCATCTGTTGTTCATCCTTTTGGAGAAATTAGTGTAATTTACAATTTTTTGAAGTCACTTAAATCACCTGTTAGCTCTCTTCTCTTTGAATGAGGTTACATCCCTGATCTATCTTTGGAGGGAGGCTTTCATATACACAAGGTCATGGGCCTTTTAACACCAGTGTATTATCCTTCTGTTTGTAACATAAAAAGGTCTTCAACTTAACACCTCGATTTTTTTCATCATCATTTCCTGATTAGTGTTTTAAAATGGAAGCCTTTCTCACACATCATTTTGAAATCCGGCTGATGTTTCTTTTGTTCATCCCTTGGAAGGAGGTGGCCTAAAACAACTCTGAAATTACTCAAAACACCTTGATCCTCTACTTTTTAAACAAATGAGGTCTTATTGATCTTGTTCCTAACCATCTGCTCTTACTTTTTCATTACGGGGAGACCACCTTGAACCGTGCTTTTCATGCATGGCATAGCTATGCCTTCTGCAATTTGAATATATCATTTCAAAGAGTAGCTATGATTTTTATTTGATTTAGTCAATAAAGGAAATCATCACAAAAACTACTGTTGCGGCTCTTTTTAATGACCCTTTAGACCTATCATGAGGCCTTCTCTTATTATCTGCTGATGGAGGTATTTATAGATAGAAACACGAGGTTTCTTCAACACTATAATATTATTGCTTTTCTTATGATGTAATACCAGAATTCAACTTATAAACTTTCAATTGTTCCCACTAATTTTCAACTTTGTCTTTTAAATAATGAACCCATTTAAACACCATTTGAAACACTATTGATATATCAGTTGTTTCATCCTTTTGGAGGAAGTGGTGTAAACAAGTTTTTAAGTCATTTGAAACACTGTTAGTCTCCTGCTCTTTGAATGAGGCTATACCTCTATTCATGACCCTCTACTTTTTAAATGAAGGAGGTCCTTGTCATGTTCCCAACCATATTCTTTTAAAAGAAGGAGGTTAAAATAATGTTTCCAAACCATTTACTCTTAAACTGGAGGAGGTTATCAACATGTCACCCAACCATCTATTTTTTAATGAAGGAGGTTAACATAGTCATGATATTTTACCTATTTCCCAAACTGTGTCATCTTTCTTTGTAACACATATCTCTGCTTATTACATCACAATAAGTAATAAAGTGGAAAAATTTGACAATTTTCTATGAGAGGCATGTTCTGAGATATTTATCCTTTGGTCAAAATATACTTGTGAAATTTTTAAACTAGAAACCACATGACTTGTATTTGTAGAGTATTTTCTTGCTAGACATTATTCACTAACCTTTCTTGACTGTGTTTGCAGAGGTACATTGGATTTTCTCTTTGACTAGTGTTCTTATCCCGGGCTCAAGGCAGCATAAGAAGAATTTGTATTCTTATGTATTATGATGGTGTCCTTGGGAAAACTTATGCAGCATCACCTCTGAAGGAACATTGAAACAATTTGAAACATGCACTCCTGCTCTCTTTTCATTTCAGCTCTCCATTTGCTTCATGATGGAAAATTTCTTCAACATGAGAGACTTATTTGGACTTGTCTCTTTGCTCTTGTTTCGATACTATTTTTCATTCACTTACACCCCTACAGAGATGCAAAAATTATGACTTCGAACCTTGAAAGGATTCTTTGGTGCCTTATGGAAATTTTTCCTGCTCTAAGCACATTCTTTTAGACAGTGAACATGCTCATTTTCTTCTGGTTTGGACCTTTGTAGAATTTCTTCTTAAACAAAGACAAAAGACTTCTTAGCGGTGTGCGACCTATGGATGTATGAAGAATTATTTGGTAGAATAATAAGGTAATCTATGACTGATTGGTACTAGATAGAGGCTCTTTGGCTTAAGATGTTTTTGCCAAAGAAATGACTCCTAAACACCACTATCTAACTTAGGGGAAACTTTCATTGATTTTGATTGTGTTTGACAAGAAGGTCAAGGATAGGAAGGGAGACACTTTGTCAAATAATGGACAGTGAATTTCATGAGAAACAAGGGGAAAATGATAGTAGACAAGCAAGACTAAGACAACTATAAATAGGGATATTTTATTGAAACAAGACATGACTTGAAAATTGAAACTCGCTCTGAGCATAGGCTGACAGAGAAAAAGGTAAAGGGACAAGAAATTGTTTGGGGTGTTTTCTAGATGACAAATTGACATATGGAGATTAGCTTTTAGAAAAATCAGCTAGGAATCTAGTCATCAACAACAAGTGAAAAATACTGATGACTAACAGTGGCTCCATTTGGGGAGAGACTCTCCTTTTCAGGAGGTGTCTAGAATTGCAGATCTCTGGCTTATGAAGACCAGTGCCTTATCCATTGGCGCAAATTTCATTCTTTCTTGATGCTATTTCTGAAAGTTGACAGCATGAATATCATCAAAGTATACGTACCTACCCAGCTATATTTCCTAATATTTTTTTCTTCTTTCAGGTGCATTTGGACTAGTAACATTTTGACATGATACTTTTAAGAAAAGAAACTATCTATTTCTACACTTATATCTTCCGGGAGTTTATATTAAACTCATGAAATCCTTTATTTCTCTACCTATGCTAGATCGACTATCGAGATTAAGCTGTTTGACAGGATTTTATTCACTATTCTAGAACATGAAATTGAAAAATGATCAAATCAGGATTAGAAATTCCGATTTGTCATGTGTTTGTTGCATAAAGACAAGCTACACACAATTATTATTTTGCATGAAAATGAGATGTAGAAAAATCAGGGCTAGGATACATAGTTTGTTTTTTATCCCTATTTTCCTCTTTGGTTTTGTTTTGAGCATGTGGAACTAGTATCCTTTCCTAATCTACTTCTATTGAAAAGTCAAGCTTATACATTTTGACTATCATCTCTTTCACTAACTTATCAGTAATCAATTTAAAACATGTTCAGTTATGATTAGGCTAGATAACTCAACAAGACACCTTTTGAGCACTAGTAGCGGCATTTAGACTTGCACACTTTCAAAATGACTATTTTTTGAACATGGGGCTTTTTTGTTGTTTCTCAAACTGCCCTCTTTTCTACTCTTCCTGTTATTTTTGTGTTTTCTATTTTTCTCAAAACAAACTGAAATAAATATGCTCATGGGGCTGAGCTTATTTTGCATGCCTATCTATTCTACTATAACCTATATATGATAGACATTTATTTGGTGAACTTTTATTTCCAATATAACCAGTCAAGTAGATGATTGCATGGTTGATCTTGGTTCAACTATTTGATGATGTTGAAGAAATAAAAAGGCCACTTCCACCTCACTTGTTTTCGAACAATAGTGCTTAATGTTTTTCTCATACTTTGCAGCAAACTGTTCATGGTAGAACCCACTACTCCTTCAGATTTCTCAAGTAAAACAACAAATGGATCTTGGAATAATACCTGATCTAGAGGATTTGATATATAAGCTTCATTCAGGAATACTCTTTGTTCCACTTGGCTGTGTTTGGGACTCTCTTGGGAAAGAAAATTTTCCCCTCTCTCATGATTGCTTGGACTGTCAGACTCATTATATATTGTAGTGTAGTCTTCTTTCCAAGCTGATGAGTTCTGATTAAGTGGACTGAAAACTATGTGAAGGTCATCATGTTGATGAGCAGGGATACACTTTGGTAGTAAATCTTCTTGAAAGGATAGTGTGACAACTCTCATGTGTTTATCAACCTCTATTTATTCATCTGCAATTTGTAACTCAATGGAACTTGGTGGCTGCAAATCTGGAGTTAAGGAAGATTCCATGTCCAAAATGATTTCCTCAACCATTTCTGGAAAAGGCTTCTCATTTACAACATGCTCGAGAATTTCATCATCCTCCTTAACCTCATCATTAAAGCTGAAAGACTGCTAATTTCCAATTATGTGAATTTTATTTCTAATGGATTGAAGTGAAGTAGAACAAAGAGTCAGAGACTCTTCAATTACTTCTAAACTCTCAAGGCTCTCCTCATCAGTTTCATAGGGAAACCTATATTGGCTGTTTAATTTTTTCAACCTGATGATAATGAACTTCATCCCACAAATCAATTGTTGATTGCTCTACAAGGTTAGTTTCTATTTGGATATCATAATCATCAACATATTGATCAAACCTTGGAGAATCATTAATATAAGTAATGTCACCAACCATGCATATTGGACTATCATATTTCTTTTCTTCAAATTGATTTACAAATCTATTTTTTGACTCATGGTATGCAAGATTAACAGGAGAAAGATCAAAAAAGTTTTGGTTATATGAAGTTTTAGAGGTTCTCGAAGTTTTAGAGGTTCTCTGCATGTTTATAAGTTGATCTATTTCCTCTTCAATTAAAAAGGGAGGCATTTTCATTTCTCTTTGGATATATATACAATAATTTTCTTTCTCTTGGGAAAGTTGATCTAGAGGATGAGTGTATTTTTGGGCTTCACTTATGAGAGATGATGAATCATCACTTGTGTCTTTAGAGAGATCTTGTGGGTTCTCTTTTATTTCTTGATTGTTTTCATCTTCAACCAATTATTTGTGATGTTGAGGATAGTTAGCATGTAATTCATAAGTTTTTTCTGATAGATTTTCAGGAGGCAAATTTTATTTTATGAACTCAAATGACTCCCACCATAAAGGTAGAGATCCTAAAGGTTTTTATTTATCTTCTATTTCAAATTTTAATTCATCCTCAATCAACTGTTCTTGATGTTTGGGATAATAAACATGGGATTCATGAGTTTCCTCTGATAGATTCTTAGGAGGCCAATTTTATTGTATGAACTCAAATGACTCCTAGCATAAAGGTAGGGGTCCTATAGGTTTAGATTTATCTTTTATTTCAGATTTGAATTCCTCTTCAATAAAATCTTCTTGATTTATGTGAGAGTTAACTTGAGCAGGGTTTTCCTGAATAACTGCTAAGAGATCTTTAGGATGCAATTTTTTTTTCAAAGTCTGGAATGATTTAAAGCATAAGGGTAGAGAACCTAAAGGTTTTGACTCTTCTTCCATTTCAGAATCTGTGATTTAAAAATGGCTCATAGTTTCTTTAGAGCATTCCTCTATGTTTTTATTTGCAACTTTCTCATTAGGCACATTTTTTTTACAACTCTTGTCTTGTAATAGTTGAGTGTGTTCATCCTAAGGAATAAGTGTAGGTTGGTTTGAATAAGCAGTGTTAACCTTAACTTTGTGTCTTTCTCTTTTTCTGTCAAGTAGATGCTCTAGTTTGCTGAAATAATATACCAATTTTTCGAACTTTTCCTCTGAAGATATTAGTCTCTCTTGATTTTCTTTGACTTTCTCTATTATTCTTAGCTGTGCCTCCCTATTTAGTATGTTGAATTCTACATCAAATTCTATCCTTTTCATTTCTTCTAGGGTCAAAGGATATTTATCTCTTATCCAGAAAACCATCTCTGGGTCTAAAGAATCTGGGTAGTGCAAGAGAGCACATCCGAGGGGTGGCTTTATGTTAGCAGGCATCGCATGGTATACTTTATTGAACCTGAATGAAACATTTTACATTGTCTCCCCTGGTTGTCTTTTTAAATGATTGTATTCCTCTATGATGAGAGCTTTATTATCCATGACCACCCACCTATCTAGGAAGATTTGAGTGAAATAATGAAAATTGGTAATGCTTGCAGCTGGAAGGTCTTTAAACCAACTCTTAATTTTTCCTTGTAATGATAAGTAAAACATTCTAATACACACATCATCTTCTTCTATTTTGAAAAGGTCAAGTAAATCCTCAATATTTTGGACATGCTCTTTAGCGGTGACTTTGGAGCTTTCTCCATCAAATCTGGGTAATTTATTTTGAAGATTTGCAGGGAGGGCTCAGAAGATGGGAGGTAAAACCAGAGGCTTGTATCTTTCTGGGACCTTTGTGGATATAGGTAGTGTAAAAAGAGATTTATGACTGTTTTAGGTTTCAGCCAGAATGGGAAAGGTAGCATGAGGCTCATGTTTTTAATTTATTTTCCATAAGTGAATCTGGGGTAAGCACAGGTGTATAAGCTTGCTCATGGTCTGAAATTTGAGGCTTAGTTTTTCGAGGTTTGAGATCTTTCCAATGATCAATGTAGATTTCATCAGTGTATTCTTGATCATGCTCAAACTAGGATAGAACATAGCTATAGATAAAGACAATAATTTCTTGAATCCAACTAAGGTCTAAGTGCTTTTTCTTTCTAGGATGACTGGTCATGCTTTAGATTCTTCCTCCAGTGGATTCTTTAGGTTTATTGAGAGTTGTGGAGTCACCAGGTGGATGTTTTTGTTGTTTTTAGAGATATGTGTTTATGGTCCACCACCAGTAACTGATAAAAAGCCAATCTAGGGATGTTTTGGGGTTTTCTGAGTTTTTATGAAGCCCTAAAGTTTGTAAGAGTGTCCTATAGTTGGGTCATCATTTTTCTAGGATGATGAGACAACTAGATTCTACTCTTTGATAATACTTCTAGATTGAGAGGTTCTGAAGTCCTAAGGTATACTTAGTTTTTCACTAACTCAGAAGGTCCCACTGTGATCGCCATTATGTTAGTGAGCGGTGGGATAAGTCCACAAGATAGTATTCTCAAAGGTCTCTAAAGGTTTAGGGAATATAAGTTTGTTTATCACTTAGGGTCCCACCGTGATCGC
Organism: Pinus albicaulis; assembly: GCA_034641835.2. Classification (NCBI taxonomy): domain Eukaryota; kingdom Viridiplantae; phylum Streptophyta; class Pinopsida; order Pinales; family Pinaceae; genus Pinus; species Pinus albicaulis. The sequence continues at coordinate 117,163,295 of CM076569.1, forward strand.
CATTATGTAGTGAGCAGTGTGATAAGTCCACAAGATATTATTCTCAAAGGTATTTGAAGGTTTAGGGAAACAAATTTTGTTTATCACTTAAAGTCCCACCGTGATCGCCATTATGTTAGTGTCCCGTGATTTGGCTGATTTGCAAGCCAAGTGACAGGGTAACATCAAACCAACTTTAGAGCCTAAGGACCTAGCCTTCCTGGACTTAGAGAGGGCTATCTCTATTTTTGTAAGGGATATCTATGTGTTTTTCTTCTTATGTTTCTGATTTTAGGCGAGTTATGAAGTAGGTTTTTGGTTTTGCTTTTAGTTTTTTTTAGGGAGGAACTAATCAAAGACTAAGATAGATAAAACTATTGTCAGATTAACTGGGCTATGGGGTCGAAAGGGTCGAGAAAGCCTCATATGGTGATACAAGGTATGTTGAAGGGCCGATTTGATCAAGGTAAAATGAATCTTAAGGTAAAATGAAGTGGGATGGACACTAAGTTTGTGAAGGAAAAAGGCCTCAAACATAAATAGTTCAATAGCTGACATTTATATGGTAGGGCTAACCATTAATCATGATAAATGTAACTACAAACTGATAAATGCATAGAAATAAACATTCAAGCAATACATAGAGATATATGACTCTCTAACTTTAGGAAATTGCTATCAGACTTTGGGGAAATACAATTAAGACAAACAAATAACTCAAACCACTATGAGGAAATGCCTAGACATAGTATTTCAAACTATCGGGCACTTTAAAATAAGATTGCAGAGTTTTATGCAAAGGACAAGATCAATACAAGACCTCTTTGGTTCAACTAGGACAATCAATCATTCAGAGAAAGGTTTCAGAGGTGGAGCTATGACTAGCCATGAGTAAGTAGGGCATACCGTGAATCATACTTAGCATGCATAAAACCATAAATGAAACAAGAAAAAAAATTCTTCAGTGATCAAAGAGCAATCAAGAATTCTTTGATATGACTAAGAAGGAAGAAAACATAGAAGCTATAATGAAACAGGAAATCTGAGGTCCCTCCAAGTGCATGTCTCAAATATATTCTATATTGTCTTATAGCAAGAAAGAGCATGAAATATGTATGAAAACTAAGAAGCATAACAGAGAGGGACACTATACTATTTTACCAAGTTAAGGAATCCAACAGCAATCCTCTTTCATCATCCAAAACATTCAAGAAACTATCCAATGCATGAGACAAGTATTTCTTCCAAGCTTTTATAACCATATATTTATCTATATCATCAAGTTCAGCCTTGTTTACAATGAATTCTCTTGGAATATATAGACCAAGATGGAGGAGGAAACCCAACCAAGGCAACTAGCTAGCCATTGGCTCAAAAACAAATATCTTATCTTGTCCTTGAGGCTTTGGAAAGCCCAAGGCACAAAACATCCAATAAAATATCTGAAAATACTAAAAAAGGGAATAAATTTTACTTTTTATGACTTTCAATGTCCCAAAATGGCTTAACGCACATTTGGAGAGGCCACTTCAGAAAACTGGTTTTTTTGGTCAAAAAGCACTAAGGGCGCACCGGCAAAAAATTGCCTATCTTTCGGATGACTTTTGAGGTCCTTCTCGATGTCAAAACGAGCCCGTGATGGCTCTTTGGAAAGCTATTGCTGTCTGAATTTTGTAACAACTTGAAGTTTCCCAAAATAATGCCTAGAATTTATTCAAATACTGAACTGAGTGAAAAAACCCAAAAATCAGGCCTTGCTGATATGTGGGCAGAGTGTTGAAAAAGTGAGTTTTTTTCGCCTCTTTGGGTGACTAAAACAACTTCCATTTATCTGAAAATTTATGGGTAGATGCTCCTAAATTTAATGCATCCAATTGTAAAACTCTCAACAGATGAGGATGCTCTAAACAAAAATGGTAGCGCCCATGATTTTATGCAATTAGGCCCAAAAATGTCAAAAAACAAGAACATGAAAAAATTCGTTCAATTTTGGTGAGAAAGTATCTCAAGGCTTCTTAGAAACATGTCTAGAAGCTCAGGCCAAAATTCCAAGCCTAGAGTTGTCTTTCTCCTTTTTTCTCACTGGGCGCCCTCTTTGGGCGATTTTGAGTTTTTCTTGTGCATCCTTCAATTTCCTTCATGCAAACTGATTTGGCCTTTTGTAGTGCCCGTTGCTTCTGATACTCTTTACTGATTCACCAAAACAATTTGATTCAAATTATCTCTAAAAAAATTTCCCAACACAACACCTCTTTTCTCTTTGCAAACAGATCTTCAATAAAAATATGATGTTTTTTTGCCTTTCAATCCCTATTTTGGTCTTTGAAACTTGTGAACAAACCCCCTTCAAACTAAAATTGAGCAAAAAGACAAGAGACACCTTTGGAGAAGATTTCCTGATGTGCTCGGAGGTGAAATTTTGTGGGTAAAATTGCTTGGGCACTTTTTGAAAGAATGTGTTGCTAGTAGGCATGGGTGTTGCACAGGCGTGCCGTGCTGTGTGTCAAAATGCATATTAAAAACCTACATGCGCGACACGCGTTTTTGCAGCCCGTTTTGGAGGCCTTCCCAGTGTCGGAATTGGGCCCGAGATGTCTCATTGGAAATATATGGAAGTATACTTTTCAAATATGCTTTATTTTGTTAATTTTTTGTCTATTTGGTTGTTCAAAAATTGATTTTCCCAACACTGGTAAAAAATGGTGAATCTTGGTGCAGAAATGCATAGTGTTGTTTGCATGCCACTTTTGGATGCCTTCTGGTGTCGGAATTGGGCCAGAGACGGCTCGTTGGAATGATATGGAAGTTAATTTCCAAATATGCTCAATTTATTTTCATTTGGTGTCCATTTGGTTGTTAAAAAATTGACTGTCCCAACACTGGTCAAAAATGGTGAATGCTGGCGCAGAAATACATAGTGCTATTTGCAGGCTACTTTTGGATGCCTTCTTGGTGTCGGAATTTGGCTTGAGATGCTCGTTAGAAAGCTATGGAAGTATAGTCTCAAAATATGCTTTATTTTTTTCATTTGGTGTCCATTTTTTTGTTCAAAAATTGACTTTCCCAACACTGGTCAAAATGATGAATCCTGGTGCAGAAATTCTCCCGTGACATATGTATTTTTTACATTTCTCAAAAACCATGATACCTGTGTAGAAACTGAAGGAGGTTTTTCTTTTGGAACCTATTATGGAAAAAAACCTCTCTCAATTGTTTCAATTTCATCTCTATTTTGTCAGAAACTCATTTTTAAACAAACTACCTGGGCACTCCTTAACCTCTTTCCTTTATCATTCTAAAGGATGAGCATTTTGACCGTGAGTGAAATAGGGCTTTAACACATCTTTTAACCCTTTGGATGAGCTGTCTATTAAACCTTTGGATGAGCTATTTTTTTAACCCTTTGGATGAGCTGTGTCATGGTGCAAAACATCTAGAGAGCTGAACTGGATGGTGAAAAACCTCAGGAGAACTGACCTTATGTTTCTCTCTGAAGGAGTTCTGGGAAGTTTTAACAGTGATGTCATTAATGACCTCATATTTAGCTTTGATTTCTTTGCTAATTTGGAAAACATCCAAGCACTCCATGAGGGACTCCAATACTTGTTGTTATCATTATAGCTGTGGGAGTGGCAAGCCTTAAAGCACAAGGATAGGTAATGGTTAGAACTGAGATATCAAACATAAGTGCAAAAAAAAAAGATTACTAGTAGGTGGCAACTAATCTTCTAGATAGGCACTAAGTACTCCAACAAGATACTAGCCCAACCATGTCACAAAAGCCAATGCAACAACGATGGGAACAAAACATTGGCAATATAATCAATAAACTTCTTGATATGGGCTTTAGCCATTTGAACTGTCTCAACGAAACTAACAATCTGGGATAAAGCAACACCTAAACCTATTTTTGTTACTTGAATGTGAAGAGCCCCCTTTAACTTCAGAGTGCCTCTTATGACTGTCCTTCCAACCTCCTTGACACTCATGTAGACTCACCAGTAATCATACTCTTATTGACATGGTTGAAGCCCCATACCATTGCATGTTTTTCTTTTTATGTGGAAGAGGTTTTCAACACAATGATTTTTCATTTGTATTAACCACTATTTCACAACTAGGCTTACCAATAAAAAACCCTTTCAAACACAATTTCATATCTTTGGCATGCATCTGTTGTTCATCCTTTTGGAGAAAGTAGTGTAAACAATTTTTTGAAGTCACTTAAAACACATGTTAGCTCTCTTCTCTTTGAATGAGGTTACATCCCTGGTCTATATTAGGAGGGAGGCTTTCATATACACAAGTTCATGGGCCTTTTAACACCAGTGTATTATCCTTCTGTTTGTAGCATAGAAAGGTCTTCAACTTAACACCTCGGTTTGTTTCATCATCATTTCCCGATTAGTGTTTTAAAATGGAAGCCTTTCTCACACATCATTTTGAAATCCTGTTGATGTTTCTTTTGTTCATCCCTTGGAAGGAGGTGGCCTAAAACAGGTCTGAAATTAATCAAAACACCTTGATCCTCTGCTTTTTAAATGAAGGAGGTCTTATTGATCCTGTTCCTAACCATCTGCTCTTACTTGTTCGTTACGGGGAAACCACCTTGAACCATGTTTTTCATGCATGGCATAATTACACCTTCTGCAATTTGAATAGATCATTTCAAGGAGTAGATGTGCTTTTTCCTTGATTTATCCAATAAGGGAAATCATCACAAAAACTATTGTTGCAGCTCTTTTTAATGAACCTTTAGACCTATCATGAGGCCTTCTCTTATTATCTGCTGATGGAGGTCTTTATAGACAGAAACAAGAGGTTTCTTCAACACTATAATATTACTGCTTTTCTTATGATGTAATACTAGAATTCAACTTATAAACTTTCAATTGTTCCCAATGATTTTCAACTTTGTCTTTTAAACAGTGAACACATTTAAACACCATTTGAAACACTACTAATATATCAGTTGTTTCATCCTTTTGGAGGAAGTCATTTGAAACACTGTTAGTCTCCTGCTCTTTGAATGAGGCTATACCTCTATTCATGACCCTCTAATTTTTAAATGAAAGAGGTCCTTGTCATGTTCCCAACCATTTGATTTTAAATGAAGGAGGTTAACATAATGTTTCCAAAACATTTGCTCTTAAACTGGATGAGGTTATCAGCATGTTAGCTAACCATCTATTTTTTAATGAAGGAGGTTAACATAGTCATGATATTTCACCTATTTCCCAAACCGTGTCATATTTCTTTGTAATACATATCTCTGCTTGGTACATCACAATAAGTAATAAAGTGGAAAAATTTTACAATCTGCTATGAGAGGCATGTTCTGAGATATGTATCCTTTGGTCAAAAAATCCTTGTGAAATTTTTAAACCAGAAACCACATGACTTGTATTTGTAGAGTATTTGCTTGCTAGACATTATTCACTAACCCTTCTTGATTGTTTGCAGAGGTACATTGGATTTGCTCTTTGACTAGTGTTCTTATCCCGGGCTCAAGGTAGCATAAAAAGCAGCTGTCTTCTTGTGTATTATGATGGTGTCCTTGGGAAAACTTATGCAACATCACCTCTGAAGGAACACTAAAACACTTTGAAACATCCACTCCTACTCTCTTTTCATTTTAGCTCTACATTTGCTTCATGATGGAAAATTTCTTCAACATGAGAGACTTATTTGGACTTGTCTCTTTGATCTTGTTTGGATACTGTTTTTCATTAACTTACACCCTTGCAGAGTTGCAAAAAATATGACTTTGAACCTTGAAAGGATTCTTTGGTGCCTTAAGGAAATTTTTCCCGATCTAAGAACATTCGTTTAGACAGTGAACATGCTCATTTTCTTTTGATTTGGACCTTTATAGAATTTCTTCTTGAGCAGAGACAAAAGACTTCTTAGCGGTGTGTGACCTATGGATGTATCAAGACTTATTTTGCAGAATAAGAAGCTAATATATGACTAATTGGTAGTAGAAAAAGGCTCTTTGGCTTAAGATGTTTTTGCCAAATAAATGACTCCTAAACACCACTATCTAACTTAGGGGAAACTTTCATTGATTCTGATTGTGTTTGACAAGAAGGTCAAGGATAGGAAGGGAGACACTTTGTCAAATATTGGACAGTGAATTTCATGAGAAACAAGGGGAAAATGATAGTAGACAAGCAAGACTAAGACAGCTATAAACAGGGATATTTTATTGAAACAAGACATGACTTGAAAACTAAAACTCGCTCTGAGCATAGGCTGACAGAGAAAAAGGTAAAAGGATAAAAATTTGTCTAGGGTGTTTTCTAGATGAAAAATTGACATATAGAGATTAGCTTTTAGAAAACTCAGCTAGGAATCTAGTCATCAACAACAGGTGAAAAATACTGATGACTAACATAGGCGGTCTTATGTCAAAGACCTAACCAAGCCATCTGTAGTAATCGATGTGCTTGAATCTCAAGAATATGAGGAAAACAGGTTTCCTTTTCCCTGGTTGGTGTATGGTGGCTTAGGTGGAGGAGGGACAAATGGTTGTCGATCTAGTGACCTTTGTTCCTCCTATAGGTACCGGATGATACATGGTTCATTTCTAGATGCCTGGATGGAGGGATCCTTTTGACAGGATTTCTCGACCGCACGTAAAGCGTCCCTATATCATGGGACCTCTGGGAAATGATATGTGTAGTGCATGTAGATGCCACAGATAGCGCATGCGTAATTGGTATGCAATGGTTTTCTTGTACTTTTGGTGGAAAGTTCATTTTTATGGGAATGTCGTTTTGAGGTGCCTGCCTTGTAGCTGAGGAGTGGTTTTAATTCGTCCAACTCCCAGCATATGTGAGTAGAGTGTCCCATGACATCACATATGGCGCAGGTTGATGACTCCCTCTGTATGGTGGGGGTCACCCATTTTTTGCTATCTTGGTGATTTTCTTTACTGTGGTTATCAGTTTCACGGTGGGGATTTCCCTTGCAGGGGTGGTTTCGGCTGCTACTTGGGTAGGTTGGGACTCCTCAGGACCGGGGGGCTGTAACCAAAATGCAGTAACGTTGGTAGTTGGCGTTCTTGGAGGGGGAACGAGATACCACACTGGGAATGCCAATGATATGTTGGGTAGTACCAGTGTTTCCAAGACCGTTAGGAGGTGAATCTAGGAGGTGGGTATAGGAAAGGAGTTTGGGAGGCAACATAGACTATGAAGGTTGCAGTAGTTGATGCCTCAGTGTTGTTACTACTTGAGTCCATGTCCTGACTAACCTCGGTGCTTAATGTGGAAATCATGCACACCGGGGCCCCTATGGCATCGGGCGATACCTCAGGGATAATAGGAGGATCTCCTAGGAATGATCCTAGGACATATGACGGTTTGAATTGGCCAGGGCCATATTCTTGATATCATAAAAGACCATCTGTGGCTGTGTCTACATAGGGTAGAACCATATCCGTATTGGTCAAGGGACGCTTTTCAGTGTGCGTTAGCTGATCTACTATAATGATTCAATCCTCATGGGGGAACATCATGATGCAGAAAAAAAAGGATGCTATGGAAGACATGGCATACATGTAACTCCACCGAAGGAGACGTACATTGTAATCCAAGTGAGTGTCCAAGACTTCAATGTCTATGTGGACCATTTTTCTAGCTAAGCAGACCGGTACATTTTGGAAGAGACCGATGGGGGTCAAGGGCTGACCGTCGTATGCCCTGAGTGTGATGATGGAAGGTTTGAGTTCTGGGGCTCCTAACTTCTGCCATACATTCCTTGACATGATTCATGTGGATGCACCCTCATCAATGACACATCGGTGAATAGTGATATTTTGTACTAACACTCGTATCTAGAAGGTGACCATGGAGGGAAGCCTAGGGGTGGCTTTTTCTAAATCAAAAGCCATCATGCGCGTGTTGGCAGGGTGGATGGTGCCTAAGGTGGAAAGTAGGGCATTCCGTTGCTTCGAGCACGACTGCAGTACCTCCAAAGCAGACATGGCAGTAGGTGACTAGGCTAAATCGTCTATGATGTTGTAATTGTGGGCTGCTTTGGAGTAGTTACCTGCTCACCTATTAGGCCCTTTAACCATTTTTGGAAATGGTTCCAAATGAATCTTTGGAATGGTCAAAGGTGCAGTCAGCACAGATGTACTAGCCCCTAATGTACCGACGTCTAGTGTCGTAGTTACGATTCCAGGTTTGGAAAAACATTTCTTCCCCAACCATGTAAATTTCATGGTTGTTTTTTTTGGAATCGTTTGGGTTTTTCTGTTGAGTGTTGAACATTCCTCGATGGAGGAAGGGTTCTTGCATAACTGCAGTTGTCTGGGAAGATCCTCCTTGTCCTCGGTTACTCTGAAGCTTTTTAAGCTCTGGAAGTTCAGGACAGTAGTGAGTATAGTGCCCATACTCACCACATATTGAACAAGAATGGTTTGTTCATAGAGGTGGCCTTTTGCCTTGCTTTTGATCATTGCTTGGCTAATTCTCCTGATCATACTGGTGTGGTTGATTCTGGGACGGCTACACAAAGTTCACCTATGCATTGTTTTGTGTCGATGGGCTATGTGCTTGGGACTGAGCATGCTGCTGTCCCATGTTTTCACCTGGCCGTTGGGGGGAGTTCTTCCGTCAGTTTTTCTTCCTGCGTACTGGGTCCCCCCTCCTAGAGGGTAAGGTCCTCCTTGGTGATACGCTGGCACCCTATTAGTCAAATTTTGCTACTGCATATGATGAATTTGAAATCCGAGTTGAGACATGTTTTGGGTAGACCCATGTGTGTAACCGGGATTCTGACTGCTGCTGCCTAGGTACCCTTGAGTCATTGACCTAATAAGTCTGTCTACAGAGTTCGACGCACTTGGAAATTATTGATAAGATTGTAGGGGTGGGGTGTTAGGCAGGATATTGTATATGTATCCTTATTGCATATAAATTAATTCAAGCTGTTGGGCATTACTAATTGCATCCTCTTCGGATGTGGGGTTACATTGCACCACATCCTTTGAAATCTCTGTTGTCATAGTTTTCAAGAATAAATCTAAAAGGACTTGGTCGTCGAGTTGAGCTTTGCATAAGCTACGACGCCATCTCCACTCATGGAGATGTTCAGAAATGTGGGTAGAGGGAGATTGTCTGAAATGAGTTAGTAATTCTGTTCTTGAATTGTGGTGAATGGGTAACTGAAAGTATGTGAGGAACGTAGTAGCGAGGGCGCTAAAGGTTCTGTGTGAAGTAGGGGGTTGCTCGACGTACCATTTCGCAGCCACTCCTGTGAGAGTGCATTGAAACAACCTCAATTGAATAGTATCATCAATGATGTTATTCGATGGGCACCACAGGTGAAAGGTCGTTATATGATTCCCTGGGTCTTCTTCTTGCTTTCCCTCAAACTTTGGTATGTCTAAAGGGAGCTTCGTGGGCATGGGAGGATAATTAGGGTCATGTGCGATGGGTTCATTGGTGATATTGGTTAAATCCTGTAGATTTAACGTTTCTAAAAAGGGTGAATGAGAGGTAGATGCCATGGCAACGTGTGAAGACACAAAGTTCTGGTTAGAACTAGGGTTAGTTTGTGACGTACCCGGTTGTGAATTCATCTAGCTTCCTGTATGGGATGCACTCTTCTGCCCCCTAGGGGACGAGGGGGGAGTGATTTGAGGTGTGGTGTTGGGAGACTGGCTAGGGTTCCCAACGAAGGTTGCTCCAAGAAATGAGGAACCAACCACTGTGGTAATGTTATGTCTTTGATGCCTAAATGGCGAAAGACTTGGAACCCCTCCCATTAATGGGGGGAGGTCCAAAAGACACCTGGACTGAAGAGGTTCTGTTGGAACCGTTTGAGGGTCATCCAAGTTAGGTTTTGGAAAAAAATTTTGAGGGGATTGACTCTATGATCATGTCAAATTTATGGCCACATACATAAAACAAAGCAAAAATGAAACGAGTTTTCCTTTAATTTAATCTATGTGATCAATCAAGCAAAAAATGGTTTTGTTTGTTTGTGCATGATACTCAAAAATCCTAGAAGACCTACTAACATCCTCACACTCTAAAAATTAACTGGGCCTTGAGAGGATTTCTTGCGAGTGCTAGCACAACGTCTCAAAAGAACTGGCGACGCCCCTAGTCAGCCGAACAAAATCAACCAAGGTAAGGGTAGAGGGTCTGGCGCTTGCCTACAACGTCACCTATAGGGTAAAGGATGCCCTCGTTTTTGCCACTAAGAACCACCATCGCACATGAGCATTTGAGTCTTGGGCTTCTTGGTAGTTAGATAATGGTACCGAGTATCAAACGGGTCAAGTAGCCCCAACTGATACCGCACACACTGCGCCGAAGCCTAACCCCCTCTGAATCAAGTCTTTGCCGCGCTCGGGTTTTCTTTTCCATGGGATGATAGGAAAATTTTGAAGCTCCCTAAAAATGAAAATTATATGTTTCAAATGTGAAGCATGATCAAGGCAGCTTATTGGATGCCTACCCCCTTGATCCTAACTTAAGCTACAATTTCTCTTGTGGCCCCTATAGGGAGAATTTAGTGCGTTGGTTTAATTTATTTTTAGGTGGCTTTGTTTTCTTAGTGGGTGAATGTGTGTGAGTGTATGGTGAAAAATCTCATAATTTTAACATATGGATATCAGTGATCCTTTACAAATGTCTGCTAGTTAAACTATGTGGTGTTGTTCCTTGCTCAAATAAAAATCATGTGCGAATAATGGGCCGCTTCCAAAACCTCTGAATTAGTCTATGTGAGTGACTAAAGGGAGATGGAGAATCAGAAATATAGAGTGTTCATATGCTTCTCTAGGGTCACCCAATGGCGCAAAGATAATAGAGATTACTTGCTCTAACTTGCGATTCAATCCTAGTCCCGCAATTTCCTAAATGAAAAAATTGAAATTTAAACTAAACAATTTCTACACTAGCTTATGCATGTGTGGTCCTGAGCCACTGACTTGGACTAGTTAGACTAAGTGTGCATACCAAAATTTTCTAAAACATAAATTGTTTGGAAAGAAATGGTTAATTATCCCCCTACTTAAACTATGTGAGTACTTTTTGCAAAAAACCAACTTAAATGAAAACTAACTAAATGCCTACGAAAAGTAGCAAAAATTAGTCTTCAAAAGCTGTGGGGTATCAACACAGGTGTTGGCAGATACATTAAGGGCTGCCCAACACACTTACAAGCAGAAAAAATGCAGAAGGTAGGGAGAAAAAAATATCTCTGCGAATTTCGCGTAAAAGCCTCTGAAAGGTGCGCTTTCTTGCACGCAGGTCACTCCTGAACACGCGCACTGTGCGTCTGTGTGAAAAATAAATGTGCAAAATTCCTGCAAGTAAAAAAAATTAGGAGCTACCTTCTTCAGTATGTCACCTCAGTGAGTCTAGGGACTGCAAGATGGGTAAGAGGACTGTCAGCTCCACTCCAGCATAGACTAAGTGTCTCCTGCAAACAATGGCACAACCACATAAACTTGAAACATGGTAGTGGAGTCGCCAATCCTGTTGTGGTGGATTTGACACATGGTTGTACGAAATCGCATGTGTTTAGAGAATGTGGTCTTTTCTCTAAACCATAAGTAATAGGTAGTATCTGGGGGGGAGCTCAGAAGTATATAACTTAAATGAAGTAATACACTAAAGTATGCTCTGTTAAAAAAGTAAAACTAAAAACACAAAAAGAAGCTAAATAGAGAGTTCCAAACAATAACAAGGTAAACAACGGATCGATGACCTTCTTCTTATTGAATGCTTGGAATGAAAACAAAAATCTTACCCACTTGCCAAAGGGCCTAGGAAGAGGCTCTAGGACCTAATGCAAGGATGTTTGTCCTTCAAGTTCTTCCTTTTGACGCAGTCTAACTCTCTCTCTTTGCTGTAATGGGCTAATATTGTTGGGTAGCCAACAATCGAGTCCTCTTATTCAGCTCTTGCTCCTTGGTTCACACAAGACACTAGTGTTGCTTGGGCAACTTTGGCCAGCATAACCTTCTGATCACCCATTGTTCATCTCTTTGAGGGTTTATATAGGTGAGCTTTCAAACCTCCTTCCCTCACTTGGTACATGGTGGATAGTGACCCAAGGGAGGGGAAATATTCCATTGTGGGCTGAAATATGCTTTTGTGTGCTCACACAAGGCCTAAGGAGGCACTGGTGCTATCCTTAGGCAGCTTTCACATAAGGAGAAATTGTCCTTTTCTTGCTTGTGGTCCCGGAAAGTGAATTTTTCCTACTTCCAGGAATGTACACTTATTTGGCTCCAGTGTGTGTAGAAGGCACTCTTCTCGAAGGAAAAAGCATGCATCGGAGAATTTATGACTAGTTTAATCTTGAATTGCTCAAAAAATTAGAGATTCTTGATTTCATAATGTATTATCCTATCCTGTAAATCCTTGGGCTTGACATTAATTGATGTCATTTTCTGCTGTACGATTTTCTAGTGTTAACAATAGGTTGGGGCTCAGGCTCGCCTGATGTGGCTTCAAAGCTTGTATATGACCACCATTTTCTGCCCTATCAGGTACAAGGTGAGATGATGATGAAAAATAAACTGTAATATTGTTCAATATTCTAAAACAAGTTCTGACATGCAACTTAAACATATTCTTGGCTATTGATGCCCATTGCCAAGAAGTGATCCATCCAAGATGAATCATTGTTCTTGCAGGAGGCTTGTTTCTGAAGCATCTGTGTGAAGAATGGGTGTGTCAACCACTGTGATTGCATGGGTGAAGTTCGAAACAATGATATTTCATATGGCCAACTCGATCACAGAGTGTTGGCATTTTACAATCTGTTGTTGTTGCTATGGAAGAGGAGCAGGATTTGGAACAGTTGAAGGTGAACTATCATGAAGAAATCCGATACTCTGAAATTGAATGGGCTTGGAGTAGTTTGGAATGTGAAAGGAAAACTCCTTGTCATATCCAAGACTAGTTCTGTGCTTGTTGTGGACAAGCTCTTCCCAAGGTTTGATGATGGCTTGGGAAGTGCAGGCTGGATTTTTTCTTCTTTCTGCAAAACTACACTTAAAATGGGTACTGCATCTACAATTTCATGTTGTTGATGGGAGTCTATCTCAATGTTATGAACAAGAACAAGTTCAGAATGATGACTCCACTGCTATAATTCTTCTTGTTGTAGCTGAGATTCAATCTCCAAAAAATCTATCTTCTCATATGCATTTTGCAGACATGTTTGAATGTTAGAGAGAGGATATCTTGATTTTGACTATGTCTTTAGTGGTGGATAAGATTAGAGTGCTTAATAACTCTGAAAAATCATCAATTCTCACCATTGTCTTAGAAAAAATAATAAATACTCTAGTGGAAGTTATAAAAAGTTTTACAAACCTCAACTATTGAAGAGAATCAATTTTGCAGCTGAAACTAAATTTGCAGAGGATATGAGTATATAATCATACCAAGTGGTACAGTTTGGATATTCAAAGCCAATATTTGAAAACTCCAACATGCACAAAATAACACTGCGCCAATAACAGTGTGTTGTCTTGAACTTTCTGTTTCTATCTAACCTCAGTTTTCGAGACCAACTCCACGTGTGTGGATGATCAATAGAGACTAAAGTGCTTCACATTAGCAGCTGGAGGTTAGGTTTGACAGTCGAGAAACCATCCAAGGTGAATAAACACTCATCAAACTCAAACTATGTTGTATTGCTGGAAACACCGCTGAGTGGGGTCACCCCCAATGATCATGACTATCTTGGAGTGAAATTAATGAATTTCTTATTTTCCTTCTTGATTCGTAGACAAAGCCAAAGAAGCCTAAGAATTAACCATAGCTCATAGGTGAAAATGCTTAGGTTACTATCAGTTCACTACACTGTCGTTGAGCACATATACATTATATGCCAAAAATGCAACATCATTCACAACGTGCAAATGATAGTGGTTTTCTTCAATAGTATGAGCACATCTTCAATAAACTAGTTGACCCATTTACAATAGTTATTTAACTTTCTAATCAGTAAGCAGCCTCCGCAAAATACGGTGAGTGGATGTATCGATATGTCCAACAATCGAATCAAAAAATTGTGGCCTCTTTCAATGCACAAAACTTACATTAGAAAGAATATTATAGTTACCAAAGTGAGGATGAGGAGGGTTGTCGTGTTGTGGGAGGCATCGTTGTAGGAGAGAGTTGACTAATTAATGCAACAACGAAAGGAGGTAGCTGCATATATAAGGCGACTACGTAGAGTATAGGAAGAGACGAGGAGAAGTGTATTACTACGTTGTCAAGGAGAAGTCGAGGAGTCAAACTCACAATCTCTTTTGATTGTCAAGGAACGCAACCTTGGTATATGACGAGAGGAGTTGGGTTATCGAGACTGCCAAGAGTTGACCAATTAGGAGCATCATCAGCGTAGAGGAGGTTGGTGTTGTGGAAGAGGGATGAGAGGCCAGCAAGCTTTGAGTGGAGAGGCGAGAGGTGTTAACTTTTGTTTGAATGTGGAGAGCGGAGGTGGAAAAGGGAGCCGAGGCTGCAGTTGGGTGTTGATTCAGCATGCAGTACAATGCGACGGTGTAGGAGGTCGAATGGCGAGGAGTAGCATATGGAGGGGCTAGAGTATTGGAGGTTTCATGTTGGAGGACTAGAGTATTAGTAGTATGGAGGTTGCGTATGGAGAGGAGAGTTCTATTTTGTAGGAGAGCCGATAAGAGGGAGATGTGAGCCGATAGTGGTGTATGGAGGGGCACCGCAGAGCACAATGGAGGTGAGTACAAAGACCAGAGAGTGGTATGTCGAATGTGGTCACATGGACAAAGTGTGACGAGGAGAGCCACGAGCAGTGGTATTGTGGGAATCATGAAAAAATGTAAGGAGTCGACTATGGAGACGAAGCAATATTATATGAAAAACGATTTATGAATATCCTACCAGTAATTCACTCCCCATTAAATCCAAATACCCTCTCCTGCAATGGTCCACGACAGTGGATTTATTTCTCACCATATTGGGTTTGAGAACATGGTTGGGCCATTGAAGAACTAGGTGGTGGTGCTTCAAGTGGGATCATATCAATCCGTATTGTTTCATTGCAGCATGAAGGGTTATCACGAACATCTCTATGTTCATTCCCTTCACTAATTCTTCAAAGAATGCAATATATATGGTACGATGGATTTCATATTCAAGAATGTCGCGGTTGTTTTTCAGAACTGTGTAATACTGGTGATGAAACTGGTTCACTCCAATCCCTTAAATGTGTTACCACTCCACCCTTTTCTACATTCTGTCCTGATCGATGGAAGTTTCCAAAATAGAATATGCTCTTACACACATAGAAACGACCATGTAAGAATGGTAGGAAAATGACAAAGATGTAGGTAGAGGGCCAGTAATCACCTTCTTTGATACCATGTTAAACTCAACAATGGTGAGCACGATAAATACAAAAGACAAATGAGAAAGATAAAACTTTGATGTGATATTACTCACAATGATACATATTTATCATACATGGAGTGACCCTTGGATTCCATATTCTAGGGTCTCTTGGACTTCCTATGTTCATTCATCCTCTACACCTACCCATAGAGGATTAGGTGTCCAAGAGCCTAGACCAAATTTCTTAGGTCTTTCCTCAACCAAAATAGGATCAATCGTGCCTTATGCATGTTTGCCTAGACCCTTACCTTCATAGCCCATTTTAAACATCAACTTGGACCCTATAACTCTAGTGTGCTTTTCAAATGAACCTACACATCTTTCTGAAGAGGAAATTGAAGACAAATTTTAGTGAATTACCTCTTATTCAAACATGTTCTTGGTTAAGGCCTCTTGGGCTTGATGGAGCTGCATCTCCATCTCATGCATTCTTTGAATAATTACTTCTTTTTCTTCCTTCATAGCGACAAATTGCTCATGAAATCTAGTGCTTTCTCTTTTATCGTCATACAAAATTTGTACCATATCCTTCAGGATGTAGAATTCTCGCTTCATGTCTTCATCGAAGAATCTTGTGAAGGAAGAGGATTTTTAAGCCTCATTTGAAGAATCTATCACCATTAAAAATGAACTAAAGAACTTCAACAAAAATTCATAAAGCTTTCAAAAAAAATTGACAAAGCTTCTTAACCAAATGGCTGTAGAGTCAAACTCTTCTTCAAGCAGCCTTTTGCCAACAAACCCTTTTATGCTTCAAGGGTTACCTTGAGGTACTTTGGGTAAGGAAGATGCCTTCAATCTTTCTTCCTTCTTGTCCTATTCTAGACTTAGCTAATAATAGCTTTCCCTTCACCTCTAGCAAACTCAAACTTGTAAGAAACAATCAGTTTGAAAACAATCAAAGTATTTGCACTGTTAAACACCTTTCAATTCAAACAAGAAAACTTGTGTTCTGTCAAGACAGAAACTTGGCTCTGATACCAACCTGATCTGAAAATGGGCTGGATAACTTGTTATGCTTTTCAAGAACCTCCCACTCAGTTAAAAAAATAAAGATATAGTTTATTCTTGACTTGTGCAGAAATTTATACTTAAAACAGGTGTATGTTTTTTTAACTGTTTAAGTGCTTTAAGATCATTTGTTTTAGATTATATTGAACATTTGAAACATTCATATAATGCATCAAATAAGCATCAACACATAACATCAAATTTAATAGAGGATTTAACTTGAATATCGTGGACTACATCTCCTTGAGATTTTGTCAACTGACTTGGCTCTTTGGGATTAGGATGGAAAATTTCTTTTACAAGTTAAAAAATAAAATTCAATGGTTATATGAACTGAACCAATGGTTTTATAATACAATTTATATCCTTGGTATGGATGTCATCACTCTGAAGATAAAACTAGGTTTCCTTTGACTTGACCTCATTTTTCGGCACCCTTAAGCTTCCCTGAGCTTCTCTTTGGAAAAAACTCCCTAGAAGTCCTTTTCTGTCCATTAAACCTCACCTAATGTCTCCATCACACATCATACATCCAAAATAGACTAATTTTTTTCTCCCATTGAGCACAGACTTCCCAATCTTGGCCTCCATCCACTAATGGCCCTGGGCTTCCCAAAACTTCTTTGTGGATCTTCAACCTTCATAATTCTTCAAATAGCTCTAAAAATACTTTAATTGGATTCAAAATTTCCAAAATAGTCATAATATACTATTCACTTGTAGAAATTGGCCTCCGGCTGCTCTGGATTCGCCTCCAACACCTGGTGGCACCCCTTACCTCTAGGGTCATTAAAAATTTTGTTGACGCATCTCATCATTAAGAAGTCCCCAAAAGCTTCTGTGAACTCCATAAATGGATTCATAAGTATCAAAACTGTCAAAAATTACATTGGTTTGTTGATAATGGATCCTGGCTACTTTGGATAGGCCTCATTCTCCTGCTGGCACTTGCTAGCCCTGGTGGTCCCTGGAACTTCTCTGAAGCATATTGACCTTCAAAATTTCTCCACATGCTCTTCAAACCACACCATTAGTTCCATAATGTCTAAAACATCCAAAATTGACTTTTGGATTGTTGAGAAATGCCTCTAGCTGCTCTGGCTAGGCCTCAAACTGTTGTTGGTTGATGGTGGCCCTAGTGGCCCCTAGAACTTCTTTGAAGAAAAAACCTGCTCAAAATTCCTCTTATTGCTCTATAAATCTCACCAATGAGTTTGGAATGTATGAGATAGTTTAAATTTACTATTGGCACTCTCAGATTGGTCGAATCTAGCTCAGGATAGAGCCTAAACCAAATTTGTCCTGTGACCCCTAAAAACCCTCCACTAAAAATGGAGGAAATTAACTTAACTGAAGTTAAAAATGGTGATTTGAACCATTAAAGGCGTGTTGCTAATTATTTTCCAACGAAAATCATAATATTAAATTTTCAGTTTTGAGTTAGGAACATACCCCACAACTCCGAGGTCAAATAACCGTAACTGTTAGCGAGGTTTTCGTTTGGCGCCAGGTTCCGAGGTCAAGGACACATGGGAGGGGTTGGACCCTCTACTCCCCCATATGTGAAACACTTCAACCATAAATATAAGGTGCTGACTCATATGGTTAAGAACCATGGGTAGATGAAACACTAAAGCGCTCGCGTGCATGCAGAAAGGTCTTGGGGTTGAGCCCCAACGACCCAAACAAAATTTTGACACAATTTTTTGGGCCACGTGGCATTCTCCAAGCTTGCCATGTGGAAACATATGATTGGAAAAAAACCACAACATTCAACCAAATTCCCAATTAAACACTGCCACTTGTCAACCTGCAATTCACCTGGAAGGAATATTCCTTGGAATATTCTATTTTTTTTACTTTTCAAAACCCAGTCAAACTTGGCCAAAAGCCAGAAATTGCAGTTTACTGGACTTTTCAAATCATGATAACATATTCATATGATGTCTATTTTTCAAACCGTTCATGGTGCTGGAATCACGAAGACAAGATCTATCTAATCGCTCAGGTTTGTCACGCTTCCAAAAACTTTGAAATTTGAGCTATCACTTAGGTCCTTGATCCAAATCTGATCACACCTCCCCATTGGGAATATTTTGGACTCCAAAAGACTGATTTCCTGATTTTTTCAGTAGATGAAAGTACAAAACCCTCACTTTTCAACCTCCATAATCTTGCCTTGCATATCTTAGTGCCTTTGAACCACAACTCGAAGGTAGTCAACATTTCCCTTCTTGAATGTTGTTGTCCTCCTATCAAGAATTGTCTTCCTTGAACTCACTCCGAAATTTCTGGCGAGAAATTTATAGAAGGTATCTGAACATCATGTCCTTGATCATCAATCCAAGGTGGCTCAAACAAACATAAGTTTCCAATAGAAAACATGCATACATAACTGAAATTTGCATATGTACAAAAGAATGTATGTCTTACTAAGTTAAGAAGTCAAGCCACTTCTTACCAAGCCACTTCCATGGAGATTTTTTCTACTGAAAATATTCTTCATGTGAAACATTTGTTCTGACATCTATGATCGAATATTTGGTTCCAATTTCGCTAGTCTTGTTATCCTCTTGCCTCATTTGCTTGGGATGATTAGTTGTATGCAATGTCCAACATTGGGCAACAAAATGTCCGTTTCTCTAGCAATGTGTAAAAGTATTTTACACCTTTTTTCTAAGTTTCCTTTGCCTCAGTTGTTTCATGTATGCCTTCATCAACTTCCGATATTTTGAAACATCATGGTTACAAAGGCCACAATATTCAAAGCAACTATTTCTTCCATTCAAGCATGCTAATTTGACATGCTTATTAGAAACATAATCAACTTCACTATAGGAAGAATTATACTGTAAATGTTGCTTTGCATGTCCATATTTTTTACCTTTGTGAAGAGATGAACTATTAGAGGTTCAAGCCTTCCTTTGAATACTAACATTAGTGTTTATGTCTTGATATATGTCCGAACTCTCATGCTCGCCATAAGCTACATTTCTACAAACATCTTGCTGCAACAGAGGCTTTAAACAATGGCAAACAACTTGAAAACAAACTTGATATATTTGTGGTTTAGAACTTGGAATAAAAGTTCTTTTTGAAGTTGTCTCAAATGCCTTCATGGCTATAGAGTTTTTTCCCTAAGATTGAACATATCCTAGACCAAATTTCTTAGGCATTTCCTCAACCAAAATAGGATCAATCATGCCTTGTGCATGTTTGCATAGACCCTTGACTTCATAGCCCATTTTAAACATCAACTTTGACCCTATACCACTAGTGTGCTTTTCAAATGAACCTACACATCTTTCTGAAGAGGAAATTGAAGACAAATTTGAGTGAATTACCTCTGCTTCAAGCATGTTCTTGGTTAAGGCCTCTTGGGCTTGATGGAGCTTGTAATATCCCCAAAAGGGAGAATGCAATAATACTTCACACAATGTAAGAACTTACAGCAAGATAAATAATAAGTCTAAGTAAAAATCAGAATATGCAGAAAGATCTAAGAAATTTTATTATATTGGAGATGCATCAGTTACACAAGTACAAGATATAGGTAGATCTAGCAAAAACGATGAGCTAGGATCACCCTGACAACATGTGTGAAGTAGGTATAGCGTAATTGTTGAGGCTCTGCATCAAATACTACACTGTCTCTTCAAGAGAATATAAACATATGGTTTCGGGCTGAAAAGAGAAATGTAGATTTACTCAATATTGGATCTTGATAATGCCAAGATTCAAGATCTGGCCAATGTGATGGATTCCCAAGATAACCCAGAAAGGATTTTCTAGAACTGCAACTTTGGAAAATCACCTCCCTAGGATTTGATCCTTGATCTACTGGGAACAGATCTGAAGCTAGATCTGAAGAACAAATGGCTGAAATGTGTGCTCAGATCATATCTATGCTTGAAGGGCTGATCCCTTCATCATATCTATGAGCTGAGAGCTCTAGATCTACCTCGTCAATCCTCCAATGATGAATTCAGCTGCTGCAACATAGTTGCCAACACAAACTATGTTGTGAGGGAAAGAGAGCCCTTCTGCATGCTGAAAAATGCTACAATAAGCTCCAGGATAATGGTGAGATTGATGGCAATGTTAAGGAATGATTCTCCACTGGATTGCTAGCTGAAGTACTAGCAACTTCCTTCCTCCTTTCAGATCTACAATATGGACAATGTTATTCTTGAAGAAAATACTACTGCTAGGAGGTAAATAAAATTTGGCCTAATGCTAGATCTGTAATGTGGCTTTGGGAGTGTTGATATATAAGTCCAAGTGATGAGAAAAATCCCTCACCTTGTTCTCCAGCTGAAGTACTGAAGAAAATCTCCAGCTTCAAAACTGATCTTCAGAAATCTGCAAATTTCTGAATATGAATGTTTTGAAGAAAGTGGGAAAAGGAAATGGCACTTAAATCCTGATGTATAATGAATTACAAACCTCTTCCTTAGAGATCACTCAAGGAAAGAGGAGGGATTCCCACCCGGGAACACCCTGTGCTAAATAGCACCTGCAATCTCTGCTACACAGCCCAAGAATGCAGTGGAAGGTCACTTGACAATTCCATATCTAAAATATCATACATCAAATAATTCAAGATGCCTTTCACCTTTGCCTTCATCTCCTTTATAGTGATTGAGCCATCCCAAGCCTTGGCCCTAATCTCAACTGCACAGTCTCATGTGGACAAGATCCTCCAAGTGGGACTGCGCTGTTTGACCAAATCAACCAAATAGTCTAGGTGCAATGTACACCTCCTCCACCATGTGTGCCTCATTTGCACATGATCCTCCACCACTTGATCATTAATGCTCAATGACCCTTTTTTTGACATCTTCAAGATCTTAGTTTACTGAATCAACCCTCCATGATCTCTCTCATTAAATGAGACATGATCTCCAATATCATTCACATTAGTATTTTCCCAACTACCACTTTTTGTAGATCTAGGCTAAATTAATCCACATTCACACACACAAAGTGGATATTTATTCTTATTGAGGATTGTGGGTCCCTCCACCCTTTTATTTACTTAATTCATTAAGAAAATCAAGGACTCTAATATTCCAAATATGATGTGAAATTTTGGGAATATTACAGAGCTGCATCTCCATCTCATGAATTTTTTGAATAATTCCTTCTTTCCCTTCCTTCATTACATCCAATTTCTCATGAAGTCTAGTGCTTTCTCCTTTATTGTTATACAAAATTTGCACCATATCCTTCAGGATGTAGAAGTATCACTTTTATGTCTTCATCAAAAAATCTTGTGAAGGAGGAGGATTTTGAAACCTCACTTGAAAAATTTGTCATAATTAAAAATGAACTAAAGAACTTCAACAAAAATTGACAAAGCTTTCAAAAAAAATTGACAAAGCGTCTGAACCAAATGGCTATAGAGTCAAGCTCTTCTTTGAGCAGCGTTTTGCAAACAAACCCTTTTGTGCTTCAAGGGTTGCCTTGAGGTTCTTTGGGTGAGAAAGATGCCTTCAGTATTTCTTCATTTTTTTCCTCTTCTCGACTTAGCTAACAATAGCTTTCCCTTCACCTCTAGCAAACTCAAACTTGTAAGCAACAATCAATTTGCAAACAGTCAAATTCTTTGCACTATTAAACACCTTTCAAGTCAAACAAGAAAATTTGTATTCTATCAAGCAAGAAACTTGGCTCTGATACCAACCTGATCTGAAAATGTGTTGGATAACTTTTTATTCTTTTCAAGAACCTCCCACTAAGTTAAAAAAATAAATATCTAGCTTATTCTTGACTTGTGTGGAAATTTATACTTGAAATAGGTGTATGTTTTTTTAACTGTTTAATTTATTTAATACCATTTGTTTTTGCTGATATTGAACACGTGAAACATTCATATAATGCATCAAATAAGAATCAACACATAACACCAAATTTAATAAATAAGTTCACCTGAATATCGTTTGCTACATCTCCTTGATATTATTTCAACTGACTTGGCTCTTTGGGATTAGGATGGAAAATTTATTTTACAAGTTAAAAAATCAACTAAAATTGTTATCTGAACTGAACCAATGGGTTTAGAATACCATTTATATCCTTGGTATGGTTTTCATCACTATGAAGATAGAACTAGGCTTCCTTTGACTTGACCTCATCTGTCGGCACCCTTAAGCTTCCCTGAGCTTCTCTTTGGCCCAAACTCCCTAGAAGTATTTTTTTTTTTGCTTTAAAACTCACCTATTGTCTCCATCACACATCATACATCCAAAATATATTGGCCGTTTGCTCCCATTGATCACAGACTTCCCAATATAGGCCTCCATCCACTAATGGCCCTAAGCCGCCCAAAAATTCGCCGTGGACTTTTGACCTTCAAAATTCTTCAAATGGATCTCCAAATACTTTCATTGGATTTAAAATTTCCAAAATAGTTAGAATAAACTATTCACTTGTAGAAATTGGCCTCTAGCTGCTCTGGTTTCACCTCCAACACTTGGTGGCACCCCCTGGCTCTAGGGTCACTGAAAAATTCCTTGAAGCATATCATCTTTCAGAAGTCCTCAAAAGCTTTTGTAAACTTCATCAATGGATTTAAAAGTATCAAAATGGTTATAAATGACTATTGGTTTGCTGATAATTGATACTGGCAGCTATAGATACGCCTCATTCTCTTGTTGGCACTTGTTGGCCCTAGTGGCCCCTGGAACTTCTCTGAAGCATATCGGCCTTCAAAAGTGCTCTACAGGCTCTGAAAACCACACCATTAGTTCTATAATTTTTGAAACATCCAAAATTGACTACTGTATTGTTGAGAAAGGCCTCTAGCTACTATGGCCAGGCCTTAAACTGTTGTTGGCCCATGGTGGACCTAGTGGCCCCTAGAACTTCTCTGAAGGAAAATAAAACCTTCTCAAAATTCCTTTGATGGCTCTAGAAATCTTACCATTGAGTCTGGAATGTTGAGATAGTCGAAATTAACTATTAGTGCTCTTAGAATGGTCGAATGTAGCTCAAGATAGAGCTTAAACCAAATTTGTCTTGTGACCCCTAAAAACCCTCCATTAAAAATAGAGGAAATAAACTTAATTGAAGTTAAACTGGCAATTTCCTCCATTAAAGGTGTGTTTCTAATTCTCTGCCAATGAAAACCGTAATATTAAATTTTTAATTTTGATTTGGGCACATGCTCGACAACTCTGCAGTCAAATAACCGTAACTGCCGATGAGGTTTTCGTTTGGTGCCGGGTTCCGAGGTCAAGGACACATGGGAGGGGTTGGCCCCTCTGCCCTCCCCATATGTGAAACACTTCAACCATAAATATAAGGCACCGACTCATATGGCTAAGAATTATAGGTAGATGAAATGGTAAAGTGCTCGCATGCATGTGGAGAGGTCTCGGGGTCGAGCCCCGGTGATCCAAAAAAAAATTTGACACACATTTCTGGGCCACATGGCGACCTCTAGGCTTTCCACATGGTGGACTATGGTTGGCTCAAAACCAAAACAATCAACCAACTACCCAATTAAACACAGCCACTTGTCAACCTGCAATTCTCCTGGAAGGAATATTTTAGGGAATATTTCAAGGAATATTCCAAGAATATTTCTTGGAATATTCCAAGAATATTCCTTGGAATATTCTCTTTCTTTTTTTACTTTTCAAACCCCATTCAAACTTGGTCAAAAGGCAGAAATTACAATTTACTATACTTTTCAAATCATGATAGCTTCTTCATACAGTGTCGGTTTTTCGAACTGTTTGTGGCACCAGAATCATGAAGATGAGATCTATCCAATCGTTTAGGTTCGGCAAACTTTTGAACACTTTTAAATTTGAGATATCACTTAGGTCCTTGATCCAAATCTGATCACTTGATCTATCAAGAGCCTAGATGGATGAAAAAAAAAATTACTCTAAAAGGTGTTTGCATCTCAATATATTTGGTCCTTCTTAAATGTTGAAAAGAATTAATTAAATGAAAATAAATTATGTTTTTTGAAAATAAAATATTAATAAATTATGATATTAATGTATAATATTATAAATAAAATAAAAATATCTATAATTAATTCTATGAATTTAAAATGTACAACTAATTATAACTATAACCAGATGATAATGATTTATTTACAACTCTCACCCTTTAAAAATAACATTATCTAGAAAAATGAATTACAACATTACCTTTAGAATAAAAATGAATTTATTTTCATAACCATAAAAATAACTTTATTTATGAGATGAAAATAGCAAGTTAGGAAATCTAGAGAGTTGTGTGTGTAATTATAATGTAACACTTTCTAGTTATTGTAGACATGTAAGTTAAATATGGTAGAATTTTGTTATTCTTGAACACTAAAATTTATGACTCAATGAAATTTGACATAATGTTGATAAGAATAAAAATAATTATGTTGTGCTTTTCTTTTAATTATTAATATTATAATTTGAAGTAAAAGAATTTGGGAACTCACGGGTGGAAAAACCATGAAAAAATACTTTTCACTAGGCAGTTATAAAAACCATGAAGAAAGACTTTTCACGAGGCAGTTATAAAAATCATGAAGAAAGACTTTTCACTGGGCACTTATAAAGAAACAATTTCTCTCCCATCCGTGAAGAGGATAAAGGGGAATCTTGGGGAGGGAAAAAACACACAAGAGGGTGGAGAGTAAAAGAAAAGAAAGACTCTATTGAAGGTGATCCACAGCTCGGGGTAGAGAGAGTGGAGTAACCTAAGGAAAAAAATTGTTTCTGAGTCGAACCTTCTGATGCCTGAGAGTACAACCCAATTTTGGGATTGTTAATTCTAATTGTACTGATAAAAGTTCTAGGGGGAGGGGGGGGGGGGAAGAGGACATAATTTCCTCATCTCATGGTTTGGGGGTCAAACCTTTGAAAAGGTTCTGATACATGACAGTACAACCCAGTTTGGGAATTATTAATTCTAACTTTACTGGTAAAAGTGCTCAAGGGGAGGGAAGAGGACATAATTGCCTCATCTCACGGTTGGGAGGCTTGGTTTTCACGTTGATTTATTGAGACCAAACTTCATATAATATTCTAAATACATTTCCTAAAAATTAATAGTATAATAATGATAAATATTTTCTTTAAATTACTCCCGGCACAAAGATAGAGAGACAGTGAAGAAGACTGCTCGTGAAGTCAAGGTAGAGTAGAAGACTGTAAGTAGACAAAGAGAATGAACCTGAAAAAAAAAAAGGAGATTGAGATATTGAAATCTTATAATTTGGTTTCAAATTTTGATTCAATCAGTAAGAAAACTAATAAATTGAGGTTGGCATCCTATATAACCAAAGGTGCTATGAATGTGAAGTTTTCTTGGATAGAGGTTGAGAATTATGGCTAAGGACATGGAAACAAAGAGTTTGCATCTGAATAATTACAGCTGATGTTGGTAAAGGTGATAGAGGGACAACCATTATATCAAATAAAGTGGGAATACATAGAATTCCTAAAAGGAGGAATTTGTGATAGAACCCTACAGTCAACAAATAACATTTCTAAAGAAGAAGGGGAAATCCTAAGTCCTCAAAGGATAAAGAGAGAAGTGGGAAGCAACATAGCAACATTGAAAGATGAGAAGTGATATTTCTCAAGAGAGGTTCAATTGTAGAGAACCAGAAGGAGGAAAAAATCCAACTGCGTTTGGGTAGAATTTGTTAAATGAAGTTTCACAGTTGCAATTGTGGGTAGAATTTCCAAGAGAAGTAAGATACAAGAGAAGGACTTGGTATAGGTGACAACTAGTAGACTTGTTACATTTATGGAGAACGCTAGCTGTAGCTCACGAGTGGACAAAGGGAATCCACAGAAAGAGGGAGTGAGAATGGATATTGATGTCCATGAGAAGGGTTCATAGAAAATTTACAAATCAAATGAAGAATAATGCCAAAGAATTTGGCATGAGAAGGCTGAGTAATGAATAATTTAAAAAGGAAATGACTGATTTGAAGGCATGGCATAATGTGATAATGGATTTATTATAGGAATATCAGAAATAACAAATATATGGTTGGGTTCTGAGCAAGAAAAGAGTAAAGTGGCCTCTATTGCAAAAGAGGCTGGAGCATAAATTTAATACTTCACTAAAAATGGGAGAACTCAGGAAAACTGAGTATGATGGAGTAGATGTTTGTCTCTTTAAATCAAATAAGGGACCATTTCTTAGTGAGGATGAAAAAGAGATGTGGTTGATGGAGAGCCCTAAATATCATGTGAAAATATGAGGAAGAGTTGTCAAAAAAATAAGAGGCTCGAGAGCCTAGCGATTTTGAAGCTAATAAATTGTGTGTGGACGCATGTCTTACATGTTATGAAAGAGGAAAACCATTTAAGGTTGTCACAATCAAGGAATATGAAATGAATTTGTCTCTAAGAGACTGAGAAAAAGGATTTGGCCATTTGAATGCAGGACCATGAACTTGCGATGGTGAAGAAAATTGACATTTATGGTGAATGTATGAAGAAGGGAAATGAAAATTACAATTTAATGCATTTACTTTTGTAAAATATTTTTTTTTAATGACTACAAGAGTGCACTAGTAGGTGAAGAACCCAGGCATATTATCTCGAGGGAGAAGGAAAGTGCCAAGATGGATTTTTAGAAGCATGGGCATGAAGAAATGAACTTGCCTTCCAATATCCATGGAAGTGAGTCCTACCATAAAGAAGTAGAAACCATATCTACAAATAGAATGAAGTTGTTTTATGAATATAGTCATTTAAAAAATAAATATGATGGAGTCATGCTTTTTAAAATCGTAAGGAAAGAGCATAATAAAATTTTTGTTATGTACCAAGATGAAAAATCATTGTTTCATAAGGAAAATCAAAATGAAAATCATATACAATGGGTAGATACAATTATAGGAGCACAATTACAAGAAAATGTTGGTGAAGAGAACAAAGAAGGACTGAATCATGAAGGTGAAGACAAAAATAAGCATTCAGAGGAAATTCTCCTGAACTTTGAATAAGAAATATTTTTTCTATATAGATTGTTACCGAGAACCTGAGGTTACAACTAGAGAGAAGGAATGTTCAATAACGCAGAATAGGGAAGTGGTGCTTCTTGCATCCAAGGGGATGAAGGAGAATTTTTGTTTTCATAATAATTACATTCTTGTAGGCACAAGGGAAGAGGAATATGAAGATGTAATAAAGTAAATAGAATTGATGTTTTTGCAGGTAGAAGAAGATGAGATAAAGGGAAAGGGGAGAAGTCTATCCCATGAAAATGAAATTTTGTTTCATTTCCAGTAGAGAGATGTGAATTATGGAGTTGTTTTGGAATGAAATCAAGAGGCTGAAAAAGGAAAACATGGCGATGAATCAAAATTTAATGAGAAAAGAATTTATTATGGATAATACAATGAGGATGAGGGTCAATATCTCATAGGGAAGTTTGGGAGAAAGCATTCAAGTGTCTTATGTTTCTTTGAAGCGGTGTATGATCATGGAGATAAAAAAATGGGAATAACTACCATCAAGTTTTTACAAATTCGGTTGAGCAATGTAGGAGGTGTGTTCCAATAGAGAGATATGTTGGACTTTAAAATTTAAGAAATAAGGATGTTGATGAAAAAGACATCTAAAAGGAAGTACTATAGGAAGAATAAAACAATCAACAATGTGATCCAGATAAATGGACAAAGTTTCCTCAACAAGGAATAAAGAGAATTGCAGAGTGAAGTTTGGGATCCTAACAAGTGGTAATGGGACAACCAATTAATAATTCAACACCAACATAATATTTGGGACCCTAGAGGATGCAACAGATTGAATAATTTTGACGAGGAGATCAAAATTGGGGATTTTTACATAGGAGCATCATCCCTAGGTAACACTTTTTTTAGACCCCAAGGAGGTCTTGAATTTTTCTAAATGGGAAATAGTTTTTCCCCTAATTATAAATTTGTATAGATCATAATTAGTGAAATTTAATATGTATACATGTGTCTTGATTCTGGAGGAATCTAGGACTAACAACTGTTAGCAGTTTTGGTTAACTATATGTTATTTTGATGAGCTTGTAATTTTCTAAAATGGGCTTGTGTAAAGATAACAATTGGTTAATTAATGAACGAACTGTGAGCATAATAGTTCTAAAAGGAGAATCCAAACTTGCGGTGTTTTGATAGAGAGTCGGTAATAATTTCTTAATACCATGTCTGGTAGAAAGAAAGAGTGTAGGAATCTAGATATTTGTTTAACAAAGTTGAGTCTAAGCTTGAATTGAGAATAGAGGTCTGCATCAAAGAATGGAATTGATGCCAATAAATTCCCTGGTGTAGTCTATAAGTTTTGAAAAAGGAGGAATGGAGTTCAATAATATTTATAAGTAGAGTAAGAGTTTAGGATGAAGCTATGGATTTGGAGAAATAACTAGTCATTATATTATTGGCTAAAAGGTCTATATAATTATTGATGAAGAAATAAAACTCGAGTCTTGAAGAAATGTGCCTAGTTCTGAGGGACCATATTTGATTGGAGGTTTGGAAATTTAATTGAAAGGGTTTGAATCATTGACCGTGTGAAGGGGCGTATAACCCCGAAAGAACACATCCAACAGCTGTAATATCCCTACAACAGAGAAGAACTTCAAAAAAAATTCAAGTCGAGGCTCTTGACGTGATTGGTGTTATCACAAAATCAGACCTGATAGGCTGCCAATCAAATCAATCTCATGTAATTGTTTCAAGCCAATATTTTGATTGAGACTTAGCCTCCTCAACCTGAGAGGGCTCTCTCAAGGATTAATTATTTTTGATATAAATATAGATGGCTAACTCTATGTGGGTTAATAAGTAAACAAATGATAGATATTAGTTGTAAATCACATTACACATTGGGCTTATGGAGTCAAAATAGCTTCAGTAAAACCAAATAATATACTTAGCATGGAATTCAAGGCATATAAGAATTCTAGTCAAGAGATATACATGTGAAACTGTAAAACACACAGTCAGTTTGTCTATGAAGGAAGTCAAAGCATCAATGATGAATTTTGCGTAACATAAGCAAACACCACTGCAATAGGGTAGTAAAAAGATAAAATTAGAACAAGAACACACTAGAACTCTTTATGAATCTTAAGTTGGCTAAGTAGAAAACTCTGTATTAAGCTGAAAACCAGTCACTTACAATAAACGCAGTATTTTGCTAAAAATTTTCAACCCATGCATATTCGACTTCTTGATCTTTTATAGATAATTTACAGCATAGGATAACCTTATCCTGAGCTAGATACATCAAATTCCTACTTTTTGACACCTTTCCTAACCATATGACATGGTATTTATTAAAAAATGACAGCTAATATCTAATAAGCATGCCTATTACAAATAGGATTCAAACTCCTTAAATTTACTCATAAAAACCTTATCTAAACTAGACTACATCATTTTCCAAGTGTATTGACATAAGGTCGAATCCATATGATAGGCTTCAACACTTTATCACCTCAATGTTGATCTCAACTAAATTAGGAAATTGTCCCCTATTTTCTAGGGGTAGGGTTCTTTATATTCTTGAGACACTCTGACCATCATGAACCCATCACTTCGAGGTTATTTACTGTTAAGAACTAAAGTAACACTTGTCAAAAAACCTCACTAAGTCCCATCTCTCCAAAAACATTATCAAACTGTTCGAATTAGCTGAAGTAGGCCCGCGCTACGAAAACAACACAGTTTCATATTGCTTTTCATAGTGCAGCCTTTTAACCCTTTAACCTTCAAAATTTTGGTTTCTTTCCTCTAGGATTATCTTCATTATCATTTAACACAACTCCTCTAAAAATATAAAGTCATAATCCATACATTTTCCCTTCAAATATTTATGAGAAAGAGTGAAAAAAGCTGCTATAGCAGTTTCGTAGCACTTTTCACTCTTTTTGCACTGTTTGTCCTATGAAATTGCTGAGTGAGCATTTTTCCTTGGATTTTTTCAAAATGAAAGCCAAAAATGTTCCAAAACTCATAATACCACTGGTTTCATAAAAATAAAAAGTCATATGAACTGAAAAACACATTTTTCATGAGGTTCCTTCTTAATTTTTTCACTTGATTTAGCTTTTGACCTTTTTAATGATTTTCATTCTGCACCTTTGTTCTTAGATCATCCTGAGTCAGTTTTAGCTACTGATCCAAGTCCTCCACTTGATATCTAAGTCTTCTATTACTGGCTCTCAAGTTAGTATTGATTACTCTAACAAATTTAGCTTCCTTGATGGCTGGAACTGTCCATGTGAAAAATTGTTCTGCACTGCTTCAAATTTCAGACCTAGAACTAGTTTGACCCTCCCAAAGTGCCTTCATTCTTTTGAACTCTATTTTTTCAATACTGTGCTTTTTTCCCCTCTTTATCATCATTGCAATCTCTTGGTTTTTTAACCTCGATTTCTCCTCAAGATGTTGACACTCTGTCATGTGTTCTTTCATTTCATTGTCTTGCTGGCTGCATACTTCACTGTTGGCGATGAGAGATCAACCACCTCTTTAGGGACTTTAGTTGTTTCAATAGTTTCTTGGACCTCTTTGTTTCCTTCCTTGAGCTTCTTAGCATGCCTAGTTAAAGATTTCCTTTCTTGAAAGATAAAGGCTGCATTTTCACCCTCAAATTCAAGTTTCTTTGCTGACTTAGCCTTTTTCTATTTGTGTTCATCTACTCCAATTAAATCATCTTGCACGATGGGTGTCTCTTATATATCAATTGCATGAAAGATGTCATCTAAATTTCCCTTAATTACTGGGTTATCTTCTAAAACTGAAACAATTGTCTTTCCCTTTAATGCCACTACTTGGCTTCTTGTCACTCTTTTGATTTCCTGCTTGCTATCAACTTGTTTCTGTTTTGCCTCTTTGACACTCTTTGTCCTTTGTTTTTCACGTAATGGAGTTGGTGCAACAAGAACTTGTGTCTGCTCTGTCCTTTTCTCAACTTGTTTCCTTTCTTTCAATTTTACAAACCTCTTTGATTTTGCAACCACAGGCTGACTAGACTCTGCTACTGGTGGTGAAGGAGTTCCTTTAGTTTTAGGACTTCTAGCTGGGGTTAGGGTTTCCAGTTCAAAACCATTCATAAAAAAAAATGAAGAACAATCCCTGATAATTTTATGAATCTCATTCAAAACCAATAACTTTATCAAACCATGGTGAAACAAAGATGTTTCACAACCATCAGATTTTTCTTGTACTTTATTAGCCATTTTGGCAAGGCTCCTATGAAAATAAAAGGGAAAATCTAGTGATATCATACCTATGAAATGCAGAAGCAGCTTGAAATGATAAGTATAAACTTTAGGGTATCTTCCTTCACATGTAAAGCATCTTTGAATGTTGAAAAACAACTTTTCATAGGTATCTTTGATACAACTTCTAGGTATTGCATTATTTAGGTCCATATCTGCATACTCAGGTTCCATGAATTCCTTGCATGGTTCCATGTCAAATTTAAAACCTTTAAGCCAATTTTCCTACCACCTTGGTATTTCTGTCACAGAAGCAATAATCTCAGGTGTAATTGGCACATTTTTGTTAGCCACCCATAAAATTCTGTCATATCAGATGATGGCTAAATGATGTTGGCTAGCCTTCAAGAAACAATTTCATTACTAAAATTGTTGATACTTGAAGACTTTTGATAAAATCCTATCCTTGGGTAATATTCACTACTTTTTCCCTTCAGAACTTAGAATCCTGCTGATTTCCAAAGTCAAAATACTACTGCAAACCCCAATTTTCCCTTTTTCTCCTTCCCATACTAACTTCATTTTCTATTTTCCCATTCCCCATGAAAATCCCATAATTTCATGTTTTCTTCCCTTCCCATTTCATAAAATCCATTTCATAAGGTCTAAGACCCTTTCTTAGCCTTATCGGAACCTCCATTTCCTTTGAAAAACATTAAAAAACCATAGAAAATCCATATTTTCTATGATCTGGACTTAAGCCCCCTCGGGCTAAGTCCCTAACCCTTTTTCGCCCATGTGCTTGAGCGCCAGAACCAACTGCTAAACCCATCGGGCGCTTATCCTTTCGAATTAATTTTTCTCCGCAAAACCTCGAAAAACCTTTGTTATTTGTGTTTTTTGGGTTTTAATTTATTCCCAAAGGTTCTGCCCGTATA
Source organism: Pinus albicaulis (assembly GCA_034641835.2). NCBI lineage: Eukaryota > Viridiplantae > Streptophyta > Pinopsida > Pinales > Pinaceae > Pinus > Pinus albicaulis. The sequence continues at coordinate 117,195,837 of CM076569.1, forward strand.
AATGATGGAGAAATCTCCACCATCGATCTGCTCCGCAGATCGGACGGTGCGGAACACGCCATTCCTGTGGACCCCCCCATCCATGCGATGTTTTCCAAGCCTGCGCAGTTTCCATCGCATCGCTCTTCAGCGCAGGGCGATTTTTCCCCGATGGCCAGCAATTCCATACGCTGTGTGACGCATGTCCCTTGTACGATTTGAAAACCACCGTGCAACCGTCGTCCATCGCGCGTTATAGTCCGGACCAGGATGCCCAACGAAATCAATCTCCGCCGTCCGATCTGGGCCCACTCATCCAATGGCTATCGCTCTTCGAAAGTGTCTGATGGATAACCAAAGCGCCCACATGATAACTCAGGCTTCCGTGCGGCGGAAATCACATCTCCACCGTCGATCTGATCTGTAGATCGACGGTCCAAAATCCATCACCCAGATTCCCTCCGTTTGACTTTCAACATCCCCTGATTCCATCTTGACCGTCCAAATTGATCCAGATCAACGGCGCAGTTTCACTACGGGGGTAAACTCCCAAGATTTTTCCTCCGTGCACCCGGACCCCCCGCAATCATCCCCGACCGTCGATCTCAACGCGAATCGATGGCTCTGATCTAATCCTCCTTCCCCCATGCTTTTTTGACCATTCTGAGATTAAATCCCGACCGTTGGATGATGCCATCCAACGGCCCTGCTTCCTCCGCACATCCTCCGATGCAGATTGACCTATAAAAGCAAGATTTTATAACGTTTGTTTGTATTTTGCAGGGTTTTGAAGGTTTTCACTATAAACAAAGAAAATTCGAAAGAAGAGGGTGACGACTCTCTTACTTTTGATTTACCAAAGGAAATCGACCACCGGGTTTAAAATTTCATATTTATCAATGTTTCATGAACCTTTGATGCATTACAGACCCTATACAGCCCTGCACAACAGCCAGAAAACATGGATTAAGCGCAGAAAAAGAGTATCAACGTTGAAAACCAGGAAATTATCAGAGCAGAGGATTAACGGACTGTTTACGAGGATTATGGCCCCAAATGATCATTATAAACCTAATCACCGGGTTAAAACAAATTTCAAAGCAAATCCAAAAGATTTCACCGACAGGGAACCTCCACCGCCACAAATGGAGGCGAATTGATTCCTCCCAGCGATTAAAGAGCCACCTGTGCCTCAAATCATTCAATCAGAAGCTGAATTTATTGATCAGGATCAGATTTTTGCCTCGACACAGCCGAAGACGTTACTTCTGCCAGGAACTTCAATAAAAAGAATATCTGCAGAGTTACTTCGTCACCACACAATGCCTCAAAGGTCAACAAAACTCCTACCGAGCTTGAAATCATTATGTAAATCATTTAATATAGAGGATATGTATGTGGATCTCCTCATTGAACCCCTCAAAGGCCAATGAGCCATTTAATTCTGTATTAATTGTAATTGAGATCTTTTCCAGATCTCACCTCCTCATCCTTCTATATATACTACAGCAGAAGATGAGTGAGTGTTGGTTGTTGTTTGATTACAAGTTGTAACACTGAAACTCTCTGAAATAAATATACAAGTCTGTTGAAGTTGAAAAACAAATTGAAGTCTTGGATGTCTTGATGATGTTGTCGCATGTTGTTCCTAAGAAGGCTCTATCATTGGATCCATGAGCTTGGCTGTTGGTGAAGTATTCTGAACTGTTCTATGTTTTTCCCCTATTTTCATTATGTTCCATAATTTCTTACTACAGTAGGTTGAAATTTTTAGGCTAAGAAATGAATCTTGGAAGCACCTTAGACATGTTCATCCTTCACTGTTTTATGTTTTCTTCTGCTGAAGTATTTTAGAGTCTTTAATCTCTCTCTTTAGTCTTCATGCTTGTTTATTTCCTTAATAGCTCAAATAGTTGGTTTCAGCATGATTTATGGTTCTCCTTGCTTGTCTGCTATCACTTGAAAGCTGTTATTGAAGTCTCCCTTTGAAGTACCATTGTTTTAAGTTAATCAAAGAGGTCGGTTTTGATCTTGCCCTTTGCCATTGCTTGAACAATTGTTTTGAAGGTCTTTATAGTTGTAAGCATAGATGTTATTTAGGTGTTCCCTCTTCTATGAATGCAATTATCAGTGAATCTTTTATGTTTTCTAAGTCCTTTAAAATAAAATATTTGAGGAAATAGGGTGTTCCCTGAATCTTAGATTTCATTTTAAAAGTTGTCTCGAAGTCATTATTTGCTTAAATAATGTTTGTATAATTTATGGTTAGCCCTGTCTATCAAATATTTCTTTATTGTTAAGTTTTGTTCTTCAAGTTCCCTTTGTTGAGAATTAAACTTCTCTTTCCAAATCATTAATGTTCACTTCATTCCAAAAACAAAAGGATCTTGTGGCCAAGTTAGATTTTCCCTTTGATATCCCATATCTCTTGAAGAGTTTGTCATGACCTTATTTTGACTCCATTGCCCAATGAACCAGATATTTCCTCTTTCTGTCTATCTTTCTTAGACCTTTCATGTTCTGCTGTATCAACTCAATCCAACCAAACAAACATCTGCACTTAATAACTAGTCTAAAATCCATAATCAAAGCACACAAGATAAACCTTTGCAAACAAATATTTGAGAGATCCCTCTCTGAGAATAGGAGGACTAGATCCTGGAACTCTAAAGATTGGTTCTGATGTTGCCTTGTCTTTTGATTTTCCAAACTGTCAAAACACGGGACACCAACATAATGGTGATCACGGTGGGACTTCTGAGTCAGTAACAATCTAAATACCCCTTAGGACTCCAGAAATCCCTTATTTTCAAGAATATCCAGTGATTATTAGCCACCTCATCGCCACCAACATAATGGCGATCATGGTGGGACCTACTGAGAATTAGAGGTTTCAAAACCTTTCTTTAAACTTTTTAGGTCTAGTATAACATAAGTAACATTTTTTCAAGCACTACCTAACAAATGGTAATTATGATAGGACTTAATTGAATCAGTGACAAACTAAGTAACCCTTAGGATTCCTTTTAAACCCTTATCAAACCTTGAAGGAACCAGTTACCAAGCCATAAGAGCAACTCTATTTGTTTGAACACCTTAGCTAAGTGCAAAATTAGACTTGGAACACTCTCTTAACCTGTAAAACCAAAATAACTCAGAAAAACCCAAAAAACATTTCAAGTTTGGCTTCATAATAAACATGGTAGTGGACCATAAAACCTTTTACCTCCTCACGAGCTAAAAACTTCCACTTTGTAGTAAAACACTCATTCTTATATATCACTTACCTTTTGTTGTGTTTTACCTTATACTCTTAGACAGAGTCTGGAAAGGGCCAGGTAGCCTCCGGATCTCATCCTCTTTTTGAGGTGAAATATCTGGTGAATGCCCTCCCAGTCAATCTCTGGTTAGAGTTTGTTGTGTTTTAGAATATCCTTGCAAAAGGATATTTCACAAACACTGTGGTGGACAGTGTACCTCTTAGAAAACATTCTAAACTTCCCACCCGGCGACTCCACAATCCTGAACAGACCTTAAGACTCCACTGGGAAGAACCCTTATCATTATAATATCATTCAAATCCAGTTAGAGGACTGAAGGATTAAAATTTGTGTAAACAGATCAGTAACCTCTCAAAGATTGTCATACTTGGTTGAAATTTTCTTGTTATTTGGGTCTAAAAACACAGCATAGTGGCTCCTAGAAAGATCCACACTAGAACCCATCCTGACCTTGATCCACCTGAGATAGTTGATGACCCAGAAAGAATCCTTAGGAAGTCTCCTAAGATAGAATCTTCAACTATTTTCAGATCACCTCCAAGAGCTAATTCAGTCCTTGAAAATCTTTTAGCTCTACAACAATCACAAGCTGACTTAGTTAATCCCTTTAGGACTAGGTCATTTGGTGATTTAGATCAACTAGATTCTGAGTCTTCACTTTCATTTCCTAAGACAAGTGAACATCCTGATAGTAGAGAAACAACACCTCCCGATTTACACTTCCTTCATAACCTAGGTGTCTCTCATCCAAGATCAACTCAGCAATCTACTGCTGTTCCACTCACTTCTGTCCACCCTTCATCCATTGTTCAAACCACTCCACTTCAGCCCACACCTCCTCTTGTCAATCCACCCCTTGTAAACCCACCCACACCACATATCATGGCAGCATGGTATGCTCCCTTAGTCCTTCTTGTACCATTAGTCAATCTTCCATAGGACTATTAGTCCAAAATTCCATTATACGATGCTAACAATGCTGTAAATGCATCACAACATGTGGATAAGATGGATGACTACTTTGACAGAAATGAGATCGATGATGATTCTGTCAAACTTAGACTATTTGCTCAAAGTTTGGGGGGAGAGGTAAGAAAATGGTTTAAAGGTTTAGCCCCCCGTACTATTAATGATCTCCAAGGCTTCCATCAAACATTCTTGAACAAATGGGAAGTAAAGAAGAATCCTCTCCAAGTCCTTGCTGATTACAACAATCTCCGTAGGAACCCTGGGGAAAGTGTACAAGCCTATTGTACTAGATTTAACAGTGTATATAATGCACTTTCCCCAGAACTAAAACCTCCACAAGGCTCAGCCTTAAATAAGTTTCCTGAAGGATTTGACTCTGACATGACTTATTCACTAAGAGAAAGAGATTTTGCAACTCTCGAAGATATGCAAAGGGGTGCTCTTTCTGTAGAAGTCAACTTAATAGAAAAGAGAGCAAGAATGAAAACTGAGAAGAGAGTATCTTTTAAAGAGGAATCCCCTCCTTCTACTTCAAGCTCAAAAATGGAGAGAATGTTGGAAGAAATGATGAAAGAGATGAGCATAATTAAGAAAGCACAAGAAAATCAAAACCAGACTGCACTTCAAAACAATCAAAACAGAAATAGAAATCAGAATTATAGAAGAGATAACAATCAAGATAAGCAAAAAGAGAGTGACCAACAAATTAGACCTCCCTTTCAACAGAACTATGTAGATCAATATGAGGAAGACAGGGAGTTGGAAAGGTTGGAAGAATCACATGTAAACTTGATTGGATCAGATAGTGGGGATGATGTTTTCCTCACTGAGGAAGAACAAGGTTTCTTCTCTAATGATCAAAATACAAACACCTATGAAGATTCTGATGACTATAGATTAGGTTTTGAAAATGCAATCATGGAGATACACAAACAGTATGATCTTAGGAGCAAGGGAAGTATGGAGAATTCAAAAGATAAGAATGCTAGCACTGTTGTCAAGAAAAACATGGAAAGCCAGCCCAAAAGGACAGCAAAAAAAAAAACCATTTCGGCCAAGAAACCATATTTAAACAAAGACAAGGGAATCCAGCCAAATGTTGAACAGAGTACCCCTAGCACTTCAGCTAGTGGTCCTAATAAAACTATTCCTATCACTAGTCCAAACAAGGTTCAGCAAATCAAAGCTGCTGAAAAGAATTCAATTGAAAAAACAGATGTAAATATTAACAAGTCAATTATTCCTTTCAGCCTTGAAGGAGAGATTGCTAAGATAAAAATGACCATCCCCCTAGTTGAACTAGTAACCTAAGAAGTGTACAAAAACCAAGTTTTGAAAGCTTTAAACTTAGGAAGCGATACTGACACCTTAAACTTGATAGATGACAAACCTGAGCTGTTGTTTGGCCCAGAGGTTGAAGGAAAATACCAAGAAGGACCAGTCCCTCCCTTCTATGTTAGTTTGAACATACACGATAAAATTCTACACAATGCCATGTTAGATTCTGGAGCTTCACACAATCTAATGCCCAAGGTAGTAATGGAAAGCTTAGGCTTAGAGATTACTAAACCATACAAAGATTTGTATTCTTTTGACTCAAGTAGATTCAAATGTTTGGGTTTAATCAAAGATTTATGTGTTAACTTAGCTCAGATCCCTGCCAAGAATCTAGTAATGGATATAGTTGTAGCTGACATTCCCCCTAAGTATGGCATGCTCTTATCAAGATCATGGGGAGCCAAACTTCAGGGAAGCCTTCAAATGGACATGTCTTATGCCACCATCCCTGTTTTTAACCAAAAAAGAAGACTATACAGAGAATCCCACATGAAGTACATGGTGAGTAACATGGACAAACCAAACAACACTCCAATCTATTCTATTCAATCAAGTTTAGATTCCTTTATCTTATGTAACGAAGATGAAATTACTCAACAAGGTAAAGAAAACATAGACCCAATTAGTTCACCAGAACAATCCAATCTTACCTCGAATCAACTTCAAAACATTGACAATCTACAGCAACAAGAAAATGAAAATGAGTCAAATATACTTTGGACAATAAATTTCGATGGATCCTGTAATAAAACTAGTGCGGGGGCAGGTGTCTGGATTAAAAACACAAATCAGAGTTTTTCATACAAATTAGACTTCCCATGCACTAACAATATTGCTGAGTATGAAGCACTTCTCCTAGGCTTACAACTGCTTAAAAAATTAGAAGCCCAAAAGATATCTATTTTAGGGGATTCTGAACTTATCATCAAACAAATCAAAGGAGAATACTCAGCCAAGAATCCAAGGCTTAGGGAATATCGAAATGCTGCCCTTGACCTATTAAAAACTTTTGAAAAATATGAACTCATTTTCATCCCTAGAGCACTGAATCATCTAGCAAATGAACTTGCCTTCATTGCCAGCAATTGCCAAGTACCTGAGATAAATGAACAACTTAGTATAAAGGTGAAACACAGACCTGTTGTGCCTGATAACGAATATCACTGGCAGGTGTTTGAATCTGACAGACACATAGATGATTTCTTGAAATCAGAAAATGATTTCAGCATACCAACACCAGAAACTAGCCATAAAGAAAATTGTTTGTATATTGAACAAATCCCAGAGGCTGAAATAACATATCCTGCTAATATAAATCATTGTGAGAATCCTTTTGAAGTAGAGATAATGAACAATGAAGACCAAGAAGACTTGGAAGTCTTACAATGCAAAAATGATAAAATCCCAAGAGGTCTCACACCTTTAGAACACCTGTTTGATCTCAACGATGTAGCCAAAGAACCAAGAATGGAGCCTGTGGAAACAAATGTAGAAGAGCATAACATAGGTAGTCTAGCAGAACCCAAGATGATCAAGCTATCCAGCACCCTCCCAGCTCACATAAAATTGCAATACATAGAGCTTTTCAAAGAATTCAGAGATGTGTTTTCTTGGGAATACAAAGACTTAAAATCATATGATACCAGCATCATCCAGCATAAGATCCCCTTGAAGGAAAATCAAAAGCCTTTTAAGCAAAAACTAAGGAGAATAAATCCCCTTTTACTACCTTTAGTTAAGGCAGAAATTGAGAAGATGTACAATGTTGGGATCATAGTACCCATCAGATTTTCAGAATGGGTATCAAAATTAGTTTCTGTTAGAAAGAAAACAGGGGAAATCAGGCTCTGTATTGACTTCAGAAATTTAAACAGAGCCTCTTTAAAAGACAACTACCCCTTACCCAAGATGGACCATATAATTCAAAGGGTAGTTGGGTCAAGAAGAATATCCCTATTAGATGGGTTCTCGGGTTACAATCAGGTGTTAGTGTTCCCAAGTGATCAAATCAAAACTGCTTTTACCACACCTTGGGGCACCTTTATGTATGTAAAAATGCCTTTCGGATTAATGAACACAGGGGCCACCTTCCAAAGGGCCATGGACATAGCCTTCTCTGAAGATATTGGCTATTTTATAATTATTTACCTTGATGACATAACTATTTTCTCAAAAACTGATGAAGAGAATTTGATTCACCTAAGAAAGGTTTTTGAGAAGTGTAGGAAATTTGGCTTATCACTGAATCCCAAGAAGACCCTCTTTGGTCTCCAAGAAGGGAAACTTCTTGGTCATATAATTTCAGAAGAAGGAATCAAAATAGACCCTACAAGGATAGATGGCATATTGCAAATTATCCATCCTAGAAGCATCAGAGAATTGCAATCCTTCATTGGAAAGATAATTTTTTTGAGAAGGTTTATTCCCAACCTTGCTGAGCTATTAAAAAACATTACAAACATGCTTAAGAAAAACGTGGGTGTAAAATGGACTTTACCAGCTAAACAATCATTCGAACTGGTCAAACAAGCTCTTACCCAAACACCAGTCCTGATTAGTCCTGATTTCACCAAAGACTTTTACATTTTTTCTTTTGCATCTGAACATACAATAGCTGCAGTTTTGCTTCAAAAGAATGATTTGGGGCAAGAACAACCAATATCCTTTTTTAGTAGGGCCTTAAGAGATGCTCCTCTCAAATATAGTATCATGGAGAAGCAAGCCTTAGCATTAGTGAAAGCATTAAAGGACTTTAGGGTCTATATTTTACACTCTCACATAATTTCTTTTGTTCCACATACTGTTGTCAAGGACATTCTAAGTCAAGACCCTAATGGTAAAAGGGGAAAATGGATTGCAACTATTCTTGAATATGACTTAGAAATTAGGCCCACCAAACTAGTTAAAGGGAAAGGATTAGAAAAACTTATGGCTGAGTCTAACTTCCAAGCACTTGACATAAATATGGTAGATGTGTTGGAAGAAATAGAAGAATCCACTGCTCCTTTTATTGAAGAAACTTTTCTAAATTCTCCTTGGTATGCTGACATTGTTTATGTGCTTTTATATTTAAATGCCCCTCCTTCTCTGTCTAAAACTAAAGCTAGATTTTTGAAACAAAAAGCTTTGAGTTTTTGCATATTAGATGGAGTATTATATTGGAAAAATGCTGTTGGAATTTTGCTTAAATGTTTACTTGAAGATGATGCAGGAAAGATCATGCATGAATTGCATGATGGAGAATGTGGAGGTCACCTCTACTGGAAGGCCACAACAAACAAAATTCTTAGATCAGGTTACTATTGGCCTACCCTTTTCCCAGACACTTAGAAGTTGGTCATGTCTTGCCATAAGTGTCAAATCTTTGATGGCAAGAGGAAACTCCTTCCCTTGCCTTTACATCCTATCAGAGTTGAGGCACCTTTTCAACAATGGGGGCTGGACTTCATTGGGAAAATTCATCCATCTTCCTTAGCTCAACATAAGTGGATCCTCACAGCCACTGACTTCTTCACCAAATGGATAGAAGCTATACCTACCAGGAATGCTAATGACTCTGTCATTATCAAGTTCCTTGAAACCCATACCCTATCCAGATTTGGTTGCCCGAGAAAAATCATAACAGACAATGCTGCTGCTTTCAAATCCAAGAGGATGGTTGATTTCTGTCACAAATACCATATAACCTTGGGCCATTCTACTGCTTACTATCCCCAAGGAAATGGATTAGCTGAATCCTCCAACAAGAGTCTCATCAATATCATAAAAAAGTTGTTGGAACAGAATCAAAAATCATGGCACAATAAGTTGGTTCATGCCTTATGGGCTGATAGATTAACTACAAAGAAATCAATAAACATGTCCCCCTATCAGTTAGTTTATGGCATGGATGCAATTTTTCCTACCTCATTGGGAGTTCCAGTCATGAAGCTCCTTCAAGAAGTGCAGGTTGAAGAAAATGATATGCAGAGGAGGATCAACCAAAAAATCCATTTACAGTAGACCAGAGAAGAAGTTTATGAAAGAACACAGTTAGTCCAAGAAAAAATGAAGAAGCTATTTGATAAGAGGACTAAGGCAAACAATTTCCAGGTTGGAAGTGTTGTTCTTAAATGGGATTCAAGAAGAGAAGAGAAGGGGAAGCATGGCAAGTTTGAGAACTTGTGGAAAGGGCCATATATTATTCATGTTGAGAGGGGTCATAATACATTTTTCTTGAAAGAATTGAATGGAAAAGACCTATATGGAGGTCCTGTCAATGGCAAGATGCTCAAGCATTACTTCTGCCAAGAATCTTAAGTTTCAAAGCATTTTTTTTTTACCATTATAAATATCACAGTCTAGCCATTGCATTCAAAAGTTATGAAAAATCGAAAATACAAAAACAAAGAAAAGAAAGAAAAGAGGGCAGATTGTGAAAACAAGAAAGGCAAAGCCCCATGCCAAAAAAAAAAAAAAAAAAAGAGAAATAAATCTTATAGTGTGCAAGCTTAAATGCCACTACTACAAAACACACTTCTAGTTAGTCAAACAGTTTAATATTGACTAATTAGTTTTAAATTTTCTACTGATAGGATAGTGAATTTGATTTGCAAAACTGTTCAATCTTGGCTTATCAGTAGATAGATTAGGATATAAATTGAAGGTTCAAACAAACTCAAAATCTGAACCAAAGTTTCCAAAGAAGATGACTCAAAACTATGGTAAAATTCTGAGTCAAAGAAATGTAAAGATCTGGTTCTAATCAGCTTAAAACCTGAACCAGAAGAAAAGCAAAAACAACTCAAAACAAAGCAAAAACAGAGCTGTGAAGAAAGGAGAAGGCCATGATGAAAAAATTTCAGATCTTAAGCCTTCCATTTTTTATTTTTTAATTTTCTGCAAATAATAATCTATGTGCAGCTTGTTTTTATGCCATAGATCACAGCAAGTCAAATAGTTTAATCTTGACTTGACTGTTTTTAAATTTATGTTATAGAATTTAGAGAATGAAAGTCTGTTGGACAGTGTAATCCCAACATACAGTAGATTAGGTAGAGAAATTATCTGAGCTCAAATGTTTAATCTGAGTTCAGGGAGAAATAAGAAGTAGAATTAGATTAGTTTTTATGCTTTCAAAAGAATAAAATTTTGTAAGAGAGTTTGCCAATCCAAGTGCATTCTGATGAATAAAAAATGTTAGATCAGTAGGATTGGGTAGGTAGAAAATTTGTTGATGAAAGTTCCACTGTTTCTAATAATTGATAACTTGTTTCCAGAACAAAAGAAGATCATTCAAGCAGAAGTAAACAGCCCAATGGACGAGGCAACTGATCAGCCTCCTAGAGAATACAAGTCTACAGTTCTTGATGCCTTCAAAAAGGCACCATCCCCAAGTGGAGCCACTGTTAGCCACCCATAAAATTCTGTCATATCAGATGATGGCTAAATGATGTTGGCTAGCCTTCAAGAAACAATTTCATTACTAAAATTGTTGATACTTGAATACTTTTGATAATATCTTATCCTTGGGTAATATTCACTACTGTTTCCCTTCAGAACTCAGAATCCTGCTGATTTCCAAAGCCAAAATACTGCTGCAAACCCCATTTTTCCCTTTTTCTCCTTCCCATACTAACTTCATTTTCTATTTTCCCATTCCCCATGAAAATCCCATAATTTCATGTTTTCTTCCCTTCCCATTTCATAAAATCCATTTCATAAGGTCTAAGACCCCTTCTTAGCCTTATCAGAACCTCCATTTCCTTTGAAAAACATTAAAAAGCCATAGAAAATCCATATTTTCTATGATCTGGACTTAAGCCCCCTCGGGCTAAGTCTCTAACCCTTTTTCGCCCATGCGCCCAAGCGCCAGAACCAACTGCTAAACCCATCGGGCACTTATCCTTTCGAATTAATTTTTCTCCGCCAAACCACGAAAAACCTTTGTTATTTGTGTTTTTTGGGTTTTAATTTATTCCCAAAGGTTAAAGCGTATAAATGATGGACGTCCACCGTCGATGCGCTGGCGAATCGGACGGAGTGCGAGCCGCGCCTCCACAATGGACCCCCATCCACGCGTTGTTTTCCAAACCCACGTGGTTTCTTTCGCACCGCTCTTCAACGGAGGGCGGTTTTTCCCCGACAGCCAGCGATTCCATACGACAGTTGACGCGTGTCCCTTGTACGATTTGAAAACCGCCGCGCAACTGTCGTCCATCGCGCGTTATAGTCCGGACCAGGATGCCCAGCGAAATCAATCTCCGCCGTCCAATCCGGGCCCAGTCATCCAACGACTATCGCTCTTCGAAAGTGTCCGATGGATAGCTAAAGCGCCCACGCGATAACTCAGGCTTCCGTGCAGCGGCAATCGAATCTCCACCGTCGATCTGATTTGCAGATCGACGGTCCAAAATCCATCACCCAGATTCCCTCCGTTTGACTTTCAGCATCCCCTGATTCCATCTTGACCGTCCAAATTGATCCAGATCAATGGCGCAGTTTCATTGCGGGGATATACCCCCAATATTTTTCCTCCGTGCACCCGAACCCCCTGCAATCATCCCTGACCGTCGATCTCAGCGCGAATCGACGACTCTGATCTAATCCTCCTTCCCCCATGCTTTTTTGACCATTCTGAGATTAAATCCCGACCGTTGGATGATGCCATCCACCGACCCTACTTCCTCTGCACATCCTCCGATGCAGATTGACCAATAAAAGTAGGATTTTATAACGTTTGTTTGTATTTTGCAGGGTTTCGAAGGTTTTCACTATGAACGAAGAAATTTGGAAAGAAGAGGGTGACGACTCTCTTGCTTTTGATTTACCAAAGGAAATCGACCACCGGGTTTAAAATTTCATATGTATCAATGTTTCATGAACCATTGATGCATTACAGACCCTGTACAACCCTGCGCAACAGCAAGAAAACATGGATTAAGCACAGAAAAAGAGTATCAGCGCTGAAGACTAGGAAATTATCAGAGAAAAGGATTAATGGAATGTTTACGAGGATTATGGCCCAAAATGATCATTATAAACCTAATCCCCGGGTTAAAAAAGAGTTCAAAGCAAATCCAAAATATTTCACTGACAGGGAACCTTCACCGCCACAAATGGAGGTGAATTGATTCCTCCCAGCGATTAAAGCGCCACTTGTGCCTCAAAGCATTCAATCAGAAGCTGAATTTATTGATCAGGATCAGATTTTTGCCTCGACACAGCCGAAGAAGTTACTTCTACCAGGAACTTCAATACAAAGAATATCGGCAGAGTTACTTCGTCACCACACAATGCCTCAAAGGTCAAAAAAACTCCTACCGAGCTTGAAATCATTATGTAAATCATTTAATACAGAGGATATGTATGTGGATCTCCTCATTGAACCCCTCAAAGGCCAATGAGCCATTTAATTCTGTATTAATTGTAATTGAGATCTTTTTCAGATCTCACCTCCTCATCCTTCTATATATACTACAACAGAAGATGAGTGAGTGTTGGTTATTGTTTGATTACAAGTTGTAACATTGAAACTCTCTGAAATAAATATACAAGTCTGTTGAAGTTGAAAAACAAATTGAAGTCTTGGATGTCTTGATGATGTTGTCGCATGCTTGTTCCTGAGAAGGCTCTATCATTGGATCCATGAGCTTGGCTGTTGGTGAAGTATTCTGAATTGTTCTATGTTTTTTTTCCCCTGTTTTCATTATGTTCCATAATTTCTTACTACAGTAGGTTGAAATTTTTAGGCTAAGAAATGACTCCCGGAAGCACCTTATACCTGTTCATCCTTCACTGTTTTATGTTTTCTTCTGCTGAAGTATTTTAGAGTCTTTAATCTCTCTCTTTAGTCTTCATGCTTGTTTATTTCCTTAATAGCTCAAATAGTTGGTTTCAGCATGACTTATGGTTCTCCCTGCTTGTCTGCTATCACTTGAAAGCTGTTATTGAAGTCTCCCTTTGAAGTACCATTTTTTTAAGTTAATCAAAGAGGTCGGTTTTGATCTTGCCCTTTGCCATTGCTTGAACAGTTGTTTTGAAGGTCTTTATAGTTGTAAGCATAGATGTTATTTAGGTGTTCCCTCTTCTATGATTGCAATTATCAGTGAATCTTTTATGTTTTCTAAGTCCTTTAAAATATAATCTTTGAGGAAATAGGGTGTTCCCCAAATCTTAGATTTCATTTTAAAATTTGTCTTGAAGTCATTATTTGCTTAAAGAATGTTTGTAGAATTTATGGTTAGCCCTGTCTATCAAATATCTCTTTATTGTTAAGTTATGTTTACAAGTTCCCTTTGTTGAGAATTAAACTTCTCTTTCCAAATCATTAATGTCCATCTCATTCCAAAAACAAAAGGATCATGTGGCCAAGTTAGATTTTCCCTTTGATATCCCATATCCCTTGAAGAGTTTGTCATGACCTTATTTTGACTCCATTGCCCAATGAACCAGATATTTCCTCTTTCTATCTATCTTTCCTAGACCTTTCATGTTCTGCTGTATCAACTCAATCCAACCAAACAAACATCTGCACCTAATAACTAGTCTAAAATCCATAATCAAAGCACACAAGATAAACCTTTGCAAACAAATACTTGAGAGATCCCTCTCTGAGAACAGGAGGACTAGATCCTGGAACTCTAAAGATTGGTTCTGATGTTGCCTTGTCTTTTGATTTTCCAAAACTGTCAAAACACTTCCGGACACCGACACATTTAACATCCCAACTTTGGTAGCTGTTCCATTTAAGTGCAAGGAAAATTCTTTAGACACCGGTGTATGGCAACCTTATAGCTTTTCACAAAACTGGAGACAACCTGCTTTGTTAAAAGCCTCCATCACTGTTTGATCTTCAATTATAGCCTTCATATTTTTAGGCTCATATCTTAAGCAATGTCCCCCTCTGTGGACTTTCTTTTCCTCTGCCATGCTTCTTAGAAAAACCTGTCAGCTTCTTTTGAATCTATAAAAAAACCTCACATGATTAGGATATGAATAGCCTTGCTTGAGTATATGGAACAACCTCGCTTGATTAGGATGAAGATAGCCTTTGTATAGAACAACCACAGGCTTAGCTTGATTGTTTCAAAGCTCAGACACTCGTATGGAGACAAATGAAAATGAGAATGACCAAATTAGGCAAGATTTTGAATTTGAAATGTCATCTCATAACTGAATGATGCCTCATTCATGCCCTATCATGACGATCATGACTGTGAGATAGGTCATTAAATTGAATCTAATCACTAACTGACTCACCATACCACTATCCTATCATTTCCTAACATATTCTGACAAATTTCAACTCAATTGACAAGACAGTTAAGAAACCTCACTTTCATAGCGCCCACAGTGTATTTTTCCCAGTTTGCGCTACGAAAGTATTAGCGTTTTCGTAGCGCAAATCCACTTTTTTGAACTAGCGGTGCTACGAAACGAAGGATTCTTGGCTAATTGCAGAAATTTAACCCGAAACCTTATGGAATGAATCCTAAATGAAAAATGTGAGTATTTGATCATGGAATGGACCTTTAAAAAAAATTATTTGAATTCAATGATGACCTTAAAACTTATAAAAACTCTAACCTACCCTTAACCAAATCCTAAAATGAATTTCAAACACATTTTGAGACCATGATCAAAAACAGAGTTGACACAATGATGTTTTGAAAATTTTTGGGTGATAACAGTGGCTCCACTCGGGATAGTGTGCCCCTGTGGTACACTAAGAACTAGTAGTTCCAGTGCTGCTATCCATTTTCTTGACCAAAATAGAAAAACTTTGAAATTTCCAAGCTTCCTCCTCAAGCTCTAATGGCCTTCACCTCGAGCTGAAGATTGCTCATTTATATTGTCATTATTAGCAGAAAAAACTCATAAAATGGAATATGTACAATGACATGAATAATCAAACAGAATTTAGGAAGAATAATTCTTCAAAAACTTGCCATTGACAGGTCCTCTAGCATATGATTTTCTATCCATCTCTTGCAGTATGTAAGTATTATTTCCATGAAAAGCAGCTATCTTGAAAGTGTTAGAGCCGGCCTCCTTGCAGCCTTCCCTCCGTTGATCAAACATGCTCTTTCAAAGTGATTTTAAAGTGTCACTAAATTTTTTCATTTCAATGAGTCTTCAAGCAAAATGGAATACCAGGGCATTAGGTCTAGGTCATTTTCACTCTTTCAAATTTGTCCAAATGTCGGCATCTGTCACCATTCAAATCGAGTGTACCATCGTTCGAGGGTTTTCATCACTATGCCAAATTCCAAGAGTCATTTTACACTGCTCATGCTTCAGCTTGTGCCTAGGTAAGGTCCATTTCCCTCTCCTAGGGTTTTGGAGGTAATTTCTCTTGGATGGTCAAATCATTAGAAAAAATTGTATCCTGATGTTCATACACCTTCCCCTATCCTTAATTTACCTTATTAAACACTTCCCATCACTGATATCCCCCAAATTCCTCATTTTTACACAAACCCTAGTTTCTTGCCACAACTTGGCAATTTTCTAGGCCTAGGCCTATGTTTTGCCCTTTTGGACCCCTTCCCCTCACTCAATATTTGAGATTCCACTTTCCCCTGCTTCCTAACATCCCTCCCTACTTCCAAAAATTTCCCCAAGAATTTGGAAGCCCCTTATCCCCTTCGTTTCGCTTCATTTCGACAAAATTCCTTGTTCCACCCATCGGGATAAGTTTCACTCAAAAGATGTTTTAGAGCAATAAAAGATGAATTTTGGAAAAATGAGAGATTTTTTTGTCCAAAAACTCCCAAGGAAGAAAAACCTCTTTCACTTTTTACACAGGTATCATGGTTTTAGAGAAATGTCAAAAATACCGTTGCCTTAAGAGAATTGAATGCACCTCTGAAGTGACCTTGGGAAAATCATTATTTCTCCTAGCATGGTTGGCCAAATGACTTTCATAATGAGTCAAATGATAACTAGACAAAAATATATTTCCAATGAGCTATCATGAGCTCAATTTGGAGTTGAGGAAGACCTTCAAAAATTGGCTGCAACAACACTCTTCCTTGAGGCAGCTTCATTCTGTTCATTTTGACAAGTCTTGGGAGATTTGCTTTTTGACAGGGTAAATGAAATCCAAACTGAAACATTCCACTTGGGTTGGAAAGTAGACTCCAAGATCTTTCCAACGAGCTATCACATGCCTAATTTGGACATCGGGAAGGCCTCCAAAATTCTCCTGCAAAATGCATTATGTGGCAAGAGGCATGCGACCCACTTGCGTATGCGACCTACTCGTGCGTTTTGGCCAAGCAGTAATTTGAACGCATGCGACCCACTTGTGGCATGCGACTGTTCTGAGGGAGTTGCGACCCACTTAAAAACAGAGCCAAGAAAATTCGTGTTTGCGCCCAGTTTCGTGTTGAATCGACTCCAGCTGCTTCCAAACATGTTTTAAATCATTGCTCAGTAGATTTTAAATATGGTTGTGATGTATTGAAGTGGGAAAAATTGATTTATTTGAATGGAAAGGTGAAACCCTATATTCATGGAAAATTTATTCCTTAGGGTTTTAAATACATATGGGTGGTTTTGTGAAAGTTTTCCCACCTTGTATGGTTGATATATATACCTCTGCATATATTGTCAAAGTCTCACTTCCCTCACACTCATTCTACCTCTGTTGTCATCATCATTATTTTACCACTGTTATGGCTTTTTGTTTCACTGTGATCATTGTCACATTGTGTCTCATTTCCCATTGACAAACACAGTCTTCTACTCATTGTTCCCTTTGACAAATTTTATCCGGTATTTTAAAGACTGCACCCTACATTTTGCACTTGGTACTCATTTGTCAAGATCCACTTGTAATCAAAACAGACACTGTTCTTTTATCCAAATCCACCTAAACAGAGCTGTTACCATTGTGTGTTTCTTATGATGCTTTGGTACATATGCAATATATTTGGGTTTTGAGAATGCATTGAAACTTTGACTTCACTGCATCTATATCAATATCTACATTGCAAATATCTTGTTCAAAGCCATGTCAGAGACAGAAGTCAGAGTATGAGCAGGAGTCGGACAGTGACTCAATCGTTGAGGTTGATGTACCTAGATGGAGCATAGCAGTGCACCAGTAGTGGTAACATATCAGAGAAGCCACAGAGCTTTGTTTCAACATCACGACGAGTACTATCTCCACCCGGGGTGGAAGGGGTCTCGTTGACTTCATCAGCAGCGCGAGTACTATCTCCACATGGCGTGGAAGGGGTCTCCCCTTCTTCATCAGCATAGGTACATTCACAGGATCATGATAGAGACAAGGACATGCTTCGTCACATGAAAGGACATTATTGGGCTCGCATGCATGTCTGCAAAGCGAGAATGAAGATTCTGAAGAGGAGGTTGAGCGAAGCACTAAAACGGCGGAAAAGGCCTGATCCACTCCGGATTTTGGCCTATGCTTCGTTGACTGAGCAAGATACATGATGGAGGATCTTTGCTCCGAATTTGAGCAAATTTGGAGAAAATTTTGTCATTTTGAAATTTTTTGGTCTAAAAACAGGTTTTTCAGTTAAGTGGGTCTCACACCCATATGCTCACTTTTTTTTGGGACACTTGCTGAAGGAAATTTTTTCATTTTTGGATTTTCCATGGTAATTTATGCATCCTCAGACATTACCTAAGCATTTCATCAGATTCTGGATGGTCAAAGAGCTCAAAAACACCATGAAAACCACCTTGCTGCCACCTTTTGCACCAGTAGGAAGTACTGGTGGGAGAAAGAAGTTTTGGAGGGTGAAATGAGCTCCAAATTGGGAAATTCGACTTAGGTTGGATAATCAACATCTAGGGCTTTCCAACGAGCTATCATGAGCTCAATTTGGATGCCGGGAAGTACCTCAAATTCAGGCTGAAAGTAATGCGACCCACTCGGCTCAAATGCGACCCACTTAAATTTTTGCTGAATTTTCAACTTCCAGCTCAGATTTTCGCCTAGTATGGACCAGTTTTGCTTGTGGATGGAATTTTTGGGTTTTTATGATGTAAATTTATGTTTGGCATGTAAATTTTTCTTATTTGTATCTATTCTAGAAGATTCACTCTCAAAAGGGTAAAACGTAAATGGATCGTCTCACTTTTATGTTGTTGGGTCATTTAGATTGTAGTTCCATGATTAGAATTGGTTGAAACTGATCCCCGAAGAAGGAATTCGACCCCTGAGAGGTGGGGTAAAGGGGTTAGAGTGATCTATATATTGTAATTTCTCAATCATTTTCAGAGGTTGAGAGGTTTACTCTCGGGAGACTTTTGGCACCATTGCCATATTTTTTCATATTTTGGCTAAGGAAAGATCAGAGGTTTTGCGGCACTTGCTGGGATCCTTAGTGTTTTGTTCTCGATGCATGTTTTCTCTCCGTTTACCGTAAGTTTCTTCCTGTTTAATGTATGCCATCCTTTCATTATGCTTCTGAACTAAGTTGAATGAGTGATTAAGGTTGAATCCATTGTTTACAGTGCTTGGCCTTTGAATTCAGTTAGTTCTATATGTTTTCAGCTGTTTGGAGAGGATCCAAGTTCTTCTTTGCCCTCTTCATCTCCTCGTCGGTCTAATCTATCCATAAATCCAATTTAAAGCATCAAGATCATCACCTACCTCGCCCCAGCTTGAACTCTGCAAAGGTCTGACCTTATCCCCGGACCCAAAACTTGTTTTCCCATTTCTCCAGCGAAAACCCAAAAAACCAAAAATCAACATACCTATCTCTTTACTAGCCTAAAATCAGTTCTTATTGTAAGTCATCTCGCATCCTATTGCTTATTTTCTCGAGATTGACGGAGAGAGCCCTCTCCTGTCCTCGTAGGGCCAGCTACGAGGCTGAGCGTGGTTTGATGTAGCCTTGAGTTTTACTTCATTTCAGCCTGAGGTAGATTTGAGTGCTAACATAGTGGCGACCATACTGGGGAAGAACATGGTTTGCTTGTGGGTGTTATTTGATTTATAGCTACAGACGGAGTCTGAAGTCACGCCAGGTAGCTTTCGAACTGCTCTTGCTCTGCGAGTGCATAGTAGATAAACGCTGCTTCAGTCGATCTCCGGTCTAGCTTGTAATCGTAACACTTAACTTATAAATTTCCCCAGTACATGTATCGAGTTCAGATCTGATGGTTGATGGTGGACAACGATCAGACATAAGAAGGCTGAAATCATTCACCGGCGACTTCATTCACTGAACAATCCAGAAATCAATGCTTCATGGCGACCTCACTGTTGACGGACCGGATTGCAAGAAGATACGCTCCCATGAGCCGAGATCACATCCCAGGTTTTCCGAATAAGATGCCCAAGGTGGATTGGCTTCAGAATTTGCCTATGTTCAGAAATGAGGAAGGTAATGACGCTGCTCTTCATCTGGTGAAATTTCACATTCATGTGCATAAATTTAAGATCAGTTTTCCTGAAGACTGTTTGATGAAAATGTTTATGGCTACTCTAGAAGACGAAGCTCGATCATGGTATGAAAGTTTGCCAGCTGCTTCTATTTACTGTTTAAGGGATTTTCATACCGTGTTCTTTGAAAAGTATAAAGCATCATATCCATCCTTGATTTTAGTTCAGAACTGTTGTAACCATGTACATAATTTCATTGAAGATCTAGAGTTGTTTTATGGTAATAATGATTTCATGGACGGAGAAATCATGGAGGCTCTATATGAGAATCCATTTCAGCAATATGAAGAGAACCTAAAGGATACCCATCAAGGTGCTCAGGAGACTTTGCAGCAGGTTGATGGCCATATGGCTGAAAATGATGAAAGGGAGAATGTCATTTCAGATCTGCCCACAGGAGACAGCAGCATGCAAGTAAGTCCAGTTCTAATTGCAGATTGTGATAATGTCCAGACAACTACTTCAGATTCAGATTCAGATTGTGATGATCAAGCATATCTTGTGCTGAAGCCCATCAAGGAGAACTCTGCTGTTGAAATCATCTGGGATGCAGAAGACACAGTAATGGATCCAAATGTTCTCAGTCATACTGTCAGCCCATCATTAGAACACAGCCTTCATGAAGAGGTGATTCAGTCAGTTCATGAAAATCAAAATGAGATCTTTGTGCAAGTAAGTGATAAAGCTCCTTTCAATAACTCAGTAATGAATGATAGTTTGAATGCCCTGTCATATGAAGATAATTACTGTTTAAGCAGAAGAAAACAAAAGGCATTGTCTCCTTTGTCTGAAGATGAGATAGATCAGCTTTTGAAAGGTCTTGTTACAGCCCAAGCTATAGCAGATTTGCAGTGCACACATAATCAGGAGAGTGTTGGTGAAACTTCTTCCTCTGTTGAAAAAGATGACTGTCTTGTAATCAGTTGTGTAGATCAGCAAACAGATAATTTTTTCCTTCACAAAGATGATAAGGCTGTCATGTTTAATAACCTTGAAGATTGTTTTTTGTTTAAGAATGACCTAGATCATGAAATTGAAGAGTATATGCCAGAATTTCTCATGGTCAAGGAACCTACAGCTAACACTCAGATGGCAGATTTGTGCATTTCTATCCCTCAGAAATCAATTTTCCTTTCAGATCAGAATGAAGTGGATACTAGTATTTTTGCAGCTGGATCTCCAGATAAGCCAGTGCTTCAAGATTTTCAAGACCCCTTCAACATTCTTCTGCAAACATTAGAAAGGATAAATATTGCCTGGTTCATTATCATAAGCTTTGGTTTCAGTGGTTATTTTGAGTTGCCTACAGGTTCATCAGTCTGCCTGCTCAGGGAGAGTAAGAGCAGAAATTTGGGGTGTAGCCATCTACTGGATTGGTTACATTGGAAAGCACATTATACATGATTGTACATATCTCATCAGTATGTAGGTGGTTGCCATCAGGATTTTAAAGCTTGATGGACTGTTGCCCTTTTCAGAAAGTTTTTGTTTTAATTCAGTCATTTCCGTTTGCATCAAGTTAGTTTGAGTCGATTTTCCAGTTAATAATTTGAGTCATTAGTCTTTAGTCTGTTTGTCAGAATAATGATTCCATAGCCCAATGGATGGAGGCACTGTCTGCTCTCCCAAAGTTCTACGGTTCTTGGCACCTCCACGGAGCTGGAGCTACCATCCCCATTGGAGCCAATGTTAGAGTCAGCCTTTGCAGCCTTCCTCCAGTGATCAAACATGCTCTTTCAAAGTGATTTCAAAGTATCAAGGTCAAATTTTGTCATTTCAAAGAATCTTCAAGCAAAATTTGATCACTAGGCATTAGGTCTAGGGTTGGTTTTCACTCTTTTCAAATTTGTCCAAATGTCAGTCCATGTCACCATTCAGCTGAGTGTACCATCATTCAGAGGGTTGTCATCATCATGTCAGGTTCCAAAGAGTCATTTTACACCTCGTTCATGCTTCAGTTGTGCCTAGGTAAGGTCCATTTCCCTCTCCTAGGGTTTTGGAGGTAATTTCTCTTGGATGGTCAAATCATCGAAAAAACTTGTGTCCTGATGTTCACACACCTTCCCCTATACTTAATTCACCTTATTAAACACTTCCTATCACTGAGATCCCCCAAATTCCTCATTTTTGCACAAACCCTAGTTTCTTGCCACAACTTGGCAATTTTCTAGGCTAGGCCTGTGTTTTGCCCTTTTGGACCCCTTCCCCTCACTCAATCTCTGTGATTCCACTTTCCCCTGCTTCCAAACATCCCTACCTACTTCCAAAAATTTCCCCAAGAATTTAGAAGCCCCTTATCCCCTTCGTTTCGCTTCATTTCGACAAAATCCCTTGTTTCACCCATCGGGATAAGTTTCACTCAAAAGATGTTTCAGAGCAATCAAAGATGAATTTGGGAACACTGAGAGAGGTTTTTGTCCACAACATGCCAAGGAAGAAAAACCTCTTTCACTTTTTACACAGGTATCATGGTTTTGAAGAAATGTCAAAAATACCGTTGCCTCAGGAGAATTGAATGCACCTCTGAAGTGACCTTGGGAAAATCAAGATTTCTCCTAGCATGGTTGGCCAAATGACTTGCATGATGAGTCAAATGATAACTAGACAAAAATATATTTCCAATGAGCTATCATGAGCTCAATTTGGAGTTGAGGAAGACCTTCAAACATTGGCTGCAACAGCACTCTGCCTTGAGGCAGCCTCATTCTGCTCATTTTGACTAGTGTTGGGAGATTTGATTTTTGATAGGGTAAATGAAATTCAAATTGCATAATTGCACTTGTGTTGGAAAGTAGACTCCAAGAGATTTCCAACGAGCTATCACACGCTCGATTTGGACACCGGGAAGGCCTCCAAAAGCTTCCTGCAAAATGCACTATGTGGCAAGAGGCATGCGACCCACTTGAGGGGGATGCGACCCACTTGGCAGATGCGACCCACTTGTGCGTTTTGGCCAGTGTAAATTTGAACGCATGCGACCCACTTGTGGCATGCGACCCACTTGAGGGAGATGCGACCCACTTAAAAACAGAGCCCAGAAAAGTCATATTTACGCCCAGATTCATGTGGAATCGACTCCAACTGCTTTCAAACAGGTTTTCAATCAATGCTCAGTAGATTTTAAATATGGTTGTGATGTCTTGAAGTGGGAAAATTGATTTATTTGAATGGAGAGGTGAAACCCTATATGCATAGCAGATTTATTCCCTAGGGTTTTAAATACATATGGATGGTTTTGTGAAGGATTTCCCACTTTTTTTAGTTGATATATATACCTCTGCATATGTTGTCAAAATCTCACTGCCCTCACACTCATTCTACCACTGTTGTCTTCATCATTATTTTACCACTGTTATGGCTTTTTGTTTCACTGTGATCATTGTCACATTGTGTCTCACTTCCCATTGACAAACACGGTCTTATATTCATTGTTCCCTTTGACAAATTTTATCCAGTATTTTAAAGGCTGCACCCCACATTTTGCACTTGGTACTCATTTGTCAAAATCCACTTGTAATCAAAACAGAGACTGTTCTTTTATCCCAATCCACCTAAACAGAGCTATTACCATTTGTGTGTTTCCTATGATGCTTTGGTACATATGCAATATATTTGGGTTTTGAGAATGCATTGAAACTTTGACATCACTGCATCTATATCAATATATACATATTGCAAATATCTTGTTCAAAGCCATGTCAGAGATAGAGTCAGAGTATGAGCAGGAGTCGGACAGTGACTCAATCGTTGAGGTTGATGTACTGAGATGGAGCATAGCAGTGCACCAGTAGTGGTAACATATCAGAGAAGCCACAGAGCTTTGTTTCAACATCACGATGAGTACTATCTCCACCCGGGGTGGAAGGGGTCTCGTTGACTTCATCAGCAACGCGAGTACTATCTCCACATGGCGTGGAAGGGGTCTCGCCTTCTTCATCAGCGTAGGTACATTCACAAGATAATGATAGAGACAAAGACATGCTTCGTCACATGAAAGGCCATTATTGGGCGCGCATGCATGTCTGCAAAGCGAGGATGAAGATTCTGAAGAGGAGGTTGAGCGAAGCACTAAAACGGCGGAAAAGGCCTAATCCACTTCGGATTTTGGCCGAGGCTTCATTGACTGGGCAAGATACATGATGGAGGACCTTCGTTCCGAATTTGAGCAAATTCGGAGAAAATATTGTCATTTTGAAATTTTTGGGTCTAAAAACAGGTTTTTCAGTTAAGTGGGTCTCGCACTCATATGCTCACTTTTTTTCGGGACACTTGCTGAAGGAAATTTTTGCATTTTTGGATTTTTCATGGTTAGTTATGCATCCTTAGACATTACCTAAGCATTTCATCAGATTCTGGATGCTCAAAGAGCTCAAAAACACCATGAAAACCACCTTGCTGCCACCTTTTGCACCAGCAGGAAGTACTTCTGGGAGAAAGAAGTTTTGGAGGGTCAAATGAGCTCCAAATTGGGAAATTCCACTTGGGTTGGATATTCAACATCCAGGGCTTTCCAACGAGCTATCATGAGCTCAATTTGAATGCCGGGAAGTACCTCAAATTCAGGCTGAAAGTAATGTGACCCACTTGGCTCAAATGCGACCCACTTAATTTTTTGCTGAATTTTCAACTGCCAGCTCAGATTTTCGGCTAGTATGGACCAGTTTTGCTTGTGGATGGAATTTTTTGGGTTTTTATGATGTAAATTTATGTTTGGCATGTAACTTTGGCTTATTTTTATCTATTCTAGAAGATTCACTCTCAAAAGGGTAAAAATCATGTAAATGGATCAGTTCCCACTCTTTTAAATTTCCCAACCTGGCCGCATTGTAGTTCCATATGAAGAATTTGGTTGAAACTGACCCCTGAAGGAGGAATTCGACCCCTAGAGGTGTGGGAAGGGGTTAGAGTGATCTATATGATGTAATTTCTCAATCATTTTCAGAGTTGGAGAGGTTGGACTCTTGGGAGACTTTTGGCACCATTGTACATATTTTTTCATATTTTGGCTAAGGAAAGATCAGAGGTTTTGCGGCACTTGTTGGGATCCTTGTGGTGTTTTGTTCTTGATGGTTTTTTCTCTCTGTTTACTGTAACTTCTTCCTGTTTAATGTATGCCATTCTTTTCATATGCTTCTGAACTAAATTGAATGAGTAGATGAGGTTGAATCCATCGTTTACCGTGCTCTGCCTTTGAATTCATTTAGTTCTATATGTTTTCGACTGTTTGAAGAGGATCCAAGTTCTTTTTTTCCCTCTTCAGCTCCTCGTCGGTCTGATCTGTCCGTATATCCAATTAAAGGCATCAAGACAATCACCTACCTCGCCCCAACTCGAAATCTGCAAAGGTCTGACCTTATCCCCGGACCCAAAATTTGTTTTCCCATTTCTCCAGCGAAAACCCAAAAACCAAAAAATCAAACATACCTATCTCTTTACTAGCCTAAAATCAGTTCTTATTGTAAGTCATCTCGCATCTTATTGCTCATTTTCTCGAGATTGACGGAGAGAGCCCTCTCCTGTCCTCGTAGGGCTAGCTACGAGGCTGAGCGTGGTTTGACGTAGCCTTGAGTTTTACTTCATTTCAAACAGGTAGACGGTGGATGTTTTCTACCGCAAAGGACATTTCTATAAGTTCTCAAACTTACCATGTTTTCCTTTCTCTTCAATTTCGGCCTCCTATTTCAAAGATCTCATCCTGAATTTGAAAACTTTCTTCCTTGTGTTGCGAAAATACCGAGAGTGGGGTGAATTCGCATTTCATCGCATATTCAAAACTTTTTACTTTTTCATTCTCTAAAACCCATACGCTACTTTGCTGAAGTCAACTAGCGTATACACGCGGATATCCTTCATAAAACTCGCGTATACACAGAGATCTAATTATGCCATTAGTTCTTCACTTATATCATTCCATCGTTCATTCATTAGATGTTCTATAAACAGTAAACATGTGCAGTAAGAACAGAATAAACCATCACACAAAGCATCACACATGAACACCAGGATTTTTAGGTGGAAACCCAAATCGGGAGAAAACCACCGCCGCAGTTGCTCAGCCTTCAATATTTTATTATAGAGAAAACATCTTACAACATATGTGCTGGCGCAGACTTGACCAGCACGCAGGCACCCACCTGCGCTCGTTTACCAGCCTCTCCTGGAAGGGAGCTACGACCCCCTGACTCGTTTACCAGCCTCTCCTGGAAGGGAGCTACTACCCCCTGATCTCGTTTACCAGCCTCACCTGGAAGGGAGCTACAACCCCCTGACTGAAGGCTACAACCTTCAGCACCACCTTGGACCACGTTTCATCAATTTTCACACTGGATCCAACAACTTCAATAGAACAACATTTGCAGGCCACATTTCATCATATTTTCACACTGGACCCTTTCCATACTTTTAAGTTCAATCATACATCACCAACAGATACATATCAACACAGATCAGATAGCAGAAACACAGCAGAACAGATCAGATATTTCATACCCCTTACTTCAGCAAACCCTAGTTTTCATACGCGCTTTCCCTTCACTGATGTCGCGTATATACGCGCTTCCGTCCACACAAACCAGCGTATACCTCAGTGTATATTTTATTGCGCATACGCGCTTTCTCTTCGCTGAAGCCGCGTATATACGCGCTTCCTCCGCGGCGAAGTAGCGTATAGATATTCAATCATTACAGAGCAGCATACTTCATCAGATCAGATATTCAGTTCAGATCTAACCCTTTACTTCAGACAGATGTTCGCCTAGATGTTCGCCTCATCACAGATCTAGGCCTTCCATAAACAGATCTAGCAAATACAAGTACATTTCAGATCTAGAAGTCCCGCTTCATCATTTCTTCATAAGTGCATCATAGATTTAGATCTATCAACAAACCTTTACCCTTTCCATACAGATATACTTCATAGAGAAGTATTCATTCAAGTTCAGACATCTTGCTCCCACGCATATAATTTACACAATGAATTTCTTCTCTTTATATAGGCTTATCCTTTTCAATACCATGAGCCCCCTTTTTCAATACCATGGACCAAAACAATACCATAAGCCCAAAACTACCTGGACGGGGTCAATTAGGCGGATCATTACCCAATACAATGGGTTAATACCATGGTGGTTACCCTTGGGTTTGCACTTTTTGAGCGCTTTTGCCCATACGCGACTTGGCACGTTATTTTCCGCGTGCATACGCGACTTCCCCTAGGCCAATCCGCGTATACAAAGAGACATACTCTTTTCATCATATTTTGAGCACATTCTAAATTCCTTTCTTCATTGCCTTCTGTACACACTGTAGAAACATCACATTTTCTTCATTAAGCACAACTTTATCGAGTAAGTTGTCATCATCTTCATCAAGTGGGTTTCTTGTCAAGGACAACACTCAGCATCATATTGTCAAGAAACATCAGATTACCAAGTCCATCAAGTCAAGACAAACACCATCGTGGATTGCCATCAAGGACAACACATGTCAACAGCCGCATGTCTCATCTCCATTCAAGGTTGCCATCTACCAATTGTTGGGAAAAATACTGAGAGGGGGGGGTGAATCAGTATTTACTGCATATTCAAAAAAATTTACTTTTTCATTCCTTAAAACCCATACGCTACTTTGCTGAAGCCAAGTAGCGTATACACGCGGATATCCTTCATAAAACTCGCGTATACACAGAGATCTAATTATGCCATTAGTTCTTCACTTATATCATTCCATCATTCATTCATTAGATGTTCTATAAACAATAAACATGTGCAGTAAGAACAGAATAAACCATCACACATAAGCATCACACATGAACACCAGAATTTTAGGTGGAAACCCAAGTCGGGAGAAAACCACCGCTGCAGTTGCTCAGCCTTCAATATTTTATTATAGAGAAAACATCTTACAACATATGTGCTGGCGCAGACTTGACCAGCACGCAGGCACCCACCCGCGCTCGTTTACCAGCCTCTCCTGGAAGGGAGCTCCAACCCCCTGACTCGTTTACCAGCCTCTCCTGGAAGGGAGCTACGACCCCCCGATCTCGTTTACCAGCCTCTCCTGGAAGGGAGCTACAACCCCCTGACTGAAGGCTACAACCCTCAGTACCTCCTTGGACCACGTTTCATCAATTTTCACACTGGATCCAACAACTTCAATAGAACAACACTTGCAGGCCACATTTCATCATATTTTCACACTGGACCCTTTCCATACTTTTAAGTTCAATCATACATCACCAACAGATACATATCAACACAGATCAGATAGCAGAAACACAGCAGAACAGATCAGATATTTCATACCCCTTGCTTCAGCAAACCCTAGTTTGCATACGCGCTTTCCCTTCACTGATGTCGCGTATATACGCGCTTCCGTCCATACAAACCAGCGTATACCTCAGTGTATATTTTATTGCGCATATGCGCTTTTACTTCAGCGAAGCTGCGTATATACGCGCTTCCTCCATGGTGAAGTAGCGTATAGATCTTCAATCATTACAGAGCAGCATACTTCATCAGATCAGACATTCACCTCAGATTCAACCCTTTACTTCAGACAGATGTTCGCCTAGATGTTCGCCTTATCACAGATCTAATCACTCCATAAACAGATCTAGCAAATACAAGTACATTTCAGATCTAGAAGTCTCGCTTCATCATTTCTTCATAAGTGCATCATGGATTTAGATCTATCAACAAACCTTTACCCTTTCCATACAGATATACTTCATAGATAAGTATTCATTCAAGTTCAGACATCTTGCTCCCCCACTCATGATTTGCACAATTAATTTCTTCTCCTTATATAGGCTTTCCTTTTTCAATACCATGAGCCCCTTTTTCAATACCATGGGCCAAAACAATACCATGAGCCCAAAACTACCTGGACGGGGTCAATTAGGCGGATCATTACCCAATACAATGGGTCAATACCATGGTGGTTACCCTTGGTTTTGCACTTTTTGAGCGCTTTTGCCCATACGCGACTTGGCACGTTATTTTTCGCGTGCATACGCGACTTCCCCTAGGCCAATCCGCGTATACAAAGAGACATACTCTTTTCATCATATTTTGAGCACATTCTAAATTCCTTTCTTCATTGCCTTCTGTACACACTGTAGAAACATCACATTTTCTTCATTAAGCACAACTTTATCGAGTAAGTTGTCATCATCTTCATCAAGTGGGTTTCTTGTCAAGGACAACACTCAGCATCATATTGTCAAGAAACATCAGATTACCAAGTCCATCAAGTCAAGAATAGCTTCATCAGGTGGATTGCCATCAAGGACAACACATGTCAACAGTCGCATGTCTTCATCTCCATTCAGTGGGTTGCCATCAAGGACAACACTCTGCATCATGTTTCCAACACCTTGATATTTTTATCAAATGTCCTCTTCATTATGTTTTGATATTGTTGATTGATGTTATAAACCTCATTCCCCTTCTCTTGCAAAGCTATTGGCTGATTGATTCTCCTCTGGATTACATTTGGTTCCTCTTCTAACCTTGAATTAGCTTCATGAGAGGTACCCCTAGATATGTAGGAAAAATAGCCTCAACTCGATATACCAACTCATATGGTGATGTTCCAATTGACCTTTTTGTGCATATCCTATTAGCCCATAAGGCATACTTCAGCTTCAAATGCCAAGCTTTCTTATTCTCCAACAACACCTTTTTAATAATCCTCACAAAACTCTTGTTAGAAGACTCAGCAAGACCATTCCCTTGCAGATAGTATGCAGTAGAATGCCCAAGAGTAATACGATATTGATGAAAGAAATTTATTAGCTTGTTAGACTTAAATTCCTGTGCATTATCAGTTATAATATTCATGGGGCAACCAAATATAGACAAGATATTATTTTCTAAAAAAGAAATCATCACAGAATCATTTTCTTACCTAGTTGGGACTGCTTCAATCCATTTGGTAAAGTAATCAGTTGCTGTAAGAATCCAAAGATGCCGACCTGATGATGATGTATGAATCTCCCCAATAAAATCTAGCCCCCACTACTGAAATGGCACTTCTTCATAGATAGGCATCAAAGGTAAAGGTACAAACTTCTTCTTACCCTCGAAAATCTGGCATTCATGGCAGACAACAACCCTCTTGTAGACATCCTTAAATATTGTAGGCCAATAATACCCTGCTCTTAGAATATTTTTCACTGTCACCTTCCAATAATGGTGACCTCCACAATCTCCTTTGTGGAATTCTTCAATTACTTTATTAGCCTCCTCTTCGAGCAAACAATTCAACAAAATTCCGCCAGTATCCTTCCAAAACAGATTTCTATCAAAAATAAAATATCTCAATGATTTCATCTTTACAAACCTTGCTTTAGAATTTGTTAGATCAACAGGTGCTTTATTGTGCTGTTGGAAAAAAACAACCTCGTTGTACCAATCTAAAGTGATGTATTTTTCTTCAATAGGAACTAGTTCTTCTTCATCATCTGAAATTTCTGATATTTTTGCAATCAAGTTTATGTTGAGACAATCAAATTTTGATTGCTCCATCAACTTTTCTAAGCCTTTCCCTTTGACCAATTTTGTTGGATTAATCTCTATATCATACTCTACCAATTTAGCAATCCATTTCCCCCTCTTACCATCAGGGTCGGCTTGAGTGAGGATGTCTTTCACAATAGTATTAGGAACAAAAGCCACAATATGAGAATGTAGAATATAAATTATGAAATATTTGATAGCCTTCACCAAGCCATAGGCCTACTTCTCTAAGATATTATACTTTATCTCAGAGTTGGCTAATGTCCTACTAAAGAAAGAAATCAGCTGCTCAATACCTTGTTATCCCTTTTGTAGAAGAACTCCAGCGATAGTATTTTCTGCTACAAAAGTAAAAACTAGAAATTCCTTTGAGAAATCTGGGTTGATCAATACCGACGCTTGTGTGAGTGCCCTTTTTATTTCCTCAAATGAGTGTCTTGCTTCTGCTGTCCACTTAATATCAACTCCCTTCTTTAGTATCCTTGTTATGTCCTTCACAATCTCAGCAAAATTAGGAATAAATCGCCTTACAAAATTTACCTTTCCAAGGAAAGATTGAATCTCCTTCCTACTTCTTGGAAAATCCACCTTCTGAATTGAATTGACCCTATTTGGATCAATCTTAATCCCATCTTTAGAAATGAAATGTCCAAGTAATTTACCTAAATTTATAGAAAAAATACTTTTGGCGGGATTCAGAGAGATGCCAAACCTTCTACACTTCAGCAAAATTCTTTCTAGGTGTTTCAAGTGTTGTTCTTCTCTCCCTGAGAAGATTGTTATCTTATCAAGATAAACAACCACCATCTTGTCCTTCTCTTCATAAAAAACAATTTCCATTTCCCTCTGAAAGGTAGCTCCTGCATTCATAAGACAAAATGGCATCTTGGCATACATGAAAGTGCCCCATGGCATGGTAAAGGTTGTTTTTTCATGATCGTCAGGATGTACAAGGATCTAATAATAACTTGAAAAACCACCAAGCATATAAATTCTATGAGAAGAACCAACAAGTTTTCAAAATTTGGTCGATCTTTGGGAGGGGATAATTTTCCTTCAAGGAAGCTTTATTCAAATTTCTGAAGTCAATGCATATTCTAATTTCTCCACTCTTTTTCCTAACTGGAACCAAGTTCACAAGCCAATTTGAAAATATGATTGGAACGATGATTTTGGCATCAAAGAGTTTTTTGACCTCCTTCTCAATCAATGGCATGAGAAGTGGATTAATCCTCCTCAACTTCTGTTTGAAAGGCTTTTCATTTTCTTTTATGGGAATAGTATGTTGAATAATGGTGGGATCATATTCTTTCAAATCAGCATAGTTCAAAGAAAATACATCTGTGAATCTCTTCATCATTTCAACACACTTAAACTTCATATCAGCTAAAAGAAACTTTGAAAGTTTAATCAATTTGGGCATAGCTATTGTACCAAGGTTACAGCTCTCAACTTCTTCATCATCAACTTGTATCTTAGGAGATTTAAAAACATTATTTTGATCAAAAAGGTTTTCTAGAGGTATGAGTCCCTTTGGTATGTTATTGTTCTTTAGTTGCATCACTTCAGAATTCCATTTAGATTCAGCCAGTATGTTTTGCTGATCTACTTGTATATTTTCAAACTCTTCTTTCATCTAAATAAAGTTCTTCACTTGTTGATCATCCTCAAAAACTTGCCAATGAGTAATATTTTCAGGGATAGATTCTCTATGGCAGATCTCAACCTCATATTTTTCTGTGGAATGCATACGAATAATGAAAAGACTTGCAGAGACAGTAAGAGAATTAGCAATGGAGTTTTGTTCTCTAGTTTTGACCATGAATGTATAGGCTTGAAAGTTTTCTAACATGTCCAAAGCCAAATTCCTATATTCTCTCATCCTTGTATATTTTGTTTGATAAACTCCTTCAACCTATTTAATGACTAATTCTGAGTCTCCAAAAATAGAAATGTTTTGAGCATTCATTCTTTTCAAAACTTCTAGACCCAAAATCAAGGATTCATACTCAGCCATGTTGTTCGTGCAAACAAAGTTCACTTTATAGGAAAGGAACTTACTCTCATCACTTGGATTTTTAATCCAAATCCCTACTCCTGCTCCTTCTTTGCCTTCTGATCCATCACAATGCAATGACCACCAACCTTCCACCTCCTTATCACTGACTTGTTGATCTTATGTTTGCTGATTTTCAGACTGCTGAATTTCAAAACTCTATTTTTCTGCTTTCTTCTTCTCTTTTGCTTCACTAGTCAACTAATTGAAAAGAATAACAGAACCAAGTTCAGTATCAAGAGCATAAATTGGAAAATTTTGAGGTTTGTCTTTACTACTCACCATGTAGGCCATTCTTTCTTCTCGATATAATCTTTTTTGCTCACCAAAAACAGGAATGGTAGCATAAGTAAGATCCATCTGCATTGTACCTTTAATTTTTTCTGCCCATGACCTTGACAATAGCATACCAAACTTCGGTGGAATGTTTGCTACCACGATGTCCATGACTACAATCTTAGTAGTAACTTGTGTTAGACCAACAACAACGTCCTTAACTAAATCAATGCATTGAACTCTTTTCGAATCGAAAGAAAACAAGTCTTTATATGGCCTAGTTATTTCTAACCCCATTCTTTCCAAGATTACTTTGGGCATTAGATTGTGAGAGGCCCCTGAATCCAACATAGCATTATGCAATGTCATGTCGTGAATGTTAAGGCTCACATAAAAAGGAGGGACCTCCTCATTCTGTTCATATTCTAGTCTTGGACCCAAATATATGGTTGGATGATCTTCTAATACATTCAAGATATCAGTAGCTCCTAGTTGTGAATTTAACATTTTAACAATCTTGCTTCTATATTCATCTACTTTGAAAATCTCACCAAAAGGGAATGATATTTTTATCTTAGAAATTTCATTCTCAAGATTGAAAACAGAAACAAATTTTTTAGCTTCTTTGATAGGAGGAATAGCTGGTGTATCTTTCTTACCTTCAGCAACCTTAGGAGCATCCTTCTTACCATCAGCAACCTTAGGTGTATCTTTCTTAGGCTGTGTTTTTTTTGCAATAATAGGCACATTTCTATTTCTGAGATTATATTGTTTTTGCATCTCGAAAATAGCATGTTGATACCCCTTTAGATAGTCTAATGTTTCTTCTTCAGGATTATTTTGATCTGACTGATCATGTTCTTCTTTTTACAAGAAAATTCCAAACATTTCCTCATCAAAATAGTGAATAGACTCCTCAGGAACTTCAGGATCATCTTCTTCATCAATCAAATTATGTTGGAATTGAGGTCTCAAAGGAGGATCAAGCTGTTGATTTATGTTTTCCCTTGGCCTTTGCTGATTCTAAGGTCTCCTAAACTGAGGGTTTCTAAATTGAGGTTCATGTTGTGCAGGAGGAGCAGAGGTATTCCCAAGGGCTAATCTATCCATCAACTTTTCCATTGTTTTCATCATTGAATCCAACTTATCCTGAGAGGTAGAGGAGGAAGGCTTCCCTTCTTCTTTCAACTTAGTCTTACCCATTTCTGACTTTTTGGCTGCTATCAAGTTAACCTCCACTTTCACTGCATCACTTTGCATTTCAGAAAGTGTAGGAGATTCCCTTTCTCTCAGCAGTATGGAAAACTCATAGCCAAAAGCTTCAACATACCTCATTTGAGTTAAGGCTTGTGGTGGTTTCAAATGAGCAAGAATAGAGTCTAACACATTATTAAACCTTTTTGAAAAGTTTTGAACAGATTCATCATCATCTCTCTTCAAAATACTATACTCGGTGAGGGCTTGTACTGCATTAGTTCTATTTCCCCATTTTCTCAGAAAAGCATCTTCAAACTCATTCCAATTATGAATACTTCTAGGATTAAGGGCTTTATACCACTTTATAACCTCACCAGTAAAAATTTGAGCAAACAAACTCAACTTAACATCTTCATCATCAACCTCCTCCCTGTCTATAAAATCATTAAATTGATCCACATGTTCCTCTGTTGTAATGTCTTCATCACTTACCCAAGTTTTGATTATAGCAACATATTTGCTAGGGATATCATGTAAGATAGCTAGAAGAACAAGAGGGACATATCTAGTAGGTGAAATAGGTTGAGGAGGTACATTTCCAGCCATGTTTAAAGGGACTATAGTAGCTTTAGGGATGGCAGAAATAGAGGATGAAATACTGCTATGAGGAGGACTATTCGGTCTTTGTGGTTCACTAATAATTGAACTCCAATTTGGAAGGGGAAAACCAACTCTACTTTTCAACAATAATTCAAAAGGGTCAAGCTCTTTGAATTTATCTAAAGACTCTTTTCCAACAACAACCCAAAAGTAACAGCTTCCCAAAACTCTTCTTTGTCTTCTTGTGTTACTAGAGTTGAGGTATCAATACCTCTCTTATGCAAGTCCAAGATAATTTCAATTAGTTCCTTTTCACTTTCTGATCTAAACAAAACCTCTTTAATTTTATCATAAGCTCTTTTATCTTCAGTAATTCTTAAAATATCAAAGGACAAGGATTTCTAATGTGATGGAGTACTTGATATTTCAGAAATGCCTTTACTGCCTTTGGAAATGGTGATTAGATTGTCCACAATGGTAGGTGGATCTGGCTCATGATTACTCCTCATGTATCTCCTTCTTGAAGCCACCTTTAATAATATAAACTTTAAATGGAGTCACCAAGGTAGATGCAGCCTCAAAAGTCTTTCTGAGCTCCTACTACCTTCAGAAGTTCAGCTTCAAAATCTCGGGAAAGTATAATCATCAGGCTCTCGGTAGACACACCAAAATGTTATCACAAAATTAGACCTGATAGGCTGCTAATCAAATCAATCTCATGTAACTGTTTCAAACCAATCTTTTGATTGAGGCTTAGCCTCCTCAACTTGAGAGGGCTCTCTCAAGGATTATTGATTTTTGATAGAAATATAGATGGCTAACTCTATGTGGGGTAATAAGCAGATAAATGATATATATTGGATGTAAATCACATTAGCAAGTGCATTGGGCTTATGGAGTAAAAATAGCTTCAAAAAACCAAACAATCTACTTAGCATGGAA
This sequence comes from Pinus albicaulis, assembly GCA_034641835.2. Lineage (NCBI taxonomy): Eukaryota > Viridiplantae > Streptophyta > Pinopsida > Pinales > Pinaceae > Pinus > Pinus albicaulis. The sequence goes on from CM076569.1 coordinate 117,231,402, forward strand.
GTCAAGGCATATCAGAGTTCTAGTCAAGAGATATATGTTTAGTCAATTTATTGTTCCTAAATTGCTTCCATTATTGATCAACCAGGGCTTGTAACTTTGATGAAGTGTAGTGCACTATATGTGCCTAAGTGTCCTTTTCCTTACTTCTTTGTTTTGGTGTTTTTCTTATTGTTTTGGGGGTTTTGTTTTTTTATTCCTTAGTGTGTTTATCCTAGTTTGAAAAGTGAGAAAAAATCTATTTAAAATGAAGAAAAGGAAATGTTGTAAAACTAGTTAACTTCCTATAAAGAAATTAGAGTTTTATGGACAAGTTATAAGTTCTAGTTATAATTTTAAAATGATAAAACAAGTGTCTTAATTAGTGAATAAACCTAATCCATGGATCCATGACACAATTGAGATTTAGGAAATGCCATTTATAACTCAAACATTGCATTAAATCTAATCGTTTAGGCATTCTTTCAAATCATATTCAAATTCAGTTTCAATCAGAATGTCCTTTAAAGAGATTATTAGTTGCAATGGAATGAGGATCTTCTAACTACAACTATTTAAGTGAATGACAGAAATAATGAAAATTCTTAAACAATTATTGTTTCTATAAGTCACTAACCATTTTAATATAAGATTTGGAAATAGGAAAAATGGCTTTTACTTGGTTGAACACAACAATTGTCAACTATGAAAGACAATAAATGAAATCTAAGCAATTACTGTACCTATAAGTCACTAACCATTCAGTGATAAAGATTTGGTAATGTAGACAAATGGTTTTTACTTAGTTAATACACAGTAATTGTCAACTATGATAGTAGTAAATAAAACCTAAACAACCACGGTACCTATAAGTCACAAACCATTCAGTGATAAAGATTTGGTAATGAAGACAAATGGTTTTTACTTAGTTGCACATAGTAATTTTCAATTATGAAAGTATTAAATGAAACCTAAACAACCACTGTATGTATAAGTCACTAACCATTCAATGATAAGGATTTGGTAATGAAGAAAAATGGTTTTTACTCAGTTGGACACAGTAATTGTCAATTATGAAAGCAGTAAATGAGCATAAGCAGAAAGAAATACTTGAACAAAGAAACTGGAATAAACCTAGCTAGAAAGCATAAAAATCTCCTTAGCAGCAGGGGCCCTCTACTACCAATTTGGTGAATTCCTTACCTCCTCGAGGATGTAATCAAAACAACATCAAAGAACTGATCTCCTTTATTAAAAACAGAGTTTGATAAAAACAGAGTATCACAATGTAATTTCGAACTTATGCTATTAACAGTTAACTTGTTCTTGGTTTAAGTAAATTGCACAAAAAACTTCGAATAGGAATAGTTACAGGTGTAACTTCAAATTGTAATCAAACTGGGACTCTTAGGACTCATGATTTGCTACAGAGTAAATCAAGAGTCCTAATTTTTGTGTAAAACGGTTTCTTTGACTTCAGCTTTCACTATTGGATTAGAATCCTTCAATCGTCGATCTGGTCCTCGTGGATAGGAAGAAATCATGTAGGACGGATTATGGAACTACCCATATAAGCCATTTCTTTAACTGACACTTGTATCATATTCAAACACAAAAATAGTTGTGCAACGCCTGACCAGCTACGGAATGTCTGTATTTTGTACCTATACTGCACAAAATTATTAAAACAACAGAAACCATGAAAATACAACATGTTAATCAATTGCATGTATCCTTAAGACAATCCTAATCATTCTTCATTGATTTTAGGCTTATGAGTTGATGAAATATGAGTGAAATGAGATGATGGTTTTGTAAAACAAAAGGAATTTCTAGAGCTCAATAACATACATGTGAAACAGTAAAAAACACAGTTATTTTGTCTATATAGGAAGTCAGAGCATCAAAGATGAATTATGAGTAACATAAACAAACACCACTGCCATAGGATAGTAATAAGATGCAATTAGAACAAGAACACACTAGAAATATTTATGAATCTCAAGTTGGCTAAGTAGAAAACTCGTATTAAGTCGGAAACCGCTCACGATACAATGTTAGGTCCCTATATCACTAGTATAGTCCCTTATTATTGTTATTCTAACCCCCTTATTGTTATTATTGTACCCTTGTAACCCCCATTTTGTTATTATTGTGCCCTTAAATTATTATTGTTAGGTCGGCTAGGATTACATTGTGGCCCACTAGGATTACATTATGGCCCCATGGACTCCTATATATAGAAAGAAGGTTTTGTAAATTGTATCATCCAAGAATTGTTCATTTATGTACTGTATTGGAGGTTTCCCCCTCGAAGTGGCTTATTTCTAAGGCGTTGATATCTCTTTTCTTCTATTTTTGGAGCCGGTTACACAACATTTGGTATCAGAGCTTTGGATTCTAGGGTTTCGCTGCTCCAAACAGGTCATCGTGGAATTTTCGCTATAACTTTTTTTCTACGAAGTTTCAGAAGCTAAAATTTTTAGGGTGCGAAGAGGAAATCCTAAGGAAGATTTCCTAAAAATTTCAGAGCTTGGTTTGCAATATTTTCGGAGATATCATCTATGGAAGTTAGGTCTTTTTTCAAGCTCCTAAACAGGTCATCGTGGCATTTGCGCTATAAATTTGTTTCTACGAAGGTTCAGAATCTGAAATTCGTATGGCGCGAAGCGGAAATCCCGAGGAAATGTTTCAAAACATTTCAGAGCTTGGTTCGCAATATTTTTGGAGATATGATCTGTGGAAGGTAGTGTTTTTTTAGGCTCTTGAAATTCATATCAAAGAGGTTATCGTGGGAAAAGTTCAATAAGTCTCTCTCTAGGAAGTGGATTTGAGTGCCGTAAAATTTTTTCACAAGTAAACGGACTTTAGTTTCTTGGATATCAATTTCAGAGACAAAGGACGAAACAGTGACACGTGGCAAGTCCTACAAGTTTTCTCTACTGAACCAGTCCAAAATTAGGTCATTGTGGGAGATTGGACACAACTTTGTCTTGGGGAATCCAAATTAGATCAGACCTGTAGCATTTGAAATAAGCTTCAGAGGGCTACTACAGGGCGGAATTTCAGATATTGAATATTTTCAATTACAGAGATAATTCAATTTCAATATCGAGCTCCTCAAAGAAAGTAAAAGGTGTGTATTTTTTTCTGAATTGCATAAGTCTTGTTTGAAGAATCAAGTTGAATTGATTCCAAGGGCATATTGTAGAATAGATATCAATATTGGATTCTAAAATGGCCCCTAAAAATAATTCAACACCCATTAAGCCTTTAGAAGGCTCTACTATGACTCATGAAGACGAATAATGGCAACATGACATATCAAAATTACAAGAGCAAGTGCAACAAATTTCGCTCTCGCAAAGAACAACAAAAAATGAAATGGAAGTTTTGAAGAAAGGCATGGAAACTAAGATGGATGGTTTGAAGAAAGGCGTGGAAGCTAAGATGAATGGTTTGGAAGATAATATGGATGGCATGGAAGTGGGCATGGAAGCTAAGATGGATGACATGGAAGCTAAGATCGATGAAAAAATGAAAGACAACATGGAAAACATGAAGAAAGATCTAAAAGTAGACATCGAAGGTTTGGGAAAGTTGATACAAGAAATGTTTCCTAATGGTGAAAAGATAGTAGAGGAAACTCATGATGAGAACAAAATAAATGTTAATCGTGATTTCATAAACTCTAATGTTGGCGGGAAGAACCACCATATTCCAAAATGGATATGAGGAAGTTTGATGGAAAGGATCCTGTAACATGGATACTACAGATGGAGCAATATTTTGATCTCCATAATGTGAAAAACACACAAAAGGTACGCATTGCAACTTTACATTTAGAACAAAATACATTTGTATGGTATCGATGGCTTTGCTCCCGTAAAAAAATTGTCACTTGTTCAATTTTTACGGAGGAAATGATAGCACATTATGAGGATACAAAGAGAAACACCTTCTTTAGCCAATTGATAAATCTCAAACAAAAGGGTTTAGTGGGGCAGCACATTGAGGAATTCCAAAAATTGAATATAAGGGTAACTGATATTCCAGAGGAACAAAAGATCGATCTCTTCATAGGCACTTTTAAAGGAGGCATCCAACATGAAGTTCGGTTTTGGAACCTGATTACTGAGAAGGCATTCAAAGCTGGCAAGCAGTAAATTTGAATGTAAAATAATGGCGACAAGGAAGCCTACCACTCAATTCTATAAAGAAGGAAGTGTTGCTACATCTAGATTTCCACAACCTACAAGGTTGACACCACAAAAATTGGAAGAAAAAAGAGCAAAAGGGCTTTGCTACAAATAGGATATCAAATACACTAAAGGTCATAAGTGTGTGCCGAGAAGAAATTATTTTACATAGATTGTGAAGAGGAAGAAGAAAATGAACAAGAAGAGGATATACACTAGGAACCAACCCTAGAAGAGGAAGAAATGAATCACCATATCGTGTAATGCGCTGGAAGGAATTACCACTCCTCAAACTCTCAACATACAAGGAAAAATCAAGAAGAAAAAGGTAATAGTGTTGATTGATTCAGGTAGCACCCATAATTTTATTCATTGTAAGGTAGCCAAGAAATTAAATTGTTTCCTATACCCAGCACCAGAATGTCAAGTGATGGTTGCAAATGGAGAAACTATAAATTGCTCTGGAAAATGCCATAATATTAAGCTAACCATGGGGGAATATGTATTGACTAGTCCAATGCTTTCCATTCCTATGGGAGGTGCTGATGTTGTACTAGGAGTACAATGGTTGCAATCTTTGGGGATGGTAGCTTTTAATTTTCAAGAACTTTTCTTGAAATTTTTTTCAGAAGGAAAGGAAGTCGAATTACGGGGTATTGAAGGGAAGCCGGGAAGGATAATAAGCTCTAATGTCATGACAAAGCTTCTAAAGAAAGAACAACGAGGCGTAATTGCACAATTATGCTCACTAGAAGTTCTAACATCAAAATCATCTATTTCTGTAGATCTCCAACAAGTCTTGGACAATCATTCCAAGGTGTTTGAAACTCCCAAAGGACTCCCACCTATTCGTGATCATGATCATGCTATTCATTTGATTCCAGGAAGTGTTCCTCCAAACATCAGGCCTTATAGATATCCTTACTTCCAAAGAGCGAAATTGAACGTATGATTGCAGAAATGTTAGAGGCGGGTATAATTCAACCTAGTCAAAGTTCTTTCTCTGCTCCTGTAGTATTGGTACACAAGAAGGATGGATCATGGCGAATGTGTCCGAATTATAGGGAGCTCAATAAGCTCACCATTAAAGACAATTTTCCCATTCCTGTGATTGATGAATTATTGGATGAATTACATGGAGCAATTTATTTTACCAAGTTGGATCTTCGTTCAGGATATCATCAAATTAGAATGAAGACTGAAGATATTCCAAAAACAGCATTTCGAACCCATGAGGGTCATTATGAATTTTTGGTCATGCCTTTTGGCCTTACCAATGCACCTTCTACATTTCAAGGGTTGATGAATTCCATTTGCAAACCCTTCCTTAGAAAATTTGTGCTAGTATTTTTTGATGATATACTAATCTACAGCAGGTCTTGGAAGGATCATGTTGAACATGTTGACAGGGTGCTCAAACTATTGCAGGAGAAACAATTATATGCAAAAAATCCAAATGTTTCTTTGGAGTACAAGAGGTGGAATATCTGGGTCATATTGTATCTCACGAGGGTGTTAAAGTAGACCCTAACAAAATTAAAGCCATTAAGAAATGGAAAGTCCCCACAACCATAAAGAAGTTGCGAGGATTTCTCGGGTTAACAGGGTATTATCGCAAGTTTGTTAAGAATTATGGGAGAATAGCAGCAACTCTAACAACATTATTAAAGAAAGATGCATTTTCATGGACTCCTGAAGCAACTAAGGCCTTTGAACGTCTTAAAGAGGCAATGTGCCTAGCACCGGCCTTAGCTACGCCAGACTTCACAAAAACCTTTATTTTGGAATGTGATGCCTCAGGAAATGGAATTGTGCAGCTTTTAATGCAGAAGGAAGACCCATTTTCTTTGAAAGTCATCCAATCTTTGTGGACAATTTTTTCACCCCTAGAGACAGTCTAGAGTTGCCATAGACCAGTGCCTAGGACATCTTAATATAGCAAGGAGCTCATCACATAGCTTGGGTTGTCAATCCAAAAGCTCTCTTACTATCTCTTGTTAAACAAGGAAAATAGTTTAAATGGGACCAATCTCTCTCAGAAGCTGATACAAGGATAAGAATAGTGTAAGAACATCATGCAAAACTCCAATACGAAGGCATCATACAGTTAAGAGACAGCTTTACTGCAAAGAGGGCCAGTTCAGATAATATACCACAGAAATCAGATATCAGGAAGTGAGTGCAGTGAGGAAACATGAAGAAGATATTAGTTAACATGAGACTGATACCCAGATACACAACAGAACCATATATGGGCTTAACTAACTAAGAATCCATACATGACAATGGCGTTTTAAAAGCACCCTCCTCAAGAAACTAATATAGCAGAAAATATGGATGAAAAGAACATGGAACAGTATATCATGACTAGGCCTATTTAAAGCGCTTGACTAATCCCAGTATGGGCATCAACTAGGATGAATCCTTACTCAAGATTACTGAGCCACTCGCATTCTAGAACATGATACAAGAAGATAATAAGCATGAAATGAGATATTGTATTAACACATAAGAGAAAATTACATACTGTGAGATACTAGAGACCAGAATCCTCATTACAGTTATAACTCCTCCTCACTGAGACCCTACGGGCTCTGAACCTTCATACAGAAGTGTTACAAAATGTATACAAAAGCCTTTTCACTGCACAGTTTGCTGATAGAAATCTGGAACCCCTCTAATGTCTTATTTCTGGGTCTTTATAGAAAAGATAGAGAACCCTCCAGAAGGAGGTAGATGGAGCACATTTAATGACTTAATTTGAACAAAATGGCGGAAAACATTCGCGCCCATACTGAGAATGACTAAATATAAATGACTGTACTTTACAATCTGCTTCTAGAAATAAATGCTGGGAGATTAAAATCTCCTTATAAACAAGACACAAATAATAAAATATACAAATGCTATGTACTTGGCTGGAGGAGGAAGATCTGCCGCAATAAAACCTTGAAGTTGTCTGCAAGAATAAATAAATTGGAAAGGAGATCTCTTCAGAGACGCGGCATAAGAGAAAATCTTCATGAACCTTCTGTACTTTCCTGAGAAGAAAATCAACTAAAATATAATCTGTAGGATATGATTTTCAATGCATTGTACCCTCGGCTTGATTGGGAAAATCTCTGGTCCGATACCCTTGTCTTTTAACACCAGATACGAGCTCATGATCTTCAATGAGGTTGTTGAAATCTTTAATTATTTGCTGTTGTTCTTTGCTGGAACATTTATATCACCATACTCCAACCGACATCTTTAAATTGTCCTTGGAGAGCTCGAAAGATTTTAAATCTCGCTCCTGCGATGGATGTCTAATCATGGCGGCTTTCAGGACCCTTCTTCATAATGACAGCTTCAATTGAATTGCCTTTTGAGATGCTCTATTGTTGCAGCCAAGACTGTGAATCAAAACATCTCTCTGTATGTTGAAACCCTGCAAAATCCACCAATACGTTAGAAAAACCAGGTAGAAGTGGGATGGACAAGGAGGTTTTGACGATAATGGCGGTGAGGACATGGCGGAATGATAAGAACGTGCAGGGTGGCGGCGGGAATAAGATGGGGGCTTTGATAAACAGATGGAATGTAAACTTTCCGCGTAGAACAGTTTAAACAAGACGAATGAATAAAACGACAAATATGAATGAAAGCATATATATATATATATATATATATATACGGCAGGGGAAAACACCATGGATGCGCGGGGGTATGACATGTGGACGATAGTACAACAAATGTCAACGAAAAGGGTGATGTGGAGGTGTATTGTCAACTGGCGGAGGTAAACGCATCTTAGACCGTCGGATTTTGAAACCAGATCAATGGCCCAAAGGCGCGGGGGCGACGTAACGGTGGGCCACAGGACACAATAGACATGGGCTAATGCGCGAGCAGCTTTGGAGGATATCTGCCGTTGGATGGAGGTCGATAGATCCAACAGCGCGGGTGAATTCCGCTGCCCGGCCATTGTAAAACCTTTAACGCGCGAAAAAGTGGTTTTTCGGGCCCGTACAAAAGGCACGCAGCGCGTATTTAGTGGAATCGCTGCCCCCATGGTAAATACCGCCGGCCCGTCCAAAGCTGTGCAGAATTAACCGCCGGTTTTCGGGCGCGGGGACCACTATTACTACGTTGATTGCGGGCCGTAGATTTAACTGAGATCGAACGGTTGCAGGTGCGCCCGAAACATTTATCGTTAAGCCCCCTTTTCCTTTGGCATATGGTCTTGCGCTCGGGTCCTATGGGAATTCAAGCAAAAGGTGCTGCGGCTGTATGGGCTAGGCCCGATATGTTTTATAAACGTGGATTTCAACCTTTGCATAGTGTATTTTCGGGCGGAAAGAGTAACGGTAGACCAAACATGGAGGGCTTTGGCCGCGAAAGATGTTTTAAACAGACCCAAAGGAAGCTGGTGGCCAAAATTTAAATAGGGGGGCTGATATGCACAACACAATCAAAGGAAAGTATTTACAAAAACCTATTTATGAGAAGGAAATGTTAGCAATGCTGCATGCACTAAAGAAATGGAGAACTTACCTAATGGGAAGACACTTCAAGGTAAAAACTGATCATGATAGTCTTAAACACTTTTTGGAACAAAGACTATCTTCAGAAGAGCAGCAAAAATGGGCCACAAAGATGTTGGGTTATGACTTTGAAATAATCTACAAAAAGGGAAAGCTTAATGTTGTTGCAGATGCACTCTCAAGAAAGAATGAAGAGGTGGAAGCATTGCTTTGTGCCATTTCTATTATCCAACCAGATTGGATAACCAAAGCAAGAGATGAATGGAATAAGGACAAAGATGTATGGACACTCATTCAAAATTTGCAGCAAGATCCTAGTACATCCGATACATTTAGTTGGAAAAATTATTCCTTATGGTACAAATATCGCTTATATCTTTGTAAGAATTCCCAACTAAAACAAAAGATTCTTCTGGAATTGCACACTTCTCCTTTAGGAGGACACTCAGGATTTTTAAAAACTTACCAGAGGGTGAAGAAAGAATTTTTTTGGGATGGCCTTAAAACTGATATTCAAAAGTTTGTGGCGGAATGTTTGGTTTGCCAGCAGAATAAAGTGGAAACAATTAAGACCCCGGGACTTCTACAACCTTTATCCATTCCAAGTCAACGTTGGGAGGTGATTTCAATGGATTTTATCACAGGTTTACCTAAGTCCGAAGGAAAGAGTGTCATCATGGTGGTAGTTGATAGACTTACCAAGTATGCACACTTTTGTGCATTATCTCATCCATTTAAAGAAAGTACAGTTGCTACTACATTTATGGATAGAATTAAAAAACTACATGGAAGCTCAAGGGTTATTGTGAGCGACAGAGATCCCATTTTTACTGGAAATTTTTGGACGGAGTTATTTTCTTGTTTGGGTACTCAATTAGCTCATAGCTCATCTTATCATCCTCAATCTGATGGTCAAACTGAGATAGTAAATAAATGTTTGGAAGGATATCTTCATTGATTTGTATCTGATAAACAAACACAATGGGTCAAGTGGTTACCTCTCGCTGAATGGTGGTATAACACTTCCTTCCATACTGCAGCAAAAATGACCCCATTTATGGCACTTTATGGATATCATCCACCATCCATCACACCATATTTAAGAGAAAATTCGAAGGTTCAAGCAGTGGAAGATCACATCGAGCATCAGCAAGAAGTTCTCCAACTCTTAAAGGATAACCTGAATTTGGCACAAAATCGAATGAAACAACAGGCAGATCAACATCGCAGCGAGAGAAGTTTTGATGTAGGTGATTGGGTATTTTTACGGCTACAACTATACAAAAAAATGTCCCTCAAGCAAGCTAAGAAGGATAATAAATTATCACCAAAGTACTATGGTCCTTACAAGGTGTTGCAAAAGATTGGTTCTATGGCATACAAATTGGAGCTTCCTGCTTCTTCGCGAGTACATCCATTTTTCCATGTTTCATGCTTAAAAAAGGTTATAGGTGAAAATCTTCCAGTTCAAACAATATTGACAGAACTTGATGGGGAAGGAAAAATAATATTGGAACCCGAAGTGGTCATGGAAACAAGAACTCGACAGCTACGGAATCGATCAATTTCAGAGTATCTCATCAAGTGGAAGAACTTACCCACTGAAGATTCTACATGGGAGGATGAGAATTTTATACAGAAGCACCCGGAGCTACTCAAGCGTTGAGGACAACAATTTTTTTTAAGGAGAGGGGCATGTTAGGTCCCTATATCACTAGTATAGTCCCTTAATATTGTTAGTGTAAACCCCTTATTGTTATTATTGTACCCTTGTAACCCCCATTTTGTTATTATTGTGCCCTTAAATTATTATTGTTAGGTTGGCTAGGATTACATTGTGTCCCACTAGGATTACATTATGGCCCCATGGACTCCTATATATAGAAAGGAGGTTTTGTAAATTGTGTATCCGTTGGGAAAAATACTGAGAGGGGGGGTGAATCAGTATTTACTGTATATTCAAAAATTTTTACTTTTTCACTCTCTAAAACCCAGACGCTACTTTTCTTTAGTAAACTTGCGTATACACGCGGATATCCTTCATACAACTTGCGTATTAGCAGAGATCTAAATATGCAGATATTTATTAACTTAGTTCTTTGCACTATTCATTCATCTGATGTTAAGTTAATAGTAAACATGTGTAGTAACAACAGAATAAACCATCACACAAAGCATCACACAGGAACACCAGGATTTTTAGGTGGAAACCCAAGTCGGGAGAAAACCACCGCTGCAGTTGCTCAGCCTTCAATATTTTATTATAGAGAAAACATCTTACAACATATGTGCTGGTGCAGACTCTACCAGCACGCAGGCACCCACCTGCGCTCATTTACCAACCTCTCCTGGAAGGGAGCTCCAACCCCCTGACTCGTTTACCAGCCTCTCCTGGAAGGGAGCTACGACCCCCCGATCTCGTTTACCAACCTCACCTGGAAGGGAGCTACAACCCCCTGACTGAAGGCTACAACCTTCAGCACCACCTTGGACCACGTTTCATCAATTTTCACACTGGATCCAACAACTTCAATAGAACAACACTTGCAGGCCACGTTTCATCATATTTTCAAACTGGACCCTTTCCATACTTTTAAGCACAGTCAACCATGAAACAGATACATATAACTCACTGACAGATATCAGTAAACCAGCAGAACAGATCAGACATTTCTTACCACAGACTTCAGCAAACCCTAGTTTGCATACGCGCTTTCCTTTCTCTGATGTCGCGTATATACGCGCTTCCATTCACATAAACCAGCGTATACTTCTGTACATATTACAGAGCTAATTTTATTGCGCATACGCGCTTTCTCTTCAGCGAAGCCGTGTATATATGTGCTTCCTCTGCGGCAAACAAGCGTATGGTTCTTCAGACATTTAGGTCATTGCAAATCTTCAGAACAGATACATCACACAGCTTTTTACCCTTTACTTCAGACAGATGTTCGCCTCATCTTAGATCTAATCATTCCATAAACAGATCTAGCAAATACAAGTACATTTCATATCTAGATCCCCTTCTTCATCATTGGTGCATCATACATTCAGATCTATCATTCAACTGTAACCCTTTCCATTCAGATATCCTTCAGAGAGAAGTATTCATTCAAGCTCAGACATCTTTCACCCACACTCATGATTTGCACAATGAATTTCTTCTCTTTATATAGGTTTACCCTTTTTCAATACCATGAGCCCAAAACTACATTACTTCCGATGGTATTCCTGGACGGGGTCATTTAGACGAATCATTACCCAATACAATGGGTCAATACCATGGTGGTTACTCCTGGTTTTGCACTTTATGAGCGCTTTTGCCCATATGCGACTTGGCACGTACTTTACCGCGTGCATACGCGACTTATCCTAGGCAAATCCGCGTATGCCTTGAGACATACTCTTTTCATCATAGATCTAGCACATATTGAATTCCTTTCTTCATTACCTTCTGTACTCTCTGTAGATACATCAGATTTTCATCTTTAAACAGGTTCATCAAGACATATTATATCAAGCACAACTTCATCAAGTAAGTTGCCATCATCTTCATCAGGTGGGTTGCCATTCAAGAACAACTCTCTACATCATATTGTCAACAAACATCATATCACATCAGATTTACATCTTTTACCAAGTCCATCAAGTCAAGAATAACTTCATCAGGTGTATTGCCATCAAGGACAACACATGCCAACAATCTCATGTCTTCATCTTCATTCAGTGGGTTGCCATCAAGGACAACACTCTGCATCATATTGCCAACAATCTTCCCCTTTGGACTTGATGGCAACCACGATGGTGTTTGGTTACCACAACAGATAGGTACATTAAGAATACAATGACACCATGTCACTCTCTCCATTTTTGACACCATTCTTTTTCTTCATTCAAACACCATGTCACTCTCCCCCTTTGACATCAAGGGCAAAGGGTGGATCAAAACCAACATACTCTCCCCCTTTTCTCCGCATGTGGAAGAAGCGTTCTGCAGATCTGATATATACTGAAGTGACCAAGCTCCCCCTGAGTTCATGCTGAAACTTCAAACATATTTTCCAATGAAGTACATGACTCTATGAAATTCCTATCACCAATGACTCATACTTACATCAAAGATCCATCCAAGTGGATTTACATATGAGACTCAACTACCCAACCAAGTGGGTTTGCAAATTTGACTCAGCTACCCAACCAAGTGGGTTTACAAAATTTGACACAGCTACCCAACCAAGTGGGTTTACAAATTTATCAAGTCCTTACATGACTGAATATTACAATTTTACATCATGGATCTCTACATGGCCTTTTCATCAAACTACAAATATAACTTTAAGACCAACACCAGAAAGTCCTCAAGAAAGAGAACATATTTCAGAACCATCATAATGCCAACAATGCATTATACTCAACAAAGCTAATGCTCCCCCTGAATCTGTGCATCCAAGCAACCTTTCCATATGACTAAGGCTCCCCCTTAGTTTGTGCATCCTGAACACTTTTACCAACAAATCATCAAGGCATATTTATCAAAACATTAGAAATAGAATTATGAGAACTGGAACACCACCAGAGATACCAAACAGTATCAGAGATACCAAACAGCATTGCAGCTATGCTGAAAAGAGATGACTCCAAACAGAAAATTGTCAACAATCAGACATACGCGGTTTTCTGTGCATGAACTCGCGTATATACGCGACTGTGTTTCAGGAAACCCGCGTATCCAATACCATCTTCTATATTTTAACCAGATCTGATCCTCTTGTGAGAAAAAGACAGTGTTCAGCTTCTTTCTGGGATATTTGAATGCTTCCCTGGACTACAGATAGATAGAACAGAGTAGTTGTGTCTTCAAGCGTCATCCAATGGTTGTAGCATAAGCACATTAGTAACCAAGCCTTCAGACTCTTTGCAGCATCAATACAATCTTTCCAAGAGAAATTATCATACCAGAACAACATCTTCAGATATGTGTCAAGCAATCATCCATGTGGCCCAATATCATCAAGATCTTCAAGATTTAACATGAAGTAACATATGTAGGCAAAAAGATCTCAACCATTGCAACAAACTCTGCATGATCTATTCTTATTTCTGAATCAAACGACATCCAAATCATCCATGTGTGAGCACAAAAGATACTTATCAGCAACCAGGGCTCAAAATCTCATCATAATAAACCATGTACCAAGTCATCATCATTTGAGCATGAGTATCACAAAAACCAAAGAATAAGCAACCATATTGCCCACAATGCAATCATTAGAATTCAACCCGCCGCCTCCTCAACCAAGATACTAACCGGGGCCCCATGTAAAATGCACCACCACTAGTGCTTTTCCGATCATCAACACTTCCAGCCCAATCTGCATCAGTGTAAGCATGAAGATTAAGATCAGCATCCTTTGGATACCATAGACCAAAGTCTTGAGTTCCTTGTAGATATTTGAATATCCTTTTGACAGCCTGAAGGTGAGACTCTTTTGGATTAGCTTGGAATCGTCCAACAATCCCAACCGCATGCATAATGTCTGGTCTGGTCCCAGTGAGATAAAGTAGACTTCCAATCATCGATCTGTATTCTGGTTGATTCACAGTGGGAGAATCATCATTAGAACTGAGACTGCATCCGGTTATCATTGGTGTACTTACAGGTTTGCATTCTTCCATGCCATACTTCTTCATATTTGCTTAAGATATTTTTCTTGTGATAGGAATATACCATCTACAGTTTGATGCACTTGCAAGCCAAGAAAGAATGTTAGTTCCCCAAGTAAGGACATTTCAAATTCTTGCTGCATGACAGAAGCAAATTTTTGACTCAAAGATTCTTCGTTACTCCCAAAAATGATATCATCAACATATACAAACACAATCAATAGTTTATCATTTTCAACTTTTGTGTATAAGTTGCTATCAGCAGACCCCTTTGAAAATCCTTGTTGATGAAGATATTTGTCAAGACGATAATACCATACCCTTGGAGCTTGTTTGAGACCATATAGAGCCTTTTTAAGTCTACAAACAAGATTTTCATCATTTCCCAAAATGAATCCTTCTGGTTGTTCTATATAAACTTCTTCTTCTAGATCACCATTGAGAAATGCCGATTTAACATCCATTTGATAAACTTTGATTTGTTGAAAACTTGAAAAAGCAAGAAACATTCTTATGGCTTCAAGTCTAGCTACAGGAGAAAAAGTTTCTTCAAAGTCTATACCTTCTTGTTGAGTATACCCTTTCCAAACCAGTCTAGCTTTGTTTCTTACAACATCCCCATTCTCATTTAACTTGTTCTTGAAAATCCATTTAGTTCCAATGACATTTTTATCATGTGGTCTTGGTACCAATTCCCAAGTGTCATTCTTTTCAATTTGATCGAGCTCTTCATCCATGGCTTGCTTCCAAAATTCATCTTTGCTAGCTTGACTGACATTGTGTGGTTCAATTGTGGATAGAAGTGCCAGATGGCTAGAAGATCCCACCAGAGTTCTCCTCATTCGTACACCCGATTCCTTGTCTCCCAAAATTTGAGATTCAGGATGATTCTTTTGAACATATCTGGATGGAGCTTTTTCAGATAGATCATTTTCAGGTTCTTCATTGGATCCACTGTTTATATCATTTCTATTTGATGTAGAAGGCCATAAGTCACCATCATCTTCTTTTGTTGTTTATTTTTCTTCTTTAGGAGTTGCAGGAGACTCATCAATAACAACATCAATACATTCAACAATCTTTCGAAGCCTTTTATTGTAACATGTGTATGCTTTGCTTGAAGATGAGTAACCAAGAAATATCCCTTCATCTGATCTAGGTTCAAACTTGCCAAGCTTTTCATCATTATTTTTGATAAAGCATTTACTTCCAAAAACTCTAAAATGCTTCACGGTGGGAGAATTACCATACCAGAGTTCATATGGAGTTTTGTCACTATTTACCCGAACATGAGCCTTGTTGAGAATGTTAGCTGTTGTATGTGCTGCTTCACCCCAGAACATGTCAGGAGTTCCAGAATCATCAAGCATAGCTCTAGCCATTTGTTGAATTGTTCTATTCATTCTTTCTGCTATGCCATTTTGTTGTGGAGTGCCTGCTACAGAGAACTGTCTTTTTATGCCATGTTGTTCACAAAATTCAAAGAATTCATTTGATGTATATTCTCCTCCTCAATCAGATCTAAGACACTTGATTTTTAGATCTAATTCATTTTCTACCAATGCTTTGAAGATCTAAAATTTTTCAAATGCTTCATCTTTGTGTTTAATGAACCCGATCCAACACATTCTAGAGTAGTCATCAATAAATAAGATATAGTATTCTTCCCCACGTAGTGAATTTTTCCTCATAGGTCCACATATGTCAGTATGAATGAGTTCAAGAGGCTTACTTGAAGATCCTTATTTGGCATTAAATCGTACTCTGGTCTGCTTACCGAATTGACAAGATTTGCATATGATACTTTCTGGTAGATTAATATTGGGAAGATCACGAACAACTTGAAGTCTGCTTGCTTTGTTGATTTGAGAGAAGCTCAGATGCCCCAACCTTCTATGCCATAGCCAATTTTCTGAAGACTTTCTCAAGTAACATTGATCTTTGCAGTTTAGTACATACAGGTTGCTTGGATTCATTTTCCCTTTTATAATAATTTTACCTGTATCAAGATCACGAACCACACATTCTTTTGAACTAAAGACAACTTCAGTTCCTTGATCACACATTTGACTTACACTCAACAGATTATGCCTTAATCCATCCACATACATGACATCCTTAGCCTTCACCTTTTCTTTTAGAAACACGAACCCTTTTCCTTTAATTACAGCAGGAGAATCATTTCCAAAAGTTACTTTCTTTTCTTTTTCTAGAGCATTATATGTAAGGAGTTTGCTTTTGTCACCTGTCATGTGTCTTGAGAATCCACTATCAATGTACCATTGATTTTCTTCACCTTCTGCAAATAATGCTATCCCACAATTTTCAACCTGTAATTCCTTCTTTTTCCATACTTTGGAACTTGAGGGAAAATGCTGTTTTGGCTGGACTTTGCTCCTGCATTCAGATTCTTCATGGCCAAAGTTATTGCAATAAGCACATTCAACTTCATTTTGAAGAGGAGAAAAGTTGTTATAGGTATTCTTCTTTGGTTCAGTATTCAACCTTTTCTTTCTTGCTTCTCTTGTCATGATGGTTTTGTAAGCAACACATTGAGCAGCTTTGTGGCCAAAATTGTGACATGTAAAACATTGTCCATTGAAATAGACATTTTTGTAATCACGAAATCTTCTATTTGGATTTACCTGCTGGTTGGAGCTCCTTTGAAAGTTATTCCTGTCAGTCTTCCTTGAAGTGCGATGATCCTGCTTTACCTGTAAAGAATCCTTGCTTCCTTGTTGAGAGGCAGAATATTGTAAGCCAGTAGTTGCTGCCTTTAGATAGTTTGGTGCTGAAGCCCGAGAGGATTCTCCAATATATCCAAGACCTGTTTTTATGAGAGGAGGACGTTGAGCATTGATAATTTCATCTAAGGTTTCTGAACTTTTAGCAAATCTAAGATTGAGAGTTTTTCCTTTCTCATTATCTTTCCTTAGACTTACTACTTCACACTCCAATTCCTCAATGCATTTTTTCTTTGCTTCAAGCTGATTTTCAAGAGTCTCTATGATTATGTTCTTTTCTTCTAGGCTTACTTTGAGTTGATTGTTTTCTTCAAGAAAATCATTGTCTTCCAGAGCATCCAAAAAAGTATCCTTTTCTTCTCTAGATTCTTTTGCCATGAGCAGTTTAATATCATGGTCAGAATCTTCTTCATCTTCACTAGACACTTCATCATCATCTTCATTTGCATAATAACTCTTCCTCTTTTCAAATTGTTTCCCTTTACCATGTTTTTCTCTATAGGGACATTTAGCAGCATAGTGACCAACTTTTCCACACTCAAAACATTTGAAGGGAAGCTTACCTTTGAATCTTCCGGTACCTAGTTGGAGCTTTCTCACAAAATTCGCTTCTTCTTCTTCAGATATATAGCTGGATTCTTTGACAACTTCCTTTTCTTTTCCTCTTGCAGATACCTTAAAAGCAGCTTCTTTGATTTGAGATGGACCTCCTTGTCTCATTTCAAAAGCAGTCAGAATACCATGTAATTGAACAATAGTAAGAGTTTGCAGATCTTGCTTTTCTTCAATAGCTGAAACTTTAGAGTCAAATTTTGAAGTCAAGGATCTTAAGACTTTTTCCACCAGAGTAGTATCAGTTATGGTTTCACCCAAATTTCTCATTTGATTTACAATATCATCCGGACGTAAGAAGAAATGAGCAATACTCTCATCACTATGCATCTTCAAATTTTCATATTCAATTCTAAGAGTTTGGAGTTTTGCACTTTTTACCTTTGTGTCTCCTTCATAACTTAGAATGATTTTGTCCCATATTTCTTTTGCTAAATGTAGCTGCATCACTTTAGCAAATTCTGGTTCAGACATGCTTCCTAATAAGACATTTACTACTTTGGCATTGATTTCATACTTCTTCCTTTCTGCTGCATCAGTAGGAATACTTGCCGGGTATTGATAACCTTCTTCCACGATTGCCCATACATCTGCACCAAGACTTTGCAGATATGCTTTTGTACGTACCTTCCAGAATATCAGATTGCTTTCATTGAATAGAGGTGGCTTTATAGACATTACTCCTTCTTGACTTCCCATTGCGACGGATCTCCTTTAAGCGATCAAGCTTCTGCACAAGGACCTCCTCTGATACCAATTGTTGGGAAAAATACTGAGAGGGGGGGTGAAAATGTATTTCTCGCATATTCAAATTTTTTACTTTTCCTCTCTAAAACCCATATCTTACTTTCCTTTAGTAAACTCGCGTATACACGCGGATATCCTTCATACAACTTGCGTATTAGCAGAGATCTAAATATGCAGATATTTATTAACTTAAGTTCTTTGCAATATTCATTCATCTGATGTTAAGATATCAGTAAACATGTGCAGTAACATCAGAATAAACCATCACAAAAAGCATCACACAAGAACACCAAGATTTTTAGGTGGAAACCCAAGTCGGGAGAAAACCACCGCTGCAGTTGCTCAGCCTTCAATATTTTATTATAGAGAAAACATCTTACAACATATGTGCTGGTGCAGACTCCTACCAGCACGCAGGCACCCACCTGTGCTCGTTTACCAGCCTCTCCTGGAAGGGAGCTCCAACCCCTTGACTCGTTTACCAGCCTCTCCTGGAAGGGAGCTACGACCCCCTGATCTCGTTTGCCAACCTCACCTGGAAGGGAGCTACAACCCCCTGACTGAAAGCTACAACCCTCAGCACCTCTATGGACCACGTTTCATCAATTTTCACACTGGATCCAAAGCTTCCTTTAGAACACAACTTGCAGGCCACGTTTCATCATATTTTCAGACTGGACCCACTCCATACTATTAAACACAGTCAACCATGAAACAGATACATATAACTCACTGACAGATATCAGTAAACCAGCAGAACAGATCAGACATTTCTTACCACAGACTTCAGCAAACCCTAGTTTGCATACGCGCTTTCCTTTCACTGATGTCACGTATATACGCGCTTCTGTTCACATAAACCAGCGTATACTTCTGTACATATTACAGATCTAATTTCATTGCGCATACGCGCTTTCTCTTCAGCGAAGCCGCGTATATACGCGCTTCCTCTGCGGCAAACAAGCGTATGGTTCTTCAAACATTTAGGTCATTGCAATTCTTCAGAACAGATACATCACACAGATTTTTACCCTTTACTTCAGACCCTTTACTTCAGACAGATGTTCGCCTCATCTCAGATCTAATCATTCCATAAACAGATCTAGCAAATACAAGTACATTTCAGATCTAGATCTCCTTCTTCATCATTGGTGCATCATACATTCAGATCTATCATTCAACTGTAACCCTTTCCATTCAGATATCCTTCAGAGAGAAGTATTCATTCAAGCTCAGACATCTTGCACCCATACTCATGATTTGCACAATGAATTTCTTCTCTTTATATAGGTTTACCCTTTTTCAATACCATGAGCCAAAACCACATTACTTCCGATGGTATTCCTGGACGGGGTCATTTAGACTAATCATTACCCAATACAATGGGTCAATACCATGGTGGTTACCCCTGGTTTTGCACTTTATGAGCGCTTTTGCCCATACGCGACTTGGAACGTTATTTCCCGCGTGCATACGCGACTTCTTCTAGACAAATCCGCGTATGCCTAGAGACATACTCTTTTCATCACAGATCTATCACATGTTGAATTCCTTTCTTCATTGCCTTCTGTACTCACTGTAGATACATCAGATTTAGTTCATCAAGACATGTTCTATCAAGCACAACTTCATCAAATAAGTTGCCATCATCTTCATCAAGTGGGTTGCCTTTCAAGGACAACACTCAGCATCATATTGTCAACAAACATCATATCACATCAGTTTTACATCATTTACCAAGTCCATCAAGTCAAGAATAACTTCATCAGGTGGATTGCCATCAAGGACAACATATGTCAACAGTCGCATGTCTTTATCTTCATTTCAGTGGGTTGCCATCAAGGACAACATCCTGCATCATATTTCCAACAAGATCATCCCAGAATTTTTCATTTATGTAATGTATTGGAGGTTTCCCCCTGAATTCGCCATTTCTACGCATTGATATTTCTTTCTTCTTTTGAGCCGGTTACATAACAAATAAACACAGTCTTTTGCTAAAAATTTCCAACCCATGCATATTTGACTTCTTGATATTTCATAGATCATTTACAACATAAGATAAAATTATACTTAGCTAGATACATCGAATTCATACTTTTTGACACCTTGCCTAACCATATGACATTGTATTTATTACAAAATGACAGTTGCAAATCTAATAAACAATCCTATTACAAATAGGATTCAAACTCCTTAAATTTACTCATAAAAACCTTATCTAAACTAGACTACATCATTTACAAAGTTTATTGACATAAGGTCAAATCCAGATGATAGGCTTCAACACTTTATGACCTCAATGTTGATCTCCATTAAACTAGGAAACTCTCCCATGTTTTCTAGGGATAGGGTCCTTTGTATTCTTGAGACACTCTGACCATCATGAACCCATAAATTCGAGGTTATTTGTTGTTAAGAACTGAAGTAACACCTGTCAAAAAACCTCACTAATTCCCAGCTGTCAAAAACCATCATCAAACTGTTCGAATTAGTTGAAGTAGGCCTGCGCTACGAAAACAACACAATTTCGTAGTGCTTTTCGTAGCGCAGCCTTTTAACCCTTTAACCTTCAAAATTTTGGTTTATTTCCTCCAGGATTATCTTCATTATCATTTAACACAACTCCTCCAGCAATTTCAAGTCATAATCTATGCATTTTCCCTTCAAAAATTTAAGAGAAAGAGTGAAAAAAGTTGCTACAACAGTTTCGTAGCGCTTTTCACTCTTTTTGCACTCTTTGCGCTATGAAACTGCTAGGTGAGCAGTTTTGCCCAAAATTTTTAAAAATGAAATCCAAAAATGTGCCAAAATTCAGAAGACTACTGGTTTCATCAAAACAAAAATTCATATGAACTGAAAAACACATTTTTCATGAGGTTCCTTCTTAGTTTTTCCACTTGATTTAGCTTTTGACCTTTTTAATGATTGTCATTCTGCACCTTTGTTATTTAGCTCATCCTGAGTTAGTTTCAACTACTGCTCCAAGTCCTCCACTTGATCTCTAAGTATTTTATTATTGGCTCTCAAGTGAGTATTGATTACTCTAACAAATTTATCTTCCTTGGTGGTTGGAACTGTCGATGTGAAAAACTATTCTGCACCGCTTGGAATTTCAGACCTAGAACTAGTTTGACCCTCCCAAAGTTCCTTCATTCTTTTGAAATCTGTTTTTTCAATATTTTTCTTTCTGGCCCTCTTTATCCTCATTTCAGTCTCTTGGTTTTCTAACGTCAATTTCTCCTCAAGATGTTGACACTCTTTCATGTGTTCTTTTCCCTTCATTGTCCTACTAGCTGCATGCTCCACTGTTGGTGATGAGAGATCAACCACCTCTTCAGGGACTTTAGCTATTTCAATAGTTTCTTGGACCTCTTTTTTGCCTTCCTTGAGCTTCTTAGCATGCCTAGTTAAAGGTTTCCTTGCTTGAAAGATAAATGCTTCTTTTTCACCCTAAAATTCAAGTTTCTTTGCTGACTTAGCCTTTTTCTATTTGTGTTCATATACTCCAATGAAATCAGCTTGCACGATGGGTGTCTCTTCTATATCAATTGCATGAAGGATGCCATCTAAATTTAGCTTAATTACTAGGCTATCTTCTGAAACTGAAACAACTGTCTTTCCCTTTAATGCCACCGCTTGGCTTCTTATCACTCTTTTGATTTCCTGCTTGCTAGAAACTTGTTTTGTTTTGCCTCTTTGACACTCTTTGTCCTTTGTTTTGCAGGTAATGGATTTGGTGCAACAAGCACTTGTGTCTGCTTTGTCCTTTTATAAACTTGTTTCCTTGGTTTCAATTTTACAAACCTCTTTCATTTTGCAACCATACGCGGACTTGATCTGAAAACATGAGAACTTTTCTTTCAAATACAAAGATAGAGTGTTGAGGAATTCACTGGTTATTTCACCTTTCAAATAAAGGATGAAACCAGAGGCTACCTGGCCCACAAACAGACTCCGTCTAAAGAATAATCAGTAAACACTAATGATCTGGTTATGAAAGTATTTGCTACTGGTTGAAAGTTTTCATTAACCATAAACAAATGTATGCAAGATTTAAAATGTTTTTTTCAATTGGGACAAAGTGACTTGGATGAGTTTATGTGTCTTTTTACATGTAGGAGGTTTGTTTCATTTTACTGTTTAACATATGTATTTCTGAAAATAAGTAGAAATAAACACACACAATATAACTCAGCATATGATGAGGCAGTTCACCCCTCCTAGGCTACATCTGTCGGGTCCAAGGCTTCCAAATTGGCATGTACTTTCTCTTATTATGCTCTTAAATTGGTTATATAAAGTGTAGAAAGCCTAAAAATGTGAAATTAGTTGCATAAATGGATTCAAAGTGTTGAAAACAATAAGAATCGACTATAGTTTCACCTCAAACAGATAACCATAGCATAATACAACTCTCCAATCCCCAAGCCCTGGTGGCTCTTCAAGATTCCACGCTGATAAAACACCTAAATAAATGCCCTGATGGCTTTGAAACCTGCTCCAGTGGCTCTTTAATTCTCCAAAACCCCTAAAACAAAAAAAAATCGCTCCAAATGGACTCTCCTAGCAAAATTTATGTCTAACATAAGTTTTTCCCAATTTTCTGCCACAGCTGCCCGTAAATCATATAAATTCAAATATCACATGTCTCCGTTTATAAATAAGAACTAACGGAATGGTGTAATGGTGTAACGTGGCACTGTTGAACCTCAATTCACGAGTTCAATTCTTGTGGCTATTCAAAAAAAAATTAATGCACATTCGTTTGGAATTTTGGGGCCACGTGGCAGCCTTCGGGTAGGCCACGTGGCGCCCGATGATTGGCTCCTTCTCAGAATATACCATAGAATATTTTGTAAAATATTCTAAAGAATATTCCTAGAATATTCCATGGAATATTCTTTTTACAATATTTTTTTATCCAAAGTCAAATTGAGTCAAATTGGGCTTTTTGTCTGAAATTGAGAAACTTCAAACTTTAATATCTTCCTCATACAACATCGGATTTGAGTGTCGTTCACGGCTACAGGATCATTTGGATGAGATATTTCCTGTCGTTATGGTTTGAACTAATTCTGAGCAAATAAATTTTTGAGCATTTTTCCAAATAGGACATGATCATTTGATCACACCTCCCAAATGGGAAGCTTTTGGACCCACAAAAGCTCTCTGATTACTGAAATTGAAGATGTGGAGACTGATTCTCCACTCTTCCACCCTTGAATAACTGAAATCTTCCTGATTTCATCAAATTGAGCTTTTCACAAAATGATAAATTGTCTCTTGAATTCACTAATCGACCGTTGCTAAAACTGACTGAGTCAAGATGCAAATTCTTAAAATTTGTTGAATAGCAAATATAATTTGCAGAAAAAAAATTGTTTCTACACTAATCAAACTTCCAAGAAGACTTAAAAAAACGTTCACCTTGCAAACCATTCACATGGCGAATTCTTACTGAATGATCTTTGCACTTGTGCCGAATCCCGACCAAGTTTTCTCGCCATATAAATCTTCCATTCTGAAACCAACATTGCCCCAAGCTGAAATGTGTGCCCTCTTTGCATGCATGCCTTTCCACCTTATGGAATTTTACACTGCTTTGCACTGACACTTCGTTCACGGCACCAATCAACCCCAAAGGTACCTTGTGCAACATAATGTCATCTTCTTTCAAAGACGAATTGTTATCAGACTGAGACATATCATTAGAAATATCATGAAAAGGTAAATGTACAAAATATTGTCATTTCAACATCAACAAAGTCAGATTTTGACTTGCATTAACTACCCTTTTCAATTGACCTGCATGGACTAAAGAATATTCTAGCTTCTTCTTATGTGCTCTCACAATATAATCTTTTCCATCCTTAAACAAGTGATACTTGTTTTCATGGCGATAGAAGATGGACTTTCTGTCAAATAAGTAAGGACTTCCCAAAACAATTTTTGAGATATCAAGCGGCACCACATCAAGTTCAACTATGTCAATATAATGTGCATTTATTACAAAGCGAAATATGCACTTTCTGGAGACTCGTAAGTTTGCATCCTTGCATATCCACCTAAGAGGATAAGGCTTTGGATGTGGAATGGTCTCAAGTTTTAGATGTTTGACCAAATATTACAATATGAGATTAGCTTGTGACTCAATATCAAACAGTGTGTCAATTTTTGTATGTTTTGAAATTACCCTCACATGGAAGAGCTCTATCCTCCTCTTTTCATCTTGAGTATCTTTGTCACAATTTAATGAGCTAGAACTGGGAATTGTGTCTTGCACCAGTTCTTTCCCCTTAATTTTCTTTAAAACCATGGCGATAATTTTTGTCTCATCACCTGAGTCTGACCCTAAGTCTTGCTCAATTTTTGCTACAGTTTTCCCCTTTTCTTTGGTCTTGTCTTTGTTTTTATATTTTTCTGGTTTCAGCTCAGGATGAAGCTTTCAACAGTGGTTTTCATCGTGGCTTTTTTTTGAATAGTTCTTTCAAAAGAACTTTCCTTTTTCCTTTCTGGAATTTTCAACCCTCTTTCTTCCTTTTCTTTTAAAATCACTATCCTCATTCAACGCATCAAAAGTATTCTTGCCTCTAGCCTCTAAATGTGTAGCCTGTACATAGACTTCATCTAAACTAGTAGGATTAAACATAAGAATAGTGTGTTGAAGGTAACTATGAAAACCACCTATGTACTTTAATAAAGTGTCTTGGCTTTGTAAATCTACCCCAAGTAAGAGTGTTCTTCTCCTAAATTCCTGGGTATAGTCTTGCACATTTTGTCCCTTAATCTATATAAAGTTTTGCCAATTCATTATTGCCTTCTGAAGATAAGCAAGAGGATAAAATTGTTTCTTGATAGCAGTAATAAACTTAGTCCATTTTAGAGTTATCTTACCATGCTTCTTGATTTCCTCCTTGGTTTTGGCTCCCCACCAAACCAATGCTGCTCCATCCCTCCTTAATGAGGCTAATTGTATTTTGTGTCATCATCATGCAGATTTTGAATCCTTAGATAGACTTCCAGTTGTCTAATCCAGTTATCTAATTTCTCTGCATTAACATCACCATTAAACATTGGCAATTCAAATTTGACATCAAGCTTTAACAAAGGATTTTTACTAGTTGTTTTTTACTTATGTGACTGATTTACTGAAGTTGAAGAGGATGATGTTGAGGAAGAGGATGACGATGGAGATGGTGGATCACCATTTACTCCATTCCCTTTCTTTGACTTATCATTGTCCTTCTTTCCTCCTAAATAATCTCCTTCTTTGCTTTGGTTTTTGGATCCTTCTCCAGAAATCCTGTCAGTTCTTTCTTGATAGAGCATCCTTACCATTTCAGTCATATCCAAGAAAGCTTTTCGAAAAACCCTTTCTTCTTCCTTGGGATCCATTTCTTCATGAGCTTCACCTTCTCTTGAAGACATGCTTGTGGTTGCTTCTAAGGCTATTGAGGGTGAGATAGAAGGTGGAGATAATGGCACCCCGAACCTCCTTGGTTGTGGATTAGTTTGTGCACTAACCAATTGTCCTTCCCCTCTTTTCAGTTTTAGCCTAGTAAGCATCAAATTTTCAAAACAACACAATATTTCTTTGCACGAAATTTAAAAAGTTTTGAGCTAAACCTAAGCTCTGATACCAATCTGATATGAAAATGTGAGAACTTATTATTTCAAATACAAAGATAGACTGTTGGGGCATTCACTGGTTATTTCACCTTTCAAAGAAAGGATGAAACCAGAGGCTACCTATCCCACAAATAGACTTTGTCTAAAGAAATAATCAGTAAACACTAATCATCTATTTATGAAATTATTTACTGCTGGTTCAAAGTATTCATTAACCATAAAAAAATGTATGCAAGCTTTAAAATGTGTTTTGCAATTGGAACAAAGTGACTTGGATGAGTTTATGTGTCTTTTTACATGTATGAGGTTTGTTTCATTTTACTATTTAACATACGTAATTCTGAAAATAAGCAACAATAAACACACAGCATATAACTCAACATATGATGAGGTAGTTCACCCCTCCTGGACTACATCTTCCGGGTCCAAGGATCCCAAATGGGCATGTCCTTGCTCTTATTATGCTCTTAAATTGGTTATACAAAGTGTAGAAAGCATAAACATGCGAAATTAGCTGCATAAATGGATTCAGAGTGCTGAAAACAATAAGAATTGACTATAGTTTCACCTCAAATAGATAACCATAGCATAATACAGCTCTGCAATCCCCAAGCCTTGGTGGCTCTTCAAGCTTCCACGCTGATCAAACACCTGAATAAATGCCCTGATGGCTCTGCAACCTGCTCTAGTGGCTCTATAATGCTCCAAAACCCCAAAAAAAAAAAAAAATCGCTCCAAATGGACTCTCCTAGCAAAATTTATGTCCAACAGAAGTTTTTCCCAGTTTTCCCTTGAAAAGCTCCACTAAATGTGGAGAACTGGAGTTAACTCTAGTTAAAAATGGCCATACTCCAAATTTGGTGGGTGCGCTCCACCATTCACCAGATGGTTAACTGTGATGTTAAATGCTAGGTGGACGGGGTCACATGGACCACCGTCCAACCCGCCGACATCAACGTTAACTTACGATTTTATAAACGTAACATTTAACTCAAGCCGAACCTACCGCTTTGACTGTTCACATGTTAATATTTTCATAACCATTGCCAAATGTTAAACCCACCGGAGTATGTGCCTTTGGTTCTGATGTATGGTTATATGATTAGGGGGCTAGCCCCCTTTCGGCCTCCGCTCGTAAACCATATAAATTCAAATATCACCTGTCTCTATTTATAAATAAAAACTAACGGAGTGGTGTAATGGTATAACATGGCACTATTGAACCTCAAGTCACAAGTTCGATTCTGGTGGCTATTCAAAAAAAATTCAATGCACATTCGTTTGGAATTTTGGGGCCATGCGGCGGCCTCCTGGTAGGCCACGTGGCACCCAATGATTAGCCCCTTCTCAGAATATACCATAGAATATTTTGTGGAATATTTTGAAGAATATTCCTGGAATATTTTGTGGAATATTTTTTACAATATTTTTTTTTATCCAAATTCAAACTGAGCCAAATTGGGCTTTTTGCCTGAAATTGAGAAACTTCAAACTTGAATATCTTCCTCATACAACATCATATTTGAGTGTCATTCATGGCTACAGGATCGTTTTGAACAGATCTTTCCTGTCGTTCCAGTTTGAACTGATTCTGAGCAAATAAATTTTTGAGCATTTTTCCAAATAGGACATGATCACCTGATCATGACTAGACTCTGCTACTAGTGGTGAAGGAGTTCCTTTAGTTTTAGGGTTTCTAGCTGGGGTTAGGGTTTCCAGTTCAAAACCATTCATAAAAAAAATGAAGACCAATCCCTTCTTATTTTCTAAAGCTCATTCAAAACCAATAAATTTATGAAACCATGGTGAAACAAAGATGTTTCACAACCATCAGTTTGGCTTGTACTTTATCAGCTATTTTGGCAAGGCTCCTATGCAAATAAAAGGGAAAATATAGTGATATAATACCTGTGAAATGGAGAAGCAGCTCGAAATGATAATTATAAACTTTATGATATCTACCTTCATATGTAAAGTATCATTAAATGTTGAACAAGAACTTTGCACAGGTGTCTTTGATACAACTTCTAGGTATTGCATTATTTAGCTCCATATATACATACACAGGTTTCATGAATTCCTTGCATGGTTCCATGTCAAATTTAAAACCTTTAAACCAATTTTCCTACCCCCTTGGTATTTCTGTCACAGAAGCAATAATCTCAGGTGTAATTGGCACATTTAACATCCCAAATTTGGTAGTTTTTCCATTGAAGTGCAAGGAAAATTGTTTAGACACCTATGTATGGCAACCTTGCATCTTTTCACAAAACCGGAGACAACCTGCTTTGCTAAAAGCCTCCATCACTGTTTGATCTTCAATTATAGCCTTCATATTTTCAGGCTCATATCTTAAGCAATGCCCCCCTCTGTGGACTTTCTTTTCCTCTGCCATGCTTCTTAGAAAATCCTGTCAGCTTCTCCTGAATCTATAAAACAACCTCACTTGATTAGGATGAAGATATCCTTTGTATAGAACAACCATAGGCTTAGCTTGACTGCTTCAGAGCTCAGACACTCGTATTTTGGCAAATAAAAACAAGAATGACCAAATTAGGCAAGATTTTGAATTTGAAATGTCATCTCATAGCTGAATGATGCCTCATTCATGCCTTATCATGATGATGATGACTGTGAGATAGGTAAGTACATTGAATCTGATGACTAAATAACTCACCATACCACTATCCTATCATTTCCTAATGGATTCTGACAAATTGTAGAGCAATTGACAAGACAGTTAAGAAACCGCACTTTTGTAGCACCCACAGTGTATTTTTCCCAGTTCGCGTTATGAAAGTATTAGCGCTTTCGTAGCGCAAATCCACTTTTTTGAACTAGCTGCGTTACGAAACGGAGGATTCTTGGCTAATTGTAGAAATTGAACCTGAAACCTTATGGAATGACTCCTAAATGGAAAATGTGAGTATTTGATCATGGAATGGACCTTTAAAAGACTTTATTTGAATTCAATGATGACCTTAAAACTTATAAAAACTCTAACCTATCCTTAACCAAATCCTAAAATGACTTTCAAACCATTTTTGAGACCATGATCAAAAACAGATTTGACACAATGATTTTTTGAAAATTTTTGGTTGATAACAGTGTCTCCACTTGGGATAGTGTGCCCCTATGGTACACTAAGAACCAATAGTTCCAGTGCTGCTATCTATTTTCTTAACCAAAATAGAAAAACTTTGAAATTCCAAGCTTCCTCCTCAAGATCTAATGGCCTTCACCTCGGGCTCAAGCTTGCTGATTCAGCTTGTCATTATTAGCAGAAAAACTCATAAAATGGAATATGTACAATGACATGAACGATCAATCAGATTTTAGGAAGAGTAATTCTTTAAAAACCTGCCATTGACAGGTCCTCCAGCATATGATTTTCCATCCATCTCCTGCAGTATGTAAGTATTGTTTCCATGGAAAGTAGCTATCTTGAAAGGACCTTCCCATAATTTCTCAAACTTACCATGTTTGCCTTTCTCTTCAATTATGGCCTCGCATTTCAGTGCTTCATCCTGAATTTGAAAACTTTATTCCTTGATATTTTTATCAAATGTCCTCTTGATTCTGTTTTGAGATTGTTGATTTTTATTATAAACCTCATTCCTCTTCTCTTGCAGAGCTATTAGCTCATTGATTCTCCTCTGGATTGCATTTGGTTCCTCTTCTAGCCCTTGAATCAACTTCATGACAGGTACCCCTATAGATGTAGGAAAAATAGCCTCAGCTCCATATACCAACTCATCTGGTGATGTTCCAATTGAAATTTTGTGCATATCCTATCAGCCCATAAAGCATACTTCAGCTTCAAATACCAAGCCTTCTTATTCTCCTGCAACACGTTTTTAATGATTATCACAAGACTCTTGTTAGAAGATTTAGGAAGACCATTTCCTTGCAGATAGTATGCAGTAAAATGCCCAAGAGTAATATGATATTGATGACAGAAATTTATCATCTTCTTAGACTTAAATGCTTGTGAATTATCAGTTATAATATTCATGGGGCAACCAAATCTAGACAAGATATTATTTTCAAAAAAAGAAATAATCACAGAATCATTTGCTTGCCTAGTTGGGATTGCTTCAATCCATTTGGTAAAGTAATAAGTTTTTGTAAGAATCCAGCAATGCTGACCTAATGATGATGGATGAATCTCCCCAATAAAATCCAGACCCCACTACTGAAATGGCGCTTCTATATAGATAGGCATCAAAGGTAAAGGTACAAGCTTCTTCTTACCCTCGAAAATCTGGCATTCATGGCAGGCATCAACCCTCTTGTAGACATCCTTAAACATTGTAGGCCAATAAGGCCAGTAATTTACCTGAAGTTAAAGAAAAAACACTTTTGGTGGGATTTAGAGAGATGCCAAACCTTCTACATTTCAGCGGAATTCTTTCTAGGTGTTTCAAGTGATCTTATTCCCTCCTTGAGAATTTTGTTATGCCATCAAGATAACAACCACCATCTTTTCCTTCTCTTCAGAAAAAGAAATGTTCATTGCCCTCTGAAAGATAGCTCCTGCATTCATGAGACCAAATGGAATCTTGGCATACATGAAAGTGCTCCATGGCATAGTAAAGGTTTTTTTTTCGTGATCATCAAGATGTACAAGGATATGATTATAACCTGAAAAACCATCAAGCATAGACATTATCTAAGAACCAACAATAGTTTGCAAAATTTGGTCCATCTCTGGGAGGGGATAATTGTCCTTTAGGGAAGCTTTATTCAAATTTCTGAAGTCAATGCATATTCTAATTTCTCCACTCTTTTTCCTAACTAGAACCAAGTTGGAAAGCCAATTTTAAAATATGATTGGAATGATGATTTTGGCATCAAAGAGTTTTTTGACCTCCTTCTCAATCAATGGCATGAGAAGTGGATTGATCCTCCTCAACTTCTGTTTGAAAGGCTTTTCATTTTCTTTTATGGGAATAGTATGTTGAATAATGGTGGGATCATATTCTTTCAAATCAACATAGTTCGAAGTAAATACATCTATGAATCTCTTCATCATTTCAACATACTTAAAATTCATATCAGCTGAAAGAAACTTTGAAAGTTTAATCATTTTAGGCATAGCTATTGTACCAAGGTTACAGCTCTCAACTTATTCTTCATCAGCTTGTATCTTAGGGGATTTAAAAACATCATTTTGATCAAAAAAAATTTGTGAGTCCATTTGGTATGGAATTTTTATTTAGTTGTAACACTTCAGAATTCCCTTTAGATTCAGCCAACATGTTTTGCTTTTCTACTTGTATATTTTCAAACTCTTCTTTCAGCTCAATAAAGTTCTTCACTTGTTGATCATCCTCAAAAACTTGCCAATGAGTAATATTTTCAGGGATAGTTGGTCTATGGCGGATCTCAACCTCATAATTTTCTATGGACTACATAGGAATAATGAAAAGACTTGCAAAAACAACAAGAGAATCAACAATGGAGTTTTGTTTTCTAGTTTTGACCATGAATCTATAGGCTTGAAAGTTTTCTAACGTGTCCAAAACCAAATTCCTATATGCTCTCATCCTTGTATCTTTTGTTTGATAAAAACCTTCAACCTGTTTAATGACTAATTCTAAGTCTCCAAAAATAGAAATGTTTTGAGAATTCATTATTTTCAAAACTTCTAGACCCAAAATCAAGGATTCATACTCAGCCATGTTGTTTGTACAAACAAAGTTCACTTTACAGGAAAGGAACTTAATCTCATCACTTGGATTTTTAAACCAAATACTTGCTCCTTCTCCTTCTCTGCTTGATGATCCATCAAAATGCAATGACCATCAACCTTCCACCTCCTTATCGCTGACTTGCTAATCTTCTGTTTGCTGATTTTCAGACTACTGAATTTCAGAACTCTGATTTTCTGCTTTCTTCTCCTCTTCTGCTTCACTATTCAACTCATTGAAAAGAATAATAGAACCAATTTCAGTATCAAGAGCATAAATTGGAAAATTTTGGGGTTTTTCTTGACTACTCATCATGTAGGCCATTCTTTTTTCTCGATATAATATTCTTTGCTCACAAAAAATAGGAATTGTAGCATAAGTAAGATCCATCTGCATTGTACCTTTAATTTTTGCTACCCATGACCTTGAAAACATCATACCAAACTTTGGTGGAATGTATTCTACCATGATGTCCATGACTACACTCTTAGCAGGAACTTGTGTTAGACCAACAAAAACATCCTTGATTAAACCAATGCATTGAACTCTTTTCGAATCGAAAGAAAACAAGTCTTTATATGTCCTAGTTATTTCTAACCCCATTCTTTCCGTGATTACTTTGGGAATAAGATTTTGAGAGGCCCCTGAATCCAACATAGCTTTATGCAATGTCATGTCGTGAATGGTAAGGCTCACATAAAAAGGATGGACACATATCTTAAGCAATGTCCCCCTCTGTGGAATTTCTTTTCCTCTACCATGCTTCTTAGAAAAACCTGTCTGCTTCTCTTGAATATATAAAACATCCTCACTTGATTAGGATATGAATAGCCTCGCTTAAGTATATGGAATAGCCTCACTTGATTAGGATGAATATAGACTTTGTATAGAACAACCACAGGCTTATTTTGACTACTTCAGAGCTCAAACACTCGTATGGAGGCAAATGAAAACAAGAATGACCAAGTTAGGCAAGATTTTGAATTTGAAATGTCATATCATAACTGAATGATGCCTCATTCATGCCTTATCATGATGATGATGACTGTGAGCCAGGTAAGTACATTGAATCTTATGTCTAACTGACTCACCATACTACTATCCTATCATTTCCTAATGGATTCTGACAAATTTCAGCTCAATTGACAAGATGGTTAAGAAACCGCGCTTTCGTAGCACCCATAGTGTATTTTTCCCAATTTTCACTATGAAAGTATTAGCGCTTTCATAGCGCAAATCCACTTTATTGAACTAGTGTCGCTATGAAACAGAGGATTATTGGCTAATTGCAAAAATTTAACCCGAAACCTTATGGAATGACTCCTAAATGGAAAATGTGAGTATTTGATCATGGAATGGACCTTTAAAAGACTTTATTTGAATTCATTGATGACCTTAAAACTTTTAAAAACTATAACATACCCTTAACCAAATCCTAAAATGATTTCAAACCCATTTTGAGACCATGATCAAAAACAAAGTTGACACAATGATGTTATGAAAATTTTTGGGTGATAACAGTTGGAATGGAGAATTTAATCTTGATCTCGACCACTTTTTCCCTTCGATTGAGTGTGGGACTAGTCCAAGAAAATTTGAGTTTAGAATAGTTAGGCCAACCCCTTGTCAATGAAATCGGCCTTTAGTGAAGTTGGGTGCGCGAGGACAAAATCATAAGGAAAAATGGTTCAACCTCCGACCTCTAGTCGGGACTAACCCCTGACCCACTCCAATGGGACCCATGGTGTGCATATATATAAATTGGTCTCTATGTTTATAGTTTATATAAGGGTAAGGGTGTTCCATCAAGAGGGAATAATTATGCATATGCATGTGAATTCCAAGGGGTTTGAAAAAAAAAATCGCCACATCAATCAAATTTCCAAGTGACAATGAAGGCACATTGATGGACCCTTTACAGTGTCATCCAATCTAGTTGAGGATTGCTTGTGGCTCCCTTCCCTATAATGGGGCATGTTAAGCAAGAGAGGTGGTGAAATGAAACTAGAGATAGCAAAGATACACAAGCTAGAAGGAGGAGAAAGAAATGGGTTCGATAGACAAGGAGGAGAGAAATTTCGACATGGCAAAGAGGGGGACTAGAAGGATCGAGAAAGACTACAAGGAGAGGTTTGAGGGAAAAATTTAAGATGAACACAAAAGAGCCAAACATCAAGAGGCGTGAAATGGGGAGAGCGGATGCCGCAAAGAAGACACAGTGTCCATAATGGGGAGTAGATAAGAAGTCGCAAGGTGGACAAATCCTAAATGAGAAGTAAGAAAGAACTGTACAACAACAAAAAAAACCCAGAAAATGCTTGTGAAAATAGAGCATCAAATAGAAAACAGACCAAGAAAATTGGATAGCTACCCAAATCCTTTAAACTACCAAGAGAATCCATGAATCATATCATCCACCATGAGCTTGTAAATTTCCTAATTTGACCAAAGAGATCCTTAGTGGGAGATGCTTCATTTGAGTATTTCTCTTGGATCCTCCTCATCCTGTTGGTAATCATGGAAATTCAAAGTAGATAGGGGTCCTTTAGAGAAGTTGTGAAGATTAAATTATGTGGAAAGTGCAATCTTTCTAGTTCTTTTAAAGTAGAGAAGGAATCGAGTACAACTAGGTTAGGGGGACTTATTTCAACCAACAAATCGAAAATGAAAATAATGACTCAAAGTGGAAATTGTAAGTGATAAATCTAGGGTGGCATCATGGAAAAAACAATCTAGAAGGAGGATAAGGATAAATACTAATTCTTATCATCCAGAGCGGTGTCAAGTAAGGGATTTCTGCAAAGTGAAATAACACCAATGAGTTTGGATGATGTCAAATTAAAATTTTGAAGGGGAGGAACAATTGTGCCTCTTCCTTTTATTGAGTGGGATGACGATGGTGGAGCCATCCCACTACCCTGTTTAGTATATTAATCACTTGGTTATGGATTAAGTTGGAATTATTATAATTTTATTCAATTTTATCTTTTGAGAGAAACGAGTGGTAGTAAACTAGTTGGGGGAGAGAGTGGACATCATTCCAATGAGAAGAAAGAGATATATTTTCATTAGAGAAACCCAAATTGGCAAGGCATCTAGCCTCCTTTTTACCATACCATCTAATGTTGAGAGGAAACATAATAGGGACATGGAGGAGAGAAATAATGCATGATAAATAATTTTATAATCTCCTAGTCATATAGATTTTCTTCACACTTGTTCCATTGAGAAGGTTTTTCATGATTGTTATCATAATATGTGAGTCCCTTCCAAAAATAATTTTGTTGAAGCCTTGATTTTTGGTTTTTTGTAGACCAAATTCAAGGGAAATAATTTCCTCCACATTGTTTCCTTTGAAGCCCATGGAGCCAACTAGGAGAAAGATGATATTACTTGTGTGATCCTAAAATATTCCATTGAATCCCAAGGAACCAAGATAACCTTTGGAATTACCATTGAAATTAAATTTAAGGAATCCAAACGGAGGCAGAGATGAGTAAAGGGGGAGGAAGGAATCAGGGAGGGTGAGAAGTGGAGAGGAGGGTGGAAAAATGGGGAAGGAGAGAAAAATTCCTAAAAATGGTAGATTCTAAAGGGTGGGAAGACTAGTTATGTACAAACCATGGGTCCACAAGGGTGGATTCTCTGATGCTCTTAAGTATCCACAACCAAAATATCTACTCATCTAATGAAGATTTCTTAAACAGTTTGATGTCTTTCTTTCCATAAGGACCAAAGGAGGAATCCAAGAGCCAAAGTCCAAGCTCGATTGAGAATAGTAATTTTAAAAGTCAAGAGCATTGAGTGGCTTATAGTGTTATGAAACCAACTCCAAAAATGGAAGAAAAGAGAGATCAACACCTTAGAAATAGGCCACTTCGAGGGGGAAACCTCCTTTACATTACATTAATCAATAATTCTTGGATGATAAAAATTACAAAACCTCCTTCTATATATAGGAGTCCATGGGGTCACAATATAATCCTATCCGACCTAACAATAATAATATAAAGGCACAATAATAACAATATTGGGGTTACATGGGTACCACAATAACAATAAGGGGGATACACTAACAACAATAAGGGGCTACACTAGTAATATAGGGGCCTAACATGCCCCTCTCCTTCAAAAACCGTGTTGTCCTCAATGGTTGAGTAGCTCTAGGCTCTTCTGTATAAAATTTTCATTATCCCATGTAGAATCTTCACTGGGTAAGTTCTCCCACTTGATGAGATACTCTGAAATTGATCGATTTTGTAGCTGTTGAGTTCTTGTTTCCCTAACTTCTTTAGGTTCCAATATGATTTTTCCTTCCTCTTCAAGTTCTTCCAATATTGTTTGAACTAGAATTGTTTCACCTATAACCTTATTTAATCATGAAACATGTAAAAATGGATGCACTCACGAAGAAGCAGGAAGCTCCAATTTGTATGCCATCATACCAATCTTTTGCAACACCTTGTAAGGACCATATTACTTTGGCGATAATTTATTATCCTTATTATCTTGCTTGAGGGACATTTGTTTGTATGGTTGTAGCCGTAAAAATACCTAGTCTCCTACATCAAAAATTCTCTCACTAAGATGTTGATTTGCCTGTTGTTCCATTTGATTTTGTACCAAATTTAGGTTATCCTTTAAGCGTCGGATAGCTTATTGTTGATGCTCGATGTTATCTTCCACTGCTTGAACCTTAGAATTTTCTCTTAAAGATGATGTGATGGACAGTGGATGATATCCATTAAGTGCCATAAATGGGGTCATTTTTGTTGCAGCATGGAAGGAAGTGTTATACCACCATTTAGCGAGAGGTAACCACTTGACCCATTGTGTTTGTTTATGACATACAAAACATCAAATATATCCTTCCAAACATTTATTCACTATTTCAATTTGACCATCGGATTGAGGATGATAAGATGAGCTATGAGCTATTTGAGCACCCAAACAAGAAAATAATTCTGTCCAAACATTTCCAGTAAAAATGGGATCTCTATCACTTACAATAATATTTGGGTTTCCATGTAGCTTTTGAATTGTTTCCATAAATGCAGTAGCAACTGTACTTTCTTTAAATGGATGATATAATGCACGAAAGTGTGCATTCTTGGTAAGCCTATCAACTACCACCATGATGACACTCTTTCCGTCAGAGTTGGGTAAACATGTGATAAAATCCATTGAAATCTCCTCCCAATGTTGACTTGGAATGGATAAAGGTTGTAGAAGACCCAAGGTCTTAATTGTATCAACTTTATCTTGCTGGCAAACCAAACATTCTACCAGAAAATTTTTAATATTAGATTTAAGGCCATCCCAAAAAAAATACTTTTTCACCCTATGGTAAGTTTTTAAAAATACTGGGTGTCCTCCTAAAGGAGAAGTGTGCAATTCCAAAATAATATTTTGTTTTAGTTGGGAATTATTACAAACATATAAGCGATCTTTGTACCATAAGGAATCATTTTTCCAACTAAATGTATCATATGTACTAGTATCTTGTTGAAACTTTTGAATGAGAGTCCACACTTCTTCCTCCTTCTTCCATTCATCCCTTGCTTCAGTTATCAAATATGGTTGGAGAATAGAAATGGCACAAAGCAATGCTTCCACCTATTCATTATTTCTTTAGAGTGCATCTGCAACAACATTTAGCTTCCATTTTTTGTAGATGATTTCAAAGTCATAACCCAAAATCTTTGTGACCCATTTTTGATGCTCTTCTAAAGATTGTATTTGTTCCAAAAAGTGTTTAAGACTATCATGATCAATTTTTACCTTGAAGTGTCTTCCCATTAGGTAAGGTCGTGATTTATTTAGTGCATGTAGGATTTCTAACATTTGCTTCTCATAAATAAATTTTTGTAAATACTTTCCTTTGATTGGGTGACTGTCAAAAGAAATGGGTCTTCCTTCTTGCATTAAAACAACACCAATTCCATTTCCTGAGGCATCACATTCCACAATAAAGGTTTTTGTGAGGTGTGGCATAGCTAAGACCAGTGCTAGGCACATTGCCTCTTTAAGATGTTCAAAGGCCTTAGTTGCTTCAGGAGTCCATGAAAATGCATCTTTCTTCAATAATGTTGTTAGAGGTGCTGCTATTCTCCCATAATTATTAACAAACTTGTGATAATACCATGTTAACCCGAGAAATCCTTGTAACTACTTTATGGTTGTGGGGAATTTTCATTCCTTGATGAATTTAATTTTGTTAGGGTATACCTTAATACCCTTGTGAGATACAATATGACCCGGATATTCCACCTCCTGTACTCCAAATAAACATTTGGATGAAATGGCATCCTTGCACAAAAATGAGGCATGGGATCTGGTGGAGTTACCGACTGGAAGGAAGCCCATCGGGAGCAAATGGGTGTTTAAAAAGAAGATGAATGTGGAAGTCAAGGTGGAGAAATACAAAGCTCGGTTGGTAGCAAAAGGTTATTCCCAGGTGCCGGGAATTGATTTTGGTGATATTTTTTCTCCTGTTGCCAAAGTTACTTCTATTAGATTACTTTTATCTGTTGCTATTGCATTTGATTTTGAGATAGAACAGATGGATGTGAAGACAACATTTCTTCACGGGGATCTAG
Source organism: Pinus albicaulis (assembly GCA_034641835.2). Classification (NCBI taxonomy): domain Eukaryota; kingdom Viridiplantae; phylum Streptophyta; class Pinopsida; order Pinales; family Pinaceae; genus Pinus; species Pinus albicaulis. The sequence goes on from CM076569.1 coordinate 117,269,794, forward strand.
AAGAGGAGATCTACATGAAGCAACCTGAAGGATTTATGGTGAAGGGTAAAAAATAACTGGTATGCAGGTTGAAGAAGTCTATGTATTGGTTAAAACAGTCACCAAGGATGTATCAAAAATTTGATACCTATATACGGGGACTTGGCTTCACCAGAAGCAAGGAGGATCACTGTGTTTATTTTAAATTAATTGGTGACCGTGTTATTTATTTGGTCTTGTATGTGGATGATATGTTGTTGATTGGAAATGGCAAAGAAATTATCCAAGATTTGAAGACCCAACTGTTCTCCAAATTCGACATGAAGGATCTTGGTGCTGCAAACTATATTTTGGGCATGGAAATTAAGAGAGATTGGGCAAAGAGGAAGCTCTGGTTAAACTAGAGGAAGTATGTCAAGACTATATTGCAGAGGTTCAATATGCAGGATAGTAAACCAGTGAGTGTTCCTATTCCTGTAGGTGCAAAGTTGTCTGCTAAACAATGTCCCAAGACACAAGAAGAAGAGGAGGATATGTCCCGTGTTCCATATGCAAGTGCAGTGGGTAGCCTGATGTATGCAATGGTATGTACTAGACCAGACATTGCACATGTAGTGGGAGTATTGAGCAGGTTTATGCCAAACGCAGGGAAGGAGCATTGGACAGCAGTGAAGCAGGTTTTCAGATATTTACGTGGCACTAGTGATTATGGCTTGTGCTACCAAGGAAGACCATGATTAGAAATAATGTTGGAAATTTGTGGTTTTGTTGATGCAGATTGGGCTGGAGATCTAGACCAAAGATGATCTACAAGTGGGTATGTGTTTAGCATATTTGGAGGTGCAGTCAGTTGGATGAGTAAAAGACAGTCTGTAGTGGTGCTTTCAACTGCAGAGGCAGAATACATAGCAGCCACTCATGCAAGCAAGGAAGCAGTTTGGTTGCAGAGATTGTGTTCAAGTATGGGGTTGGTACATCAAGCTATAAGGATAGACAGTGATAGCCAAAGTGAAATTTTCTTGGCTAGGAACCCTGCTTATCATTCAAAGACAAAGCACATTAATGTTCAATATCACTTTGTTAGAGATATGGTTGAAGCTAAAAGGGTGTTGCTGGTAAAGGTGGACACTTTGAAGAATGTTGCAGATGCATTAACGAAGTCTATAAGCACTCAGAAGTTCTCGTGGTGTAGAGAAACAATGGGTGTTGAAGAATTGGCCCAATGACTAAGCTCTCCTATGGCCCCCTGTGGAAAGAAAACAACAAGTGGGAGAATGTTGGGTGTGTGTTATATTCTTTCCACGACTAGCCCCACGCGCTGTATGTTGCGCCGAGCGTAGTAGGGGGGTCACAGGGGGGGCGGTAGCCCCCCCTTTCGGGGTCCAGGGCAGCGCCCCGACGAGATTTTTTTTGGTGTGTGGTCCCACTCATAGGCGGACCCACCCATGTTTTTTTCATGAGTTTGCACATGGTTTTTTGGGGTATGATGGTTTTCGACCCCTGGTATTTTGTAGATCCGGTCAAGGGAACTACGGTTATGTTCTAATCCAGGGTTAATGGATTGGGGTTTATGTATGCTTCGGCATGTATCTATATGTGTTGTAACACTAAAAGGAATATAATGAAAAGTCAAGTTGGTCATCCAAATTTGGGATCTAGTGGAAAATGTCTATGTTTATCTGTTTTATGTTTTATGCTCTCGCTATTTTTTATTTTCTGTTATAAGATTCGTGTGTAGATAATTTCTCTTCAGGGTTAAAACCTACATCATCAATCACAGGAATTGGAAATTTATATTTAATAGTGAGCTTATTGAGCTCCCTATAATCCAGACACATGCACCATGATCCATTATTCTTATGCATCAATACTACTAGAGCAGAAAAAGAACTTTGACTAGGTTGAATTATACCAACCTCTAACATTTTTGCAATCATACGTTCAATTTCGCTCTTTTGGACATAAGGATATCTATAAGGCCTGATGTTTAGAGGAACACTTCCTAGAATCAAATTAATAGCGTGTTCATGATCACGAATAGGTGGGAGTAATTTGGGAGTTTCAAACACCTTGGAATGATTGTCCAGTACTTTTTGGAGATATAGAGAAATAGATGATTTTGATGTTGGAACTTCTAGTGAGCATAATTGTGCAATTATGCCTCGTTATTATTTCTTCATAAGATTTGTCATGAAATTAGAGCTTATTATCTTTCCCGACTTCCCTATGATACCCCGTAATTCGACTTCCTTTCCTTCTGAAAAAAATCAAGAAAAGTTCTTGAAAATTAAAAGCTAACATCCCCAAAGATTGTAACCATTGTATTCCTAGTGCAACATCAGCACGTCCCATTATAATGGAAAGCATTGGACTATTTAATAAATATTCCCCCGTGGTTAGATTTATATTATGGCATTTTCCAGAGCAATTTATAGCTCCTCCATTTGAAACCATCACTTGAAATTCTAGTGCTGGGTATAGGAAACAATTCAATTCCTTGGCTACCTTACAATGAATAAAATTATGGGTACTACCCGAATCAATCAACACTATTACGTTTTTCTTCTTGATATGTCCTTCTATCTTCATATTTTGAGGAGTGGTAATTCCTTCCAATGCATTACATGATATGGTTAGACTCATTTCTTCTTATTATAGGGTTGGTTCCTGGTGTATATCCTCTTCTTTTGAAGTTTCTTGTTCATTTTATTCCTCCTCTTCACAATCTATGTAAAAGAATTTTTTCTTAGCACATTTATGACCTTTAGTGTATTTTCTATCACAACTATAGCAAAGCCCTTTTGCTCTTTTTTCTTCCAAATGTTGTGGTGCCAAAATTGTAGATTGTGGAAGTCTAGAAGTAGCAACACTTCCATCTTTATAGATGTGAGTGGTAGGCTTCCTTGTCACCATGATTTTACATTCAAATTTTCTTTCCAACCTGAATTCCTTCTCCAGTGAATCAGGTTCCCAAATGTGAACCTCATTTTGGATGTTATCCTTTAAATTACCTATGAAGACATCAATCATTTGTTCCTCTGGAATATCAATTACCCTTATATTCAATTTTTAGAAGTCCTCAATGTGCTCCACCACTGAACCCTTTTATTTGAGTTTTATCAATTGGCTAAAAAGGGTGTTGCTCTTTGTATCCTCATAATGTGCTATCATTTCCTCTGTAAAAATTGACCAAGTGACAATTTATTTAAGGGAGCAAAGACATCGATACCATGCAAATGTATTTTGTTCTAAATATAAAGTTGCAATGCGTACCTTTTGTGTGTTTTTCAAATTATTGATATCAAAATATTGCTCCATCTTTAATATCCATGTTACAGGATCCTTTCCATCAAAATTCCTCATATCGATCTTTGGAATATGGTGGGTCTTCCATCCAACATTAGAGTTTATGAAAGCACAATTAACATTTATTTTGTTATCATCATGAGTTTCCTCTACTCTCTTTTCGCCATTAGGAATCATTTTTTGTATCAACTTTGTCAAGCCTTCCATGTCTGCTTTTATATCATTCTTTATGTTTTCCATATTTTCTTCCATGTCTTCAATGCCATTCTTCAAAGCATCCATCTTAGCTTCCATGCATTTCTTAAAACCATCCATATTAACTTCCATGCCCTTATTCAAACCATCCTTCTTAGCTTCCATGCTTTTCTTCAAAACATCCATTTCATTTTTTGTTGCTCTTTGCGAGAGCGAAATTTGGTGCACTTTCTCTTATATTTTTGATATATCATGTTGCACTTCTTCATCTTTATGATTCATAGTAGAGTATTTTGAGGGCTTAATGGGTGTTGAATATCTTTAGAGGGAATTTTAGAACTCAATGTTTATATCTATGCTTCAATATTCTCTTGGAATCACTTCAAACTTAATTTTCAAATAAGACTTATGTAATTTGAAAACAAATACACACATTTTTCTTGCTTTTGAGGAGCTTGATATTGAAACTGAATTATATATGTGATTTCAGATATTCAATATCTGGAATTTGGTCCTGTAGTAGCCCTCTAAATATTCTTTCCAATGGCACAGGTATGACCTCATTTGGATTCTTCAAGGCAATGTTATGCCCAATCTCCCACAGTGACCTGATTATGGACTAGTTCAGTAGAGCAAACTTGTGCGGTGTGGCATGTGTTATTGTTTTGTCCTTTGGCTCTAAAATTGATACAAAGAAAACTACAGTCCGTGCACTTGCAACAGTTTTTACAGAATTCAAATCTGATGCCTAGAGGGAGATTTATGACGATTTTCCCATGGTGACCTCTTTTAGATGAAATTTAGGAGCATGCAAAAACTTTAACTTCCACATATCATATCTCTGAAACTACTATGAACCAATATCTAAAATGTTTACACGATGTTCCTCGGGATTTCAGCTTCGCGTGATAAACATTTCAGCTTCTGAACCTTCATAGAAATTTTTTTATAGTGAACATGCCACGACGAACTGCTTGGAGCAGCGAAACCCTAGAATCCAAAGCTCTGATACCAAATTTTATGAAACCAGCTCCAAAAATGGAAGAGAAGAGAGATCAATGCCTTATAAATAAGCCACTTCAAGGGGGAAACCTCCTTTACATTACATAAATGAACAATTCTTTGATGATACAAATGACAAAACCTCCTTCTATATATAGGAGCCCATGGGGTCACAATATAATCCTAGCCGACCTAACAATAATAATGCAAAGTTACAATAATAACAATATTGAGGTTACAGGGGTACAACAATAACAATAAGGGGGCTACACTAACAACAATAAGGGGATACACTAGTAACATATGGACCTAAAAAATAGTTCCAAATACATCCATGTTGTACCGATCTAATTAACCAAATTAAATGGAAATTTTGGTTAATTGAAACTCAGTAAAGGGAAGGAATTGAAGATGTGTTCAAAATTCTCATTATTGTTTTTGCGAAGATGACACAAAGAGGGGCATTTGAAGCCTCCACAAAGAATATGATCTCCAATGGGTTTTCTATGTCTAACAAAAAGTTAGAGGAACTGGGTGACTTTAGCCTAGAGCTTTAACTTCTAGATGTGAGTCTAGGTCGATTCGTTTGGAACTTGGCCAACATTTCAGGCTAGAAAATAAGCATCCGAGATAGAGAAGGAGCCCACTGGTTTATATCCCCATCATATTTTTTTGTTCGATTCTATAAAATGGGTTTTCTTGTGGCTGATGATCTTCTCCATAAGGGTCCATTGATCAAGGGGAATTTTTAGATCCCATTCCACCTTTGATTTATTGATATGCCAGGTTGTGTTATTTTCCTACAGCTTCCAATAAAAATTTACTAGAGTGTATCCCTACACTTTCATTACAATTTCATGCTAAGAGTATTCTTCCTAGTGACTTAAATTGGACATTTTTTTGTCAAGACTGATCCCAAAATCTCACCAAGTTTCCATTTTTTAATTCCAAAAAAGAGGTTCCATATGGTTTATTTTATCAATGTTGTATTTCTCTTTGATTCTATGTTGATATGACTTTCATGGGCTATAATTTCTGCCTCGTATGATTTTGTAGATGTTGTTACCCCCTTGGCCCTAATTCCACCAAATTTTGGCCCCCATGGCCTTCCTGAGAAATTCTGGGTATTTGATTCCAAGGCCTTCTTTCATTTCCAGTAATAACAATCCTATCATGAAATAACTAATTTATAACAAAATTTTACTTATACAAAAATGTAAAAATAAAAAATAAAAAATATGATAAGTTGTTTCTTTATTTTTTTCCTTAATAGGTTGAGCTTAGGTTTGTATTAGCTCCAATGTTGGATGAACGAATGTTCTACCTACCTACAAAATGTTGTCACTATTATTGTATTGTGCTAGGTTGATCCCTATGTTTCATGAGAGAGTTTTGACCCCCAAAGGTGGATTGAACCTTCAACTATTCCCCGTGATATTTGAATTAGTGAGGTGATGATGACTAAACTCAACAAAAGTCATTACTTAAATAAAAAAGAAAAACAAAAGACTGAGTGGATTAATGTTGGACATAAGATATGTAAAGAAAGAAAGTTTATTTTCAACCAACATAGATCTATTTTAATTTGAGATCTACCAAGCTCGATAAAGTATCAAATATCTCAAGGTGCACCTTGAGAGATTTGATTCATCTCATTAATGATAGATTCAATATTAAAATAAACCTATGTAATTCTCTTATAATGTTATTTTTCTTTTACACATTTTATAATTTTTTTTATTTTAACTTTTGAATGTAATGTGTGTAATATAGATTATATATAAAATGTTCGGAAAAATTTTTTTTATTATAAATATGAAATGTTTATATAATTATTGATTAAATTTAAATATAAAATTTTAAAATATTTGTGGATTATTATTTATTTAAATCAAATTTATTATAATATAATATATGAAATTAAATGAAATTATTATTATTATTATTATTATTACAGTACAGAGGATTGGGTAAGCAGATTGGTTTGTATGGATTTTAATAGTTTCCACTATAGCTTTATTTTAGTATCTTTTTAATTTATTTGTTTTTGTGATTATTTTTTTAATTTAGCCTTTAATAGCCACATCTATCCCCATATTAACTGTATAATGCCTCTCCATGTAACCAAGTTAGTAATCATAAACATAGTTACCAAATTCGGATCGTTGTTGGTATTTCTCACAACCCACAGAGAAGAAACAACCTTATTCAAATTACAAGTAAATTTGGAAAATTTTGAATTGTAAGTGGATTTTCATATCAAATCTTATTGGAATCAGAATTTGAATTCAAACTTGGTAACTATGATCATAAAGCTGTAGTACACCTAGAGTGACTAAAAAAGCAAAATCTCCATATTATTTTTATTGTTTTTTTTCAAATATGAATATGATTATGGAAGATTGAATTAGAAAAAAACATTTAATAATTTTGACTCTCAGGAAGTGAACATGAAAAATCGCGATCCCTTCCTTTCGCCGTATATGTGAGATCTATTTGTTCGGTTTGTATGTAAATCTATCATGGCTAGGGTGGAACATCAAGAATTACTGTAGTGTCTATTTTTTAGATAACTTCTCTTGATGTTTTATCTCAATATTTCATGGCGTTGGAACTAGGGATGGAATTTAACAGGAAATATACTTGTCAGACAGTGATTTTCCCGTCAAATACAATTACATTTTTTGAAAAGCCATCAATATTCTTTGTTAAAATTGTGAAAATGGGTGGGGAGGTGTGAAAACCAGAAAATTTGATGGGTGGGTCTAATTTGAAATTCCAACTATGGTTGGAACATGTCGATCTCGATATTAGTATTGTATGAAGAACGTGGCTTTGTTTATGAATTCATTAACAAATTTTCATTCAACGACTTTTCCACATGGCTAGTGGGACAATGAATTTGCCACTAGCGACCGTGATACCATGGTAAGGATTGAGTTTATAGACCAAAGAATTAGGCCCCATTGTGTAGTATTGTGCTTTTCGTCATTAAGCGTGTATAAATTACATGCTTATATGTAACATCCATTAACGTTAAGCTCACAATTACTGCAATAAATATGTCAATATTTGGTTTGCATAGTACTTACCCTCAATTTACAAGGTTTCTCCTTATACAAATCATTCACTTAATTGTTAGCTATCAAGGGTAAGATCATAGTTATTAAATAAACATAGAACATTATTAATCCTACCTTTCTTATGATCTTGGCATAACACATATACATATCAAGATAGACTTACCACATATTAAATATTTCAAATTCTAAATAAGACTAAACTTATTTACATTGTTGCGGAATTTGATTTAAGTCTATGTTGCATTCACATGTTAACACAATAATTATTAGGCCTTAGGAATTCTATGATCCATGGTGGTTTTGCATATAATAAAGTTTTAATCCAATGTTTAATGTTGGTGTATATGGGGATTAGCTGTCTCACAACACCTCGGAACTATCTTGAATCTCCCACCATTTTTCCACAGGGAGTGATCTCTACCATAGATCTCATCCGCCCATATTTGACAGACATAACCGATGCACCAGGGATAAGGTTCTTTCCCAACCGGTTGTCTCAGTCTTTGGCGCTTCATTCGACCAACTTTCTCTTCTCTAATGCATGTGGGTACCCTAACGTTCCGACTCTGTGTTGGATGGAATGTCTTTGTGCACAAGCAAGTTTCCTTTGCACGAAACCCCAATGGTAGTGTACAACAAAGAGGGGAGGTTTGAACCCTATTTTTCTCTTAGGTAACTTTGTCCTTCAGGGTTACTACAAGTAATTTCCCCTTTTATTGTATTTGTTGTTTGATAGGTTTTACATTTTCTTGGTTAGAGTTATAATCTAGTTTAACAAAGGTTTTCTGGTTTCCTGATGCAGAGTTTGCACAATTAAGTTCCATGGTGGAGGTCGCTCCTTTCTCGGCATATCGCATCGTCTACCAGTCTCCTTACAGGTTTTTATCAATACCTCTACCAGGTATTGTACCCTTTGGCATTCAATTTAGATGAGGGTTTTCACTTTCCCTGAAGAAAATTAGTATTATGTGTCTTAACTCTAGCCTTGAGAGTTTTGGTTCCTTATGACTGAATACAGGGTTTTCTTCTCTAATTTTTGTCTGATTAATGGAGTCTTGTGAGCTTCTATTATTTGTATAAGCGAACTCTAGAAGGATTAATATTTTTTAATCGGGTTAGACCCTGTTAGGGCTCCTTAGTTTCCCAAGTCTGAGAAAGGAAACTAAATAGGTAACCACAGACCAATATTTAGATTTGGTATCTTGCCCTACCAAATTAGAGAGGATTCTCTCTATATCAAGGTCATAGTCAATGGAAATGACTGGAGAATAAATATTTTAGGCTAGTTATAAGCTCAATAGGGTTTGATTAGGGTTTGTTGGAAAAATAAGCATCATTTTTAGAAACTAGGAAAGATATCCCAAAAGATCGGTTGTAGACAAAGTATGAGGAAAAATAGGTGTGATCAGTGACAAAATTGGTTTTTCATTATATTTTTCTAAGGATGAAATCACTTAAGAATTTAATTGAGCATAATGAATTCACTTATTCAGAGGATGAAACACTTAGATTCTTATCTTAAACAAAAACAGAGCATAAAAGAATGATTTATGCTTCAAAACTTAAAAGATAAGGCATAGGAAGAAATTAGATGGTTGCTTGAACAACATGATCATCAGATGCATAAGAAAAATGGAGAAAAACATTGTCACTAACCACATCACAATAATCCCATAAAAATAGTTGCAACTGCCTGTAAATTACTTCTGCAAATAGTCAAGTACACTAGTGCCAAAACAATGTGAACTTCGAAAATCCAACCCTCTCAATGGCTTGATTTTGAGTACATATGGAAAAAAAAACAAAATTCCACCTCTAGGTGTTCAATCCTGATGCATATAAACTAATTAATGAACCTAACGACTCATTTCCTAATCCTAGGGAAGTTAGAAACAACTTCCCCTTTTTCAACTAACTAGTTGAGATTTTCTCTCATGACATTAATCATAAGATTATTTACAAAGATGACCATTAATAAGCATATTAATCATCAAAAAACTCATGATATAGCTATTAAAGTCCACCAATTTTACCTTTGACCTCCACGTGTCATGAAAATCCTTCAAGCCCGGAAACGCAACAACTTTAGCAAAAGCGCAACAAGTTCTTTGGAAGATGATTTGGAGACCTTCCTGGATGTGTTTTTTTTCTGTAAAATGTATGGTTGGAAATTTGAAGATGCCTACTACACAATGGAGTCATCAAGCACTGCAAACACCAACTCCAAACCCTTGAAAAAGTGGCAGAAAGGTCAAAAAAAGGCATTATTTGGTCAATTTCTAAAAATTTGTGAACTTTCAAGCATCCCCATGAAATTTTCTTACATCCTTATGTTATTATCCATCTGCACATGCCTGAAATTATGAATTTGGGCCTCTTGAGAAAAATCACAAGAAGTACTCATTGCGTTTATGTAGAATGTTTTTAACTGTATGAAAAAAAAACTCAAAAACTCAAAATTTTGTTATTTTTCTTCTTTGTTTTCTATTATTATTTCAAGCATCCAATGAAGAATCTACCAAGTGGTCCAGGTTATACCTATTTTTGAGTTATCTTAGGGTCTTCTTGATCTTCTTCTTCATATTCTTGACCCTGACCTTGCAAACCATATTTCTTGCATAGTAATACCTTTCCATATTTCTTTGCATAGTGGTATTCTTGTTTTTCCTTTTCAATAGCTTTTCCAAATGTTCATTTACTACCCCAAGGCAATACTCCCTATCTTCTTCAATTTTAGTAGCTATGATGTGATTTATGTCTTTGTGGACTTGAGCAAGATATGACTCTTTTTCATGTTTCTCCTTTCTTTCCATTGCTCTAGTTTTAGGCCTTCTATGTTGCATCTGAATGTCCTTCTATTCCAATTGATCCAAATAAATTATGGCTTTGCCTTTATCCTTTGTTGTCAAATTATTTTCCTTGCTAGAATATGGAGGATCTTTTTGTGGATAATCCTGTTGGAGTAATCTTAGTTTCAATTGTCTATTTTCTTGCTGCAAGAAAGCCACAATGAAATTGGCTTTGACAAGATAATATTTTAACTCCCTAAGCTATGCATCTTTTTCCTTGATGATGTCTTCTCATGGATTATCTCCATGCTGCTCTTATTCTAGGTCTACTATTTCATGTTTAGGAGGTATCTCTTCTTCATGCTATAAAGGTACATCATCTCTATCTCTAGGTGATTCTCTCTTATATCTTCAACCTACACTTCTTCATTGACAACCTCTTTAGATAGCCTTCTAGCCTGAGATCTAGTTTTACGCCTAGACCTAGGCATCTCCTCTTGTGCCCCAAGAACAAATACGAAATTCTTACCTTAATTATCTTCCCTTGAAATCTTTGTTCTAGGTTGAGCTCTTGTCACTAATGGAATACTTGATGTTTCATCTCCCTATGGTCCTGATGGTGATGAAGGAGAGATTTTACTCTTTGGTTGGCTTGAGACAGGAAGAAGTGTAGCTCACTCTAAAAATATTTCCGATGACACATTGACCTATGCCAGCTGGTGGAGGACTATCATTTTGATCAGAGCATGAGGGAATATATTTTCTTGGTGATTTCTTCCTTTGGATTGCACCTTCTCAGTAATTTTCACCAAACTTCTAAATAGATAGTTGGGTAGGTTTAGGGGCTTGATAGAAGTGAAATGCATCAATAATGTACTATGATACTGATATAACCTACTAAACCTTCCCTCACAAGTGAAATACTTCATCTTCATCAAAGGGTTGTACTTTTCCAACAACTTCCTGTTAGGAACGATATGAGAAGGGGACTCCTTGTACTATGGTTTCAAGAAAATATTATAATCCTCAAGGTCTAAATCCATCCCCTTAAACCAAATTTCACCATCATTAGGGATTGTGGTTGCTGAAGATATGATCTCCGCTGACACCATAAATTTTACCCCTGCAATTGTGACATGATCTCTTTTGAAATTGAGGGCAAATAAACTTGTTAGATTAGGATTATAACCCACCTCTTGCACTTTTCTACAAAACCCCAGACAACATGCCCGCTTAAATGACCTCCTTACAAAATCTGATGAATGTAGCTCTTGCATATGAATGGTCTCATACCTTGAGATCTTTCCTGCTTTGAATTCCATATTTTCATTGGTCTCTGCCTTGTTTGAATTTTCTTCTGACAAAAAACCCTAGTTTCACACAAGAATAGGTAAGGGGACTTGAGCTACAAAACAAGGGTGAAAATGCAACAAGTTGAGAGTACGGAATGGACGGGAAGAAGGGTAAGAAAAATTCTGAAAAAATTATGGGTAGTAGGAAAGTGTTTTAGGAAGACAATTAAAGTGAATTTCTTCAATTTGAGTGAGGGAAAGGGAGTGAAAAAAGGAGAAACACAGTCCTAGTCTAGAAACACAACAATTAGCTAGGGTGGTGAGAGAAAATGATAAAATGACTGAATTTAAGTGTGGGAATGGTGGTAAATTCCTGATGAGGGATATTTGGGAGGTGTGCTCTTAGAAACTAGGAAATTTCTCTTGAAAAGAAGCCAAAGACAATGAAATTTCAAAAATGCAACAGAAACCTTAGGCAAATGGTTTTAATCAATTCTCTGAGGAGATTGATTGAAGAAAGGGTTTGTGAAGGCTCCACTTACTTGATTAAAGATGTTTGAAGCACTGATATGAAGTTTGAACCCGTTCTTTCCTCCTTATGCCTCCAAAACAAAAGCGCAACAACCCCCTCCAAAAATGCAGAAAATTGATGGAAGAGTATTAGTGGGAAAAATTGGAAGCTTTGGTGGCTATGGTAGCTCTTCAAATTGATAGATAGGAGCTCTTGAAACTAGTGGAAGGATGGAATGAAGTTTTAAAAAACTTTGATGTCTCTTTATAACTCAAAAACTCGATTTTGGCTTGTTAGTGGAGTGACATCATGCACTTTAACCAAATTACTTAATGATGTGCTTTATTCCCTAAGTACTGACTCTTGTGACATTTAATTCTTTTGGATGATGGTGACATGAATCCAAATGGAAAAATTATGACACTCATGACACTCTCATGATCAACCCTATGACACCATGACTCTTCCTTTTCATATTTTAAATAATGACACTTAATGAAGGAAAAATGACCTATGATGTCTAAATGACTCATGAAACTAATTAATTGACCTTGTTGACCATGACATGAGAGTGACAATCACACTTAGACAATGACTTGACCATTTAAAATAGCCAAGAGAGGTGTCACATTTTATTTGAAAATATACCAATTTGACCATAATACCTTATCAATCACATGGAAAGAGTACATTTTATCATTGGTGACTCATAGACACTAACAAACCAATGGCTATGGTATATAGGATTTATGCTTATGGTTAGATTATGCATACTTTCCTACTAAAGTCTCAGTTAACATGTCACTTTCTAATATATATGCATCACTATTTTGGCTAAATGATGTTTATTTACTTCCACGAGATTGTTTTTCACAATTTCCCGATGGATGAAAATACTAAAAAGGGTTTCCATTGTGATGTAGAATAATGGCTTAGTTTTATGGTTTTACTTTGTTCTTCATCTAAATTCCTTTTTATTTGAAAGTAATGGTGGTTAATCTCTGTTGCTTATCATATTCGACCGTGAATATTCTTAGGTGACCAGATTTCTTGGTCTTCCTAGGACTAACCTGACTCGACTTGCTTCTCTAAGCACGACAAGATGATTTGGGTCTCTAGCCTTTACTAGTATTGCGACCGGTTACAAGTTTTACTTATGGTTCAATCATATATATAAAATATCTGTTCTTGTTATTATTAGACTAAATTAGAATACTATTTGGTTATGAATGTATACATAGAAAAAGGGTTATGGAACTGAACGCTTTGATTCCTTCCCATTAGAAAGGGAAAAACTAGTCTTTCTCATTACTCAGAAATTTCTTTTAAATTGAACCTGTTCTCTTTTAATATCTCTAGAATTGTAAAAGGACCTATCTATGTTTATATTAGTTGATTTAACTTAGTTTTAGCGCATTGTCGATTTTGGAATACGAAAGGTCAATTTTATTTCCCTATTATTTTATAGTGTTGGGCAATTTTACGAGGTCTCTCCTTGCCCTAAACATTTAAGGTATATCAGTCCTTTCCATCTCCCCTAGAGATACAATCATAATTCTAATTGTACCTGAATTCAAACATTTATATGACTACTACACTCAACTAGTTTCTTTCAATTTTCTTTGCATAAAGACACTGGTACCTACATTCAAGCATTTAAATAAATACACTGGTACCTACATTCAAGCATTTAAATAACTACTGCAATAAAAACTAGTTTTCTTTCATTGTTCTTTGCATAAAGACACTTGTACCTGCATTCAAGGACTTAAATAACTACTATAATAACAACTAGTTTATTTCACTATTCTTTGGATAAAGGCACATTATAATTAGAGCCCATGAAATTTAAGAAAATATTTATCATTATCGTTGGAATGTGTAATTCCTACTTGTCTTTAGTTGTGACTTTCTATGTATAGAGTCTATTCCTATTCCATAAGTTAGATAAAACCTAAGTTCCTAGTTCGGTGTGAGATTGAGATATTCTCTCAACCAACTTATTGTGCATCCAAGATAGCTTCCCTATCTTGAGACTATACCTCATGTATATATGTAACTTTATTTGATTAATGGAATACAATGTGTATCTGAGATTTCATCTTGGTATCAGAGCCCATATGGGCCTAAACCTTGGCCCCTCCTGGGCCGAGGGAGATAAAGAGTTCCATAAGTATTTTAGGTTTGTTTGTCCATCGAGGTGATCTATGGTAGTATAGAGGAATATATGTGTGTTGGATCGAAGTGTGCAGAGAGCACTTCATTACATGACAACTTCTGGAGACTGATGCGTACTCCTGTTTGGTGTGTCGGTGTATAACTAAAGATCTGTCTGTGTTTTTTTAATCTGAAGGCACAGGCTATTAGTACTTATGCATCTGCGAGTGACATGGATCATTGTTGTGATAACTATGAAGAGTCGCGCTACAGTGAGTTGTGGTGAGCAGTTTCAGTGTTGTGGAGGAACATGCACACACTTTTCTTGGATGCCTATGCGACGATATGATCCTTCAAGCATTCAGTTGATCTGATCAGTCTCTACTGGGGTTGAAGCCTTTTTCTCCAATCGGGTTACTGCAAATCCAAATCTGGGTGTCACATCTAATCCATGCTGGACAGAAATCCAGATGTGATCGATTATTACATGCTCCATTCATGCTGCGTGGGTGTGAGAGCCCCATGTGTATCGGATCAGTGGCAGCTGCTGTGAGGTCGGGTTGTGGAGGAAAATGAATGCTAATGCTCTGCCTATGTTGTGTTGATGTTTGTGTGTGTGGATAATCTAGAGGATTTTTCCCATCGGCTGTGTGGATGTCATTTCTAGGGCTTTGCCCATACAGGAAGAGTGTTCATGGGCATTGTTTGTGGGTGGAGAAGATGTTAAGTCCCTATATTAATAGTGTAGTCCCTTATTATGTTAGTGTAGCCCCTTATATTGTTATTGTCGTACCCCTGTAACCCCCATATTGTTATTATTGTGCCCTTACATTATTATTGTTAGGTCAGCTAGGATTACATTGTGGCCCACTAGGATTATATTGTGGCTCCATGGAATCCTATATATAGAAGGAGGTTTTGGTCATTTGTATCATCCAAGAATTGTTCATTCATGTAATGTATTGGAGGTATCCCCCTCAAAGTGGCTTATTTCTAAGGCATTGGCATCTCTTTTCTTCTCTTTTTGGAGCTGGTTTCACAACATTTGGTATCAGAGCTTTGAGATTCTAGGGTTTCACTGCTCCAAACAGGTCATTGTGGAATTTTCGCTATAAAGTTTTTTCTACGCAGGTTCAGAATCTGAAATTTTTAGAGTGCGAAAAAAACATCCTGAGGAACATCGTTGCAAAATTTTAGAGCTTGGTTCACAATATTTTCGAAGATATGATTTGTGCAAGTTAGGTCAGTTTGCATGCTCCTGAATTTAACCTAAACAGGTCATCGTGGTAGTTTCGTAATAACTTTTTTTCTACGAAGGTTCAGAAGCTGAAATTTTTAGAGTGCGAAGCAGCAATCCTGAGGAACATATTCGCAGAATTTTAGATATTGGTTCGCAATATTTTCGGAGATATGATCTATGGAAGTTAGGGCTTTTGAGGCTTCTGAATTTCATCTCAAAGAGGTGATCATGGGAAAATCTTCATAGCTCCCTCTCTGAGCATCATATTGGAATGATGTAAAAAGTGGCTGCAAAAATAGGGATTGTAGTTTTTGTTCTATCAATTTTAGAGCCAAAGGAGTAAACAGTGACACGTGACAAGTCGTAAAAGTTCACTCTACTAAACCAATCCATAATTAGGTCATCATAGGAGATTGGGCACAACTTTTCCTTCAAGAATCCAAATCAAGTCAGACCTATGGTATTCGAAAGAGAATTCAGAAGGCTACCTTAGTGCCAAATTTTAGATATTGAAGATCCAAAATCACAGATATAATTCAGTTCCAATATCGTGCTCCTCAAAAGAAAGAAAAAGGTGTGTATTTGGTTTTTAAAATTGCATAACGTTTGTTTGGAAAATTAGTTTGACGTGATTCGAAGGGCATATTTTAGAATTTTTATCAGTATTGGGTTCTATAATGCCTCTAAAAAAAATTCCATGCCCATTAAGCCCTCAAAAGGCTATACTATGACGCATAAAGAGGAAGAATTGTAGTATGAGATATCAAAATTATGATACCAAGTGCACCAAATTTTAATCTTATGAAGAGCAACCGAAGATGACATAGATGGTTTAAAAGTAGAGATGAAGGCTAAGTTGGATGGTTTTAAGGATAAAATAATAGCTAATATGGATGATAAACTAGTGGAAGATCACATCGAGCATCAACAACAAGTTCTCCAACTCTCAAAGGATAACCTAACTTTGGTGCAGAATCTAATGAAACAACAAGAAGATCAACATCACATCGAAATAATTTTTGAAGCAAACATAGAAACAAGAACTTGACAAGTACGATCAATTTCAGAGTATCTCAACAAGTGGAAGAACTTTCTTGTAGAAGATTCCACATGGGAGGATGAGAATTTTATACATAAGCATCAAGAAATAATCAAGCATTGAGGAGAACACTTGTTTGAAGGAGAGGGGCATGTTAAGTCCCTATATTAATAGTGTAGTTTCTTATTATGTTAGTGTAGCCCCCTATATTGTTATTTTTGTACCCTTGTAACCCCCATATTGTTATTATTGTGCCCTTACATTATTATTGTTAGGTCGGCTAGGATTACATTGTGGCCCACTAGGATTATATTGTGGCCCATCGGCTCCTATATATAGAAGGAGGTTTTGGTCATTTGTATCATCCAAGAATTGTTCATTCACATAATGTATTATAGGTTTCCCCCTCGAAGTGGCTTATTTCTAAGGCATTGATATCTCTTTTCTTCTCTTTTTGGAGCTGGTTTCACGATAGAAGAGTGCTACTACTAGCTGCATGGAGGAATGGATCTAGGTTGTTAATTACGCTGCCTACGCTGCCTACGAGGCCAGTGCTGGGCTGCCAAGAGATGCTCAACAGATGCGTGGAGTCAGGCTCAGTGACAGATCGTTGTGTTGGATCTGTAGCGTGGTTGGAGTATATCGTCAGTGACGGAGCATAGCTAGACTCCTAATCGACTTGCAATCCTTGTTGTATACATGACAACGTTGATCCTGTTTTGTTGGGCAACATAAGCCTAGAGAAAAGGGCTCCAAGTCTGCAATTGTAGATTGTTATCATTATCCGTGAACGCCCCAGCTCAGCATTTACGGTAACACTAGGATGATCAAGAGAGTCTAATTGGGACGTTGAATTAGGAGGAGGAGAGTGCATAAAGTCAATTAGTCCTTCAGCTTCAACGTTTCCATGGCACAAGGAAAATTTGGCTATATATACATTGCAAAATGACTCTGTTATGGAGCAAGTGATGTAAAGGTCGTTTCAGTATTAGATGGACAGGGTATTTTTGCTGCATTTTTACCAAGCTTGTTGATGATTCTTGTCAGTGAGATTGGAGATGAGACATTCATCATTGCATCACTTGTGGAAATGCACCATCAGAAGTCAATTGTTTTGTCTAGTGCTCTTAACGCCCTTTTTTTTGTGATGACAGTGCTATCTACTGAATTGGGGAGGATAGTTCTGAATTGGATATCAAGAAAACACATGAATAGGACAGCTACGGTTTTATATTATTTCTTTGGCCTGCGTTTACTTTACATAGCTTGGACGTCTGATGCAAAGACTTCATGTATGCAACCCACAATGAACCGAGAAGGAATGTAAGGAGGAGGTGTTGAGTGGGCATGACGAGGTCGTAGTTGAGAACCATTTTGCTAATGTATCTGACCATCCACACACCGAACCAGAAGATTTTTTTTAATATGACCGAACCAGATGTTCTGATGTTAATGGAAGCTGCAGACATTGATGGTAATGGTGTTCTAGACTATAGAGAATTTATTGCAGCTTCAGTTCATTGAGCCAATGAACTTAAGCTCATCGCAATACATTCACAACGTCTCCTAATATCCCTCCATTCCAGGCCTCCTTACCATCGACGAGATGAAGGAAATCAAAGGCTTCGACTTTGAAGAATGTGTCGAAAAATTACAGACACAGATGACCACTAAAATTTATTGGAACAAGCTTACTGTGGACTACTGCCATGATGTTTGGGCTCAGAAGATTTGAGATCTTAATCCCAGTTGTATGATTCATTTAAGGCTAAATGCTTTCTGCGTCAAGTTCCGGTGATTTAGGTTCTTCAGCTTGCTCCCCACCTTATTGAAATTACTCCTCTAGTGGATGACATCTAAGAGACGGATCGGATCGGATAGAAGGTCGGTAAGACAGGCGTGAAACTTGTGTTCAAGACGAAGAAATTCTTCATTTCAGTGAACTGGGAACAAAACCTTGGCATGTTTCTTTCACTTTGTTGTTCATCTGCATCCACTAAAGTTAACATCCAGGTCCTCATACGTTCAGAATGGAATGCTAACGGACTTGTGTTGGTAATGGAATGAATATTACACATTTAATAATGGAATGCACAGGTACGAATGCACTAATGAATTTAATATTACACTTGGCATCTCACATTGACAAAGAAAGGCAGCTGGAGTAAGTTTGAATGTCGAAGAAGGAGCTGGAGTAAGTAAATTTAATTTATTCGCATTGATTAGATGAGGAATTGTGACTACAACTTGAAACCAACGAGAATGCAGCGTTCGTGGAGATCATGCATATGAGCCAGTGGGGTGTGTACTTCGTGGATCATTTTATGGATCACTTCATGGATTCGTTGTTGTATGGTGAGAGGGTAGACGAGGCCACTGACAAGGGTTGAGTCCTCAAATGTTGGTTTCAATGTGCTATCAGCAGAGGTGTTAGAGAGTTGGATCAACAAATATTTTCAGGAAATAAGTCAATAGTCTTGGGAACCTGAGGTGAATTTGATGGCAACACTACCATCTCAAAGAAGGGAGTGTTTACTCTGCGGTGCTAGTGAGCACAGAGTTTGACCCCTCTTGAATGATTGTGCACTTAAGATATTGCAGCCATGGTTGGTGTTTTTGCATTAATGCATAAAATCATAGCCATATATTTTGGAATGTACTTTTATTGTTATTTTTTTGAAGGGATTATGTCTTGGAAGTTTGTATACATATTGAGATTCGCGACCTCAATATGTAGTCATTTTATTAGAATTCGCGACTCTAAATAATGACATGTAAAGCATGGAGATTCAAGACCAGTATATCCAAAACTCAAAAGTACAAGATCTTTGATAGAAATATTCAAGCAAGAAAGCACTGGTGTATTCTAGGATGTGAATGGTATGGTGAACTATAAAGGATGATGGACAATCATGTTTCTGAAATTTTTTTTTGTGTGATTTTCTTGGAATAGACTCAATAGCATGTTGTATCATGAGTCACATATTCTAATTCTAAGAAAGTCTAGGATATTTTTTTGTAGTGGTCATTGTATGTACCTGGTAACTCCAAGAGTTGGAGTTGTGTTGTAAGCCTTGTAAGGCATGCGTATCCCCATAAAGCTTGTGGTAATCTCAAAACCACTTTGTAATTACATGTTCATGGTCAGCCATAAACCATTTTACAATGTCGGTTTGTGGTCAACTAGAAACCACGTGTAATAGTGAAGTGGACTGGAAACAGGTCTGTGCCAGTGTTCACCCACTGATGAAGAGATCCAGTGCAAGTTCGCCGATGAAGAAATCCAGTGAAAGGTCGCCGATGAAGGGATCAGGTAAAAGTTTTCCGAAGAGATCTAAGACAGATCTACTGCCGGTGAGAGTTCACCAATGAAGGAAGAGCATTCTGTAGAAGCCAAACTCTCTTGGTTCAGGCTCTCTTTTGTAGAGCTGACCAGTGGGATTTATATTAATCCATTCAAACATCTTTTTTAACATGGTTACTGGTCATCCGATAAAACCCACATTGGAGGGGAATCTGTAGATACAGGTACATGTATGCAGTGATAATGGTTGATAGAACCATGTATGCGAAGGACATCCTACGAGACTAGCGGTTGCGGCTGTTGGTACCCATGCATTCTAGTGGATGGTTGCTCCTTTATATGGACGTCGACATATCATTTTCTTATGTTTGACCACAACTAGACTTTGCAGACCAGCATGCCAAAGTAAAAAATGAAGATGCCAAAGACTCAAAGTACAAAGCCATAGTAGTGGTGTGTTTTAGTATATGAATGATGTAGTCAAAGTTTGTTTATGTTTGCAGAATAGACTCATGACCATGGGAAAGTATGAGTCACATATTGTAATTGGAGAAAATCTACATGTCATTTATAGTTTATACATGTTGTAAGACCTAGAGAGGCATGCATACCCCTTTGTTATATGTTCCCTCTGTTACAGAATTTTAACACCTTGGAAGAGTGTTTTCATGTGGGATGGATACACTTGGGTGGGCCGTATTGGTCTTAGACTCCATGAGGTGAAATTTTATAGCTAGGGGGAGTTCATTGAGAGGTTGGATGAACCATGTATGTGAAGGACTTCCTAGTAGACTGGCAGTTGCAGCGGTTGGGAACCCATGCATTTCAGTAGATGGTTATTCATTTATATGGACATCGACAATAGCATGAACAAGATAAAAAGTGTAATTACCAAACAGAACCAGTGTAATTACCAAACATGACCAGATGTAGATTTTGCAAATGGATATTGAGACAATTAGTCATTAAGGGGTGTGTTGGAATGTGTAATTCCTAATTGTCTTTAGTTGTGACTTTCTATGTATAGAGTCTATTCCTATTCCATAGGTTAGCTAAAACCTAAGTTCCTATTTTGGTGTGAGATTGAGATATTCTCTCAACCAACTTATTGTGCGTCCAAGATAGCTTCCCTATCTTGAGACTATACCTCATGTATATATGTAACTTTATTTGATTAATGGAATATAGCATGTATCTGATATTTCATCTATTCTGATACTGGTAATTTCTAGAAAATGTATTTAGAATCTTATATGAAGTTCCTATTTTGGTGTGAGATTGAGATATTCTCTCAACCAACTTATTGTGCGTCCAAGATAACTTCCCTATCTTGAGACTATACCTCATGTATATATGTAACTTTATTTGATTAATGGAATATAGTATGTATCTGATATTTCATCTATTCTGATACTAGTAATTTCTAGAAAATGTATTTAGAATCTTATATGAAGTCCAATCTATCCACGTGAAAACCAAGCCTCCCAACTGTGAGGTGGGGCAATTATGTCCTCTTCTCCCCCCCCCTAGCACTTTTACTAGTACAGTTAGAATTAACAATCCCCAAACCGAGTTGTACTCTCAGGTATCAAAACCCTTCTCTCAGGTATCAGAGCCTCTTCAAAGGTTTGACTCGGAAACAAAGTTTTTTTCCTTAGGTTGATCTAGTGGTTCTACGTCCATTTGTGGATCACCTTGAGCATAGTCTTTCTTTTCTTTTACTGTCCACCCTCTTATGTGTTTTTTCCCTCCCCAAGATTAGAGAGAATTTGTTTCTTTATAACTGCTAAGTGAAAAGTCTTTCTTTATGATTTTTATAACTGCACAGTGAAAAGTCTTTCTTCATAGTTTTCACCTGTAAATTCCCAAATTATTTTACTTCAAATTAAAATATTAATAATTAAAAAAAAAACACCACATTATTATTTCTATACTTATCAACATTATGTCAGCCATCAAGTTTAGTGTTCAACCATAACAAATTTTTACCATATTTAACTTACAAGTCTACAATAACTAGAAAGTGTTACATTATAATTACACATACAACACTCTAGATTTCCTAACTTGCTATCTGTCATCTCATAAATAAAGTCAGCTTTATGGTTACAAAAATAAATTCAATTTTATTCTAAAGGTAATGTTTAAATTCATTTTTCTAGATAGCTAGCGTTATTTTTAAAGGGTGAGAGTTGTAAATAAATCATTATCATATGCTTATAATTATAATTAGTTGTATATATTTTAAATTGATAAAATTCATTATAGTTGTATATATTTTAAATTGATAAAATTCATTATAGATATTTTTATTTTATTTATAATATTATAAATTAATATCATAATTTATTAATATTGTATTTTCAAAAAATATAATTTATTTTTATTTAATTAATTTTGTTAAATGTTCAAGAAGGATTAAATCTATTGAAATGCAAATACTTTTTAGAGTAAAAAGTGTTTTCATTCATCTAGATTCTTGTTAGATCAAAAATTAAAATAAATTTAGATTGGTATAATATATAAGTAATTAATATTGAAATATTTTATCTACAATTCACCTTTTTCACCGTAAAATGTTAAAATATGTCCTCTCATATTTTTTCTCTATATATATAAATTTAACTATGTTTATTACTAATATTTTCTTAAATATTACATATCAAATACATTTAATTATTTTTAGTATTAATATTTTGTTAAATATTACATATTAAGCATTGAAAGAATTATAAATACACCTCTTACATTGAATTAGAAAGCGATTATTAATGGAATAAGAATTTTCTAAATCTTTTTCTCTTTATATGTGTGTTTCATGTTAAAATATATATATATTTTTTGTCAGCTTGATAGGATTACATCTTCATTATGTCCAATATATCACCTTAATAGATTACCTCGATTAACAGAGCACCCGCATAGACTTCATATTAAAAAAATTTAATCAACCTAAATATTGAAATATTTTATTTATGACCTACTTTAAAATTTTCTTTGTTATTGATATTTTTAAATTACTTTATTTTTCTCTCTCTATATATAGATATAAAATTATGTTATTTAATATGGACATTGAAATATTTTACTTATGATTTATAATAAAAATTGTTTTTGTTATTATTATGTTTTTCTATGTAAAAAAAATTACACATTATATTATACCAATAATACTATTTACTCAGCTTTCCATATCAAATAGTAAAAAAATTACATTTCTTTCTTATAATTAAAAAATATATTTTTTCCAGTTTACTTTATATTTCTATATAAAATTAAAGTACAAATTAAAATATTTTAATTATAAATAATATTAATTTTTTTATTGCTAGTTTTAAACTAAAAAGTTTAATTAAATAAAAAAGAATGATAATAATTTTAAAAATAAATAAATATATATACCAAAATTTATCATCTACTTAATAATAATTATTTATATTATTAAAATTAAATTAAAATTCTTATAAACATCAAACCAATTATATGAAAATATTTATATTATAACTATGGTTTTGGCTTTGGAAAAATTTCAGTTTTAAATCACAAATTTGTATTCAATGGTTTTGCCACATGGCGAGTTGGACAGCCACTTTGCCGCTCAATGCTCATCATTATTACTGGAGAACGATTTTTTTCATCACCTTGGAAAGCTATTACCAGTTGATACATTGAACTAAGGATGGGGTGAATGCAGGTAGCGGCTATATATCGCCAAAGGTCCCGTGTTGCACTTTTTGTCCATAAACCTCTGTTCGGTAATAAAGTCAATTCTATCTTTATTTTCATGACTGCAGTTGTCTACTAATGCATTAAAATAGTTTGGATTACAGTTTGTTTTAAAAATTAGTAATGGGAATATGAATTTTTTTACTACTGGAAATAGATTTAATAATATCAAAAATTTATGGAGCATCTAAAATCTTCAAATTTGATTATATAAATCAGTTAAAAAAAAAATTTGCCAAAATTTTTCTTAAACTTACCAAAATTTTTAAATTATTTTATAGTACTATGCAATAGATTGTATATGCCTAACATGGCGAGTTTTATATCTCAGTCTATCGGCCCATAAATGCACCGAAAGAAGAAATGGCCATCGTAGGATCATTTATTGCTTTAATCTGACGGTGGCCATTTCATATCTCGGTACATTTATAAGCCAATAGACTGAGATATAAGGCTCGCCATCAAACATTATCAATTATCTACTTTCCCGCTGCCAATTCATTATATCATCTACTTTGCCGCGGCCCAATTAATATAATGACTGGGTTGTATAGGCTTATAGTTGGATTTAAACATATACAGCCCATAGGTATTAATTGCGCCGCTACAAACTAGATAGATCTTACCCTTCCATGGCCACAGTCTATTGAGTGATTGGTTGGGTATTTGACAGGTTTGCATCGAAGGGAAAGCTTAAATATAATCGTTTTTTCCCATATTATAATATGTTTCCGAGCCCTCTGAGTCCTAGATGATGAGGAGTTAGACCTGTTGCAGCAGAGCATATAACGTGAAGGTCATCGGCTATTCCATGGCTTCTGGACACTATGATAGCAAGAAATGGGTATCTAAGTAATCTTGCTATTCATACTGTCTGGAAAACATGGAATATCCGTGGAAGAAAGACTCCAAAATGAATGTCTGCCGGCCAATTTGCTTCCGATCTTCTGCAGAGGTGTGACGCTGCCAGGTATTTTTAATTCTAATCATGTCAGGTATAACATTAGAGGTATTTTTAATTCTAATCATGTGAGGTATATATAACATGGATTTTTATTTTTTTTTTGGATTTTTAGCATCTCAAAGTCATACATGTCCGAGCTAGGATTAACATATCTATTTTTAATAGTTTTGAGTCTATTTAATTATGTATATTTAAACAATTGAATAAATGCAATTTGCTAAAAAAAAATTGCTCTGTTTTCTCATTACCATTTTTATTTTCGTTTAATATTTTCATAGTATGATAATTGCTATTAAAAAAAAAATTGTAGATATGTAGAGTGGAATATAGTATCTTCATCTTGTTTATGATCACTTTACAAAAGAAAATTTTCTATAATGTTCAGAGAACTTGTACTCTCCGTGATATATATATATTTTGCTTAGATTGGCTTTTCTACGACTTTTCCTATTACTTCTGTAATATCAAAATCTGTACCATCTCAGAATATCTTCCCTCCGTTGCAGAATCTCTCCCATTAAGGATGAAGTTTAAGTTTAGATAGTTATTCCTTGCTATACAAAACTATACATGAAATTTAAATCCGTATAGCAGGATCACAGCTATTGCTTGCTATACATACTGTCTGGAAGCCATGGAAGAACCGATGACCCTCACGTTTTATGTTGCTGCAACAGGTCTAGAACTCAGTTCCCCTAGGAAGACATTATAATATGGCTAAATAACATTGAGGAATCTGATGGAAAACAATCTGAACCCACTTGGCTATAAATAACATTACACGGTCATAAATGCATGTATCCAGCTAAACCATTTGAAAGGGGACTAGTCCACCACTCTTAATGAATATTTCATGGCCACTCACAGGCTTAATAGCAGAAAGGAAAATTACATTGCTAGTACGGTATTGCATGTATTAAAGCCTTGTGCGGCCTTAATTGCATCATATGCTACTGCAACAAGGCCAAATCCTCATCTACTACTCGATCTCCCTGGATAATATTATAATATGGGAAATACGATTCAGGAATTTGAATGAAAACCAAATGAACCCACTCGGTAGACATTACATGGGAAAAAGTTCATACGCCCAACTGATCCATTGTTCCAGGTTTAGTGCACCAATATGAAGAACTATTTCATGGCCGCTCACGAAAACTATATTACAATGTATCATTTTATTTAAGTTAACGCATCCTTGATTTACACCTCGCAAATGCATGAGAGAAGTCTAGAATGAAAAGACTTAACGAGCCAGAATGAATAAAAATAATTTCATAGCGGAACAAATTGCGTTTATTCAATTGCTTGAAGTTACATAATTTAATAGACTTCAAATTTCTGTGAAAAAATTCCAGAATAATAATGAAGAGAATAAACTCCCTTCTAGCACAGAGAAATTAAAATATTTCATTCATTGGAAACAGAGTTTCAACTCAGAAAAAAATATATTTCATAAAAAAATCTGTTACAAATTCTTTCTCTTCCAGAGGGATTAAAACATGACTGCTGCTACAACACAGTGCACAGAGAACACTTTACTGTCTCTAAAAATAAAATACTTTGTCTCTCAGAGAAAATACGCTGCTGTGTATTTTTTATTCCGCAGTACTGTGCATAAAAACGACTCTGTTCTGTTTAAAACAAAAAAAATTACATTTAGCCTCATGAGCCCTTGCTTTATATATGCGCCGCGCATATTTTAAAATCATATAAAACAATAAACAAAACTTTAAACTATTCAACCGACTTGTCTGGCCCCACCGCCATAGCGCATTGAACGCGCGATTGAATTGTTGCGATGTTGTGATTGCGATGGGATCGCATCACAAATATCGAAGGTAAACATATAAAATGAAATTGTGATTTCGAGATGTGCAATGTGCGATCGGCTTACGGATGGGCGGACACAATGACTTGCGATTTGCGATCGCGCGATGGCGTGACATCGCATCACAACTTTCGTCGGTACATTCATATTGCGGAAACATATGACATGCGATTTGCGATCGCATCGCAAATATGTTATACAATGCCGCGTGGTCTATGGGACCCACGGGCCTTTTGCTTTATGGGAGGGCGATTGTTTATATAGAACTTATATATTTGTTCGTTCCGCACGCGAAACTCACCATATCAACAAGACACTTTAATACAAAAGTCCTTCACCGCTTCTACCATTTAACTCCGTCGATTTAAATTGGTAAGGCTTTAAAAGCTTGATCCAATCCATAATTAAATTCTGTACTACTTTCCAATCCTTTTGCAATTTGTTCAAGACTGCAGGCAACCTTCGTCTTGGCTTCAGTGTGCTGCAATCTTTGACTTCTGCAGTTACTGCTGATTGACTTCAGCAGTTGGAATTAATTTCCAACACTCCCCCTTAATTTCAACTGCTGGGTTTTTCTGCATACCCAGGCATTTCCTGAAATGTTCAACGCTTTTCTACGTAAGTGGCTTTGTGAGGATATCTGCAAATTGATCCTCTGTTCTGCAATGTTGAAAAACTATCTCACCATGGTTAACTAATTCACGTATGAAGTGAAACTTGGTGTCAATGTGCTTTTTCTTTTTATGAAAAACTGAATTTTTAGACAATGCAATAGCTGAGCTATTGTCACAAAAGATCACTGTCCCTTTTACCTGTTCTTGGCATAAACTTCTCAACATTTTTCTTATCCAAACTGCTTGACACGTTGCTGCTGTAGCTACCACCTATTTTTCTTCTGCTGTAGACAACGCTACAATGGGCTATTTCTTAGAAGCCCATGAAATGGCTCCTGAACCCATGTGAAAAACATAACCGGAAGTGCTATTCCGATCATCTACACTTCCAGCCCAATCACTGTCAGTGTATCTAACTAAATCTGAACATTCTGAAACAATATATAAAATACCAAACCTTTTAGTACCTTTAACATACCTCAAAATTCTTTTTGCTGCTTGCCAATGTGCATCCTTTGGCTTTTCCATGAACCTGGAAATTAAACTAACAGCATGCATTATGTCCGGCCTAGTTGCAGTCAAATACATAAGGCTGCCTACTATGATTTTGTATAAACTAGGATCAAAATCCTTGCTGCTGTCCTCTCTTCTAAGCTTTAATCCCATCACTATGGGAGTGATTGCTGATTTGCATTCTTGCGTGTTAAATCTTTCCAGCACCTCATTAACATACTTTGCCTGTGAGATAAAAATCTCATTTTCGTCTTGTTCTACTTCTATTCCGAAGAAGTATCTCAACAAACCCATGTCAGTCATTTCAAATTCTTCTTTCATGACTGTTTTAAAATGTTCAATAAGGTAATCATCATTACCTATAAAAATAACAGCATTAACATATAAAACTACAATCAATATGTTTCCATCTTTTTTTTTTATGTAGAGGGTGGGTTCTCCCTCACATTTTTCAAATCTATTCTCCAATAGATAGGAATCTATCCTACTGTACCACTCTCTTGGCGCTTGCTTCAGCCCATAAATAGCTTTCTTCAACTTGCACACTCTGTGCTCTTGGCCTTTCTTTTCATATCGGAGAGGTTGTTCAATGTAAACCTTTTCCATTAACACTCCATTTAGGAATGTTGACTTCACGTCCATTTGGTAAACTTTCCACTTGTTTTGTGCTACTATGGAAAACACTGCTCTCACGGTTTCCATTCTAGCAACGAGTGTGAAATTTTCCTCATAATCTATCCCATGCTTCTGCTTATACCCTTTGACAACAAGTCTTGCCTCGTGTCTCTCTATTTTTCCTTCATCATTACTCTTGGTCTTGTAGACCCATTTAACTCCAATGACATCTTTACCTTTTGGGAGTTCAACCAAATCCCAAGTTTTGTTCCTCTCTATGGCATTTATTTCCTCATCCATAGCTTCTATCCATTTCTTATCCTTAATAGCTTCTTCGAAATGAACAAGTTCATCAACATGAAAATATAAAGAAAACAAAGAATTGATACCTTCATTTGCTGCCTCTTGTTCATAGATTTCTTTCAAACTTCTAAACTTATTACCTCTTTCAGTAGGTGCACAAATGCTTGAAGAAGCACTTGAATTTCCTCCTTGTGGTGTGCTTGGAGAAGCACTGTCATATCTCCTCAAGGGTGTGCTCTGCAGCTCTTTTGTTGGTGTTGCTGTTTGGGGATGTATTTCAGCCAACTCATCATCATTTTGATCATGAGATAAACAGTGTTTAACATTTACTGTCTTCTCTATGCTTCCATCCCAAGCTTCCTCTTCAATAAACTGAACATCTCTGCTCACAATAAACTTCTTGGTGGATGGGTTATACAAGCTATAGGCCTTGTATTCCTCACTACATCCGATGAAAATACATTTCTCCCCCTTGCTGTCCAACTTCTTTCTTAGCTGATCTAGAATGTGTGCATAAGCCACAGATCCAAAAACCTTCATGTGTGTGACACTTTTCTTTGTGCCACTCCATGCCTCTTCGGGCATTTTGTTCATAACTGCTTTTGTAGGGCATCTATTCAAGATGTACGTTGCACAATGTACAACTTTAGCCCAATAATCATTAGGCAAATGCTTTGCCTTTAACATACTCCTTGCCATATCCATTATGGTTCTATTCTTCCTTTCAGCTACTCCATTTTGCTGCGGAGTATATCTAGTTTTAAAATACTTATGAATACCATTTTCTCTACAAAAACGTAGAAAATATTTAGAAATATACTCACCTCCTCTGTCAGTCCTTAATACTTTGATATGCAGCCCACTCTGGTTCTCAACAAGTGCTTTGAAATTGCAAAATTTTTCAAACACTTCACTTTTATTTTTCAAAAAGTAAGCCCAAGTTTTTCTTATAAAATCATCTATGAATGTTAACACATAGTGGCTGCTTGCAAGCGATGGAGTTTGCATCGGTCCACACACATCTCAATGGACAATCTCTAAGGGTTCTTTTGCTCTTATGTTTTTCCCGGAAGGAAAACTTTCTCTGTGTTGTTTCTCCAAGATATAACCTTCACAAAGGCTGTTCGGTTTCTCTATTAATGATAAACCACTTACCATTCCTTCTCTGTTCAACAAATTAAGACCTCCAAAGTTGAGATGTCCAAATATTAAGTGCCATAACCAATTATCATCTTTTGGTTCGCTTTGGAAAGTCTCTTGTGCAACTGCTGCTTTCTCTTCACCATTCTTCAAATATGCTCTCATTCTGAAAGGGAACATCCTGTTCCTTGTCATCTTCACTTCAGCAATACACTATTTGTTGGGTGGTTTGTCCATTATGGTACAAACATCATTATCAAAGAAAACATTATACCCCTTATGGACAAGTTGTCTAATACTTAAGAGGTTACACTTCATTCCTGGAACATAATAAACATCTGCTATGGATTTATTTTCACCTATCTTTGTTAAAACATTTACAATTCCTTTTCCCATAACAGAAACTTTGTTATCAGTTCCTAGTGTGACTTGTGACTTCACACTTTCATCTAACATAGAAAACATTGCTAAGTTTCCTGTCATATGGTTACTACAACCGGAGTCTAGAAACCATAAATCCTCACTTTTTTCTTCAGCCATATTACAAACTAAAAAAAAATTATTTTGGCTGACATTTTCCTTAGTGAAATTTGCACTCATTCTACTTGCCATTTCTTGCTGCTTCTTTCTACATTCATTAGCATAATGACCATATTTTTTACAATGGTAACATTGGACATTGGAATTATCATACCTTTGTCCTTGAGCATTCTGTTGACCACTCTGTTGGCTACTGCCTTGGTCGTGGCTGTGATTTTGACTGTTGCACCTTCCATGTGAATGTGAAGGAATGTTCCTTCCACCTCTGTTTTGGCTTCTGCCTCTTCCTCTTTTGTTTCCTTTGCCTTGCCCTCTTCCTCTTCCAAAAGATATCTGGGTCTTAAAGGCATGCTCCAGAGATGAGTTTTCACTCCTACCCAATCTCTGTTCATGGGTCATCAATGATGTATGAAGTTCATCCACTGAAAACTTTGTGAGATCCTTGGTCTCTTCTATGGTGGTGACAATCACATCAAATCTTGAGGGTAAACTTCTCAAGAGTTTTTCAACAATCCTCTTGTCTTCAAGAGTATCTCCATGAGATCTCATTTGTGTGACCATTCCAATCACATGAGTGAAGAATGAGTCAATGGTATCTGACTTTTTCATACAGAGAGTTTCAAAGTCTCTCCTCAGCAACTGAAGTTTTGCTATCTTCACTTTCTCCATGCCTTGATAGGCTGTCTTAAGAGTTTCCCATTCTTCTTTGGATCTCTTGGCTGCTTCTATCCCCATAAACACACTCTCATGCACTGCTTGATACAAAAAGAAAAGAGCTTTGGAGTCTTTCTTCCTATTTCTCTTCAACAATTCTCTTCCTACCTGAGTTAACATCTCAAACTCTTCTACATCTGTTGGCTATTCAAATCCTTCCTCAAAAAATTCCCATAAGTCTTGGGAGACAAATAAAGCTCTCATAGTTATTGACCAGTAGTCATAATTTTTCCCATTAAACATTGGGAGATGGATATTTCCCATACCCATACTAGTGTTGGCTCCAACCATTCTGCACTCTTAAATATGATTCAAAAACACTTGATTGTGTATCTAAAATAACTCACTATTATACAACAGTAACACAACAAACTGTATAGAGAAATACCTTTGGATTCTTTTTTACTGAGTCTTCACACTGCTGGAGAAGCTACTGCAACAAAAAACTCATTCCTTCAGCTTCTTTGACCTTCAAAGAGCCTGGACTGGCTCTGATACCATGTTGGAATATTGAAAAAATTCCAGAATAACAATGAAGAGAATAAACTCCCTTCTTCTAACACAGAGAAATTAAAATATTTCACTCACTGGAAACAAAGTTTCAACTCATAAAAAAATATATTTCATAAAAAAATTTGTTACAAATTCTTCCTCTTCCAGAGGGATTAAAACGTGACTACTGCTACAACACAGTGCACAGAGAACACTTTACTATCTCTAAAAATAAAACACTCTGTATCTCAGAGAAAATACACTGCTGTGTATTTTTTATTCCGCACTACTATGCATAAAAACGAATTTGTTCTGTTTAAAACAAAAAAAAATTACATTTAGCCTCACAGGCCCTTGCTTTATATATGCGCCGCGCATATTTTAAAATCATATAAAACAATAAACAAAACTTTAAACTATTCAACCGACTTTTCGGGCCCCACCGCCATAGCGCGTTGAACGCGTGATTGAATTGTTGCGATGTTGCGATTGCGATGGGATCGCATCGCAAACATCAAACGTAAACATATAAAATGAAATTGCAATTTTGAGATGTGCGATGTGCAATCGGCTTACGGATGGGCGGACACAATGACTTGCGATTTGCGATCGCACGATGGCACAACATCGCATCGCAACTTTTGTCGGTACATTCATATTGCGGAAACATATGACATACGATTTGTGACTTGCGATCACATCGCAAATATGTTATACAATGCTGCGTGGTCTATGGGACCCATGGGCCTTTTGCTTTATGGGCGGGCAATTGTTTATATATAACATATATATTTGTTCGTTCCGCACGCGAAACTCACCATATCAACAAGACACTTTAATACAAAATGCCTTCACCACTTCTGCCATTTAACTCCGCCGATTTAAATTGGTAAGGATTTAAAAGCCTGATCCAATCCATAATTAAATTATGTACTACTTTCCAATCCTTTTGCAATTTGTTCAAGACTGCAGGCAACCACCTTCACCTTGGATTCAATGT
This sequence comes from Pinus albicaulis, assembly GCA_034641835.2. NCBI lineage: Eukaryota > Viridiplantae > Streptophyta > Pinopsida > Pinales > Pinaceae > Pinus > Pinus albicaulis. Next base: position 117,302,143 of record CM076569.1, read on the forward strand.
GCTGCAATCTTTCACTTCTGCAATTACTACTGATTGACTTCAGCAGTTGGAATTAATTTCCAACACTGGGAATAGATTGAATAATTTATCTCAAGCATGTATGATTAATGATTGCTAAAAATAACCAAGGGAAGAAGTCTAGATTAAAAATATTCATATATTTATGGTAAAATTAAGATAAATAGTTAAATTGTTAAATTTTTTTTTTTTAATTATGATTATTGGTTGCTAAAAATAACTCAAAGGAAAAAAAGGACAATATTATGTTACTAATAAAATATTTCAAAATACATGTGGAAGAATCACTACTATGCTTTGTGCGTTGCAGTCGTGACCTAGGCGCCAACATGCCCCTTGTAGTTTGTTGTTGCTTTCTCTCGGATCCATGGCCCCTCCGATGGAGATCCCGGAGGTGGCCCCTCTGCCGAATCACGCCCAGGATTTCTCGGCCTTGATCAGTTCTTTAAACCCTCCTTGACCTAGACCGGCAATAACCGAGTTTGTCAAGAAACTAGAGGGCATTCAGGAAGTCTCTCTTCACCCTACAATCACCTGTATGGTAGCTATCTCGCTCACCGAAAAAAGGACTCATTGGAAAATTTACAGGTCTATGGTCTTCGCCAAAGATAGTTCAAAAATGGGTCGAACGAGACTCGATAGAAAAGATCAGTGGGAAAGTTTCAATCAGATTCTGTGGAAAAAGCTATTTCACATTCCACTTCAAGACAAATGAAGACAAGGTTCTGATATTCATAAATGGACCGTACTTCATGGACACTCGAGGGCTCTACCTAAACAAATGGGCACTAGATTTTGACCCTGAGCTTGACGTCTCCAATGATGTTCCTGTCTGGGTTCACCTCCCTCACCTCCCCCTGCATTGTTGGGGTGAAGACTCATTTCGAGCAATCGGGAATGTAGTAGGAAAGTTCATAGATCGAAGCGAGCCAAAGGACAACGTGCAAGCATGCGCTAGGATTTTCATTGAAGTGGATCTGGGAAAAGGACTACCAGAGGTGATCAACCTGAAGGTTGACAACTAGAATCACATACAACAACTAGACTAAAAATAAATTCCTTTCAAGTGTAAGGTATGGCTAAATAACATTGAGGAATTTGATGGAAAGCAATCTGAACTCACTTGGGTATAAATAACATTACATGGTCATAAATGCATGTATCCAGCTAAACCATTTGAAAGGGGACTAGTCCACCACTCTTAAGGAATATTTCATGGCCACTCATAGGCTTAATAGAAAAAAGGAAAATTACATTGCGAGTACGGTATTACATGTATTAAAGGTTTGTGCGGCCTTAATTACATCATATGCTACTGCAACAAGTCTAAATCCTCATCTAGTACTTGATCCCCCTGGATAATATTATAATATGGGAAATACGATTCAGGAATTTGATGGAAAACCATATGAACCGACTCGGTAGACATTACATGGGAAAAAGTTCATACGCCCAACTAAACCATTGTTCCAGGATTAGTGCACCAATATGAAGAACTATTTCATGGCCACTCACGAACACTATATTACAACGTATCATTTTATTTAAGTTAACGCATCCTTGATTTACACCTCGCAAATGCATGAGAGAAGTCTAGAATGAAAAGACTTAAAAAGTGGCTAAATTTAACAAATATAGACCGAAAAGATTTACAGGCCGAGCGAGAATGAATAAAAATAATTTCATAGTGGAACAAATTGCATTTATTCAATTGCTTGAAGTTACATAATTTAATAGACTTAAAACTTCTGGGAATAGATTGACTAATTTTATCTGAAGCATGTATGATTAACGATTGCTAAAAATAACCAAGGGAAGAAGTCTGGATTAAAAATATTCATATATTTATAGTAAAATTAAGATAAATAGTTAAATTGTTCATTTTTTTTTTTAAATTATTATGATTATTGGTTGCTAAAAATAACTGAAAGGAAAAAAAAGCACAATATTATGTTACTAATAAAATATTTCAAAATACATGTGGAAGAATCACTACTATGCTTTGTGCATTGCGGTCGTGACCTAGGCACCAACGTGCCCCTTGTAGTTTGTTGTTGCTTGCTCTCGAATCCATGGCCCCTCCGGTGGAGATCTCGAAGGTGGCCCCTTCGCCTAATCATGCCCAGGCTTTCTCGGCCTTGATCAGTTCTTTAAACCCTCCTCGACCTAGACCGGCAATAATCGAGTTTGTCAAGAAACTAGAAGGCATTCAGGAAGTCTCTCTTCACCCTACAATCACCTATAGGGCAGCTCTCTTGCTCGTCGAAAAAGGACTCATTGGAAAATTTACAGGTCTATGGCCTTTGCCAAAGATAGTTCAAAAATGGGTCGAACGAGACTTGATAGAAAAGATAAGTGGGAAAGTTTCAATCGGATTTTGTGGAAAAAGCTATTTCACATTCCACTTCAAGACAAATGAAGACAAGGGTCTGATATTCAAAAATGGACCATACTTCATGGACACTAGAGGGTTGTACCTAAACAAATGGGCACCATATTTTGACCCTGAGCTTGACGTCTCCAATGATGTTCCTGTCTGGGTTCACCTCCCTCACCTCCCCCTGCATTGTTGGGGTGACGACTCATTTCGGGAAATCAGGAATGTAGTAGGAAAGTTCATAGATTGAAGCGAGCCAAAGGACAGCATGCAAGCATGCGTTAGGATTTTCATTAAAGTGGATATGGGAAAAGGTCTACCAGAGGTGATCAACCTGAAGGTTGAAAACTAGACTCACATACAATAACTATAATACAAATAAATTCCTTTCAAGTGTAAGGTATTCCATGAATATGGTCATTTTTCTAATAAATGCACCAAAGTTATTGAGGTTGAAAAATCAGATCCAGAAACCCAATGGGAAACAGTAAAAAAAAAATATTGTTCCGAACCCAAGAAACTCAGGTATCCCTCCTGTCCAACCCTCTCAACCTTCTGCCCCCCTTGCCTCCACCTTGTCCAACCCATCTTCAACCCCTCAGCCTTCCCCTGACCCCTCTCTCAATCCCTCCTCCATCACACCTCTTGCCTCTTCAAACCCCTTTTCATCCCTCGCCACTCCAGAGGAGGATCCCCCACAACCCTCCATTCCTCTTCTCGGATATCCTCATATCTCCCCTTCCAAGTCCTACCCTCCTTCCTCCTCTACTAAGCCTTCTTCTGCCTATATTTTCACTAGGAATGCAGCCAAAGAACATGGGTCATTTTGGAGATCCTTAAAGAGTCTGACCTCGGAAGGAAATCAACCAAACACCATCGAGATGAAGCAGCCTAGAAGGACATTGCCCTTGGCATCCAACACCCTATTGAATCCTTCATTGGAGGGAAAATCAGTAGAGAAACAAGCCAGAATGAATTAGGAGGGAAGACAGGTCCTCAACCTGCATTCTTGAAATGATGAAAGCCCTCTCTTGGAATTGTAGGGGACTAGGGCACCCCTAAAAAAACTAATCTCTAAGAGACCTTCTCAATAAAGAAAAACATGACATCATTCTACTTCAAGAAACAAAGAAAGGAGAAAGAGACATGGAAAATATTATAAACAAAGTGAAGAATTACATGGACACTGTGATGGAATCCAGAGGTGCCTCTAGAGGAATAGCCACCATTTGGAACCAAAATTCTTGGAAACAGATCGTAGCTATCAAGACCCAAAACTAGATGAAATTCAATCTTCAGAGCACTCAGGAGAACATTGTGATCACTGTGTACAATATATATGGGCCAAATAATTACAAGGATAAAGAACTCCGTTGGAGCACCATGAAAGTAGATATAGATAGTGAAGGTAATAAACATATCATCATTGGAGGAAACTTCAACTCGATCCTGCACACCAATGAAAAAAGAGGAGGAAAATTTTAACATTTATCCCTCAAGAGACCATATTGAATCTATAATCCAAGACCATGACTTGTTCGACATCATTCCCAAAAATTGAAAATTCACACAGAGTAATCAAAGAATTGGAGCTGGGAACATTATGGAGAGGCTTGACCGATTTATTTTGGTTGTCCCCCTAATCTGTCATTTATTTGTTGCCTCTTCTAGTATCCTTTCTTTATTTACCTTTGACCACTACCCCTTTACCCTCTCCCTAAGAGATCATTCCTCCCTAGGACCTCTCCCTCTTAGATACAATCCTCTTTTGAATCACTACCCTGAAGTCAGACAGGTCGTGCTTCACTCTTGGCAACAACACGTTGAGGGCTCCCCCATGTACATCTAGGATTCAAAGCTAAAGCAATTTCATATGGCACTTAAAGACGGCTAAAATTCAATACAAGGAACCTGACAAAGCCAGAAATTAAATCAAAATGAAGTTATAAGAAGTTCAAATCGACATTGACACTTATGGAGTGAACCATGAAAAGCAGGAGGAGGAGAAATGTCTTTAATGGAGCTTATATAAAGCTAACAAAAATGAGGAGGAGAAATGGAAGCTTAAATCAAGATACCTTTGGCTTGAGGCTGGTAATAAAAACACCTCCTTCTTTCATAAAAAAGCCATGGTAAGAAAGACAAGGAATAACGGCTCAATCATTACTGATGATGAAGGGGAAGTTCATGAAGATCAGGAAGGTATCAAGGCTGCAACTTATAACCATTATAAAAATCTTCTCTCTGAAACAACAACTCTAGAGGATTATTCTGATCTCCCGAATTACATGCCCAATCTAATTACCGATGATATTAATAATTCCCTCACAAAATATATTGAGGAGACCGAAATTATCAAAGCTATTTGATCCTTGCATCGAGACAAGTCTCTGGAACTGAATGACTTCTCCATTAGTTTCTTCCGAACCTTTTAGGAAGTCATCAAAAAATACCTTACCAAAATGATTCAGTGGGTTTAAAGAAAGAACAATATTGGTGGCTTTACCAACTCCACCTTCCTCGCCCTTATACCAAAAGAGAACTGTCCCTCCTCTTTCTCCAGATTTAGAATCATTTCCCTCTGCAATTGCTCTTATAAAATCATAACTAAAATCCTCGCAACCTGTCTTAAGCCACACCTCCCTAACCTCATATATGAAAATCAAGGGGGGCTTCATTTCTCAAAGAAAAATATCTGACTCTATCCTTTTGGTTCAAGAAGCCATTCACTCGAGTATTATGAGATCTAAGAAAGGATTTATCTTGAAACTCAACCTTTCTAATGCTTTTGATAGAGTAAGACATTCATTGCTCCTTTCTGTCCTCCAAATTATGGGTTTTGAAAATGACTTCATATCATTCATCAATGCCTACATCTACAACCCTTGGATCTCTCCCTTAGTTAATGGAAGGCCGGGGAAATTCTTTCGACCTACCGGAGGTCTCATGCAAGGCTGCCAAAATTCTCCTTTCCTTTTCATCCTCATGGAAGAGTCTTTTAGTAGAGCGCTGGAACATAAGTGCAGAGTTGGTCTCATCACTAGAATCAAGTTCAACAATGTAGTTAAGAATATGAACCACTCTCAATTCATTGATGACACCCTTCTGATGGGTGGAGCCACTTGCATTATGGCTTAGAGATTCAAAACTATTCTTGACAAGTTTATGCTTTTTTCAGGAGGATTGATTAACTATCATAAAAGTTGCATCTATGGGTGGAATGCTACAAATAGCACCATGCATAACATTGCTCAAATTTTTGGAGTCTCCTACAAGATAAATTGGACCCATTTTAGTTACCTTGGGATGCTAGTCAGTTCTAGACCCCTAAATGCTAAGGTTTGGAACATCACCATCGACAACTTGAAAAAGAGAATGCAGCAATGGGAATCTTCCTGGCTTAATTTGGTCAAGCACAAAGTCCTCTTAAAATTTGTTCTCACTGCCTTGCCACTATATCACTTCTCCTTGCTTCACACTCCTTCTAGCATTCATCAAAAAATAGAAGTTGTTTTAAGGAATTTATTATGGCAAGGAGGGAAAAATGAAAAGAAGAAATTGAATCTAATTAAATGGAGGTAGATCACCCAAAATTATGATCATGGTGGACTTGATATTCACATTCCAAATCTTCTGAACAATGCATTTGGGGGGAATTTGTGTGGCGCTTCATCACTGGACAAAAATCTTGGTGGAAGCAAGTTCTAGAGACCAAATATCTCACCACAACCAGACATAATATTCTTGAATAGGCTATCCCAACCAGACCTTGTTCCAGAATTTGGAATCTATGCAAAAAAAATATTCCATTTATCAGCAGAAATATTTCTAAAGTTCCTCAAGGAGGAAGTAGCATTAACATCTGGGAGGATAAAATCATGGGACAGTCTCCCCTCACTGACAGCCAGAACATCCATCGTATCCAACACTTTCTCAGGAGTCAAGATATAAACACCATGGATCATATTTCCAAGTGGGACGAGCACTCCAATGCATGGAATGGGTGGGTCTTCCTTATTCCTCCCCCTCATCTTGAGGCCGAACTAGCAAAATCTGAAAGCAATGCTACATGGAGCAGCTCCACTAGTTAAAGGAAACCAAGATAGTTTTTGGTAGGATCCTTCAGGCTTGACATACTCAATAAAAGTGGCTTATGGATCCCTTCTTAAAGAACAATTTCCCTCTGCTCTATGGCCCATTCGGAAACTCATTTGGAAATCGGAAGCCTTTCCTAAGATAAAAATTTTCATCTAGATTATGCTTGAAGACAAAATTATGACCGCTCATAACTTAAAAAAAAGAGGTATCTGTGGTCCCTCTAGATGCTCCCTCTGTAAAAAAGATGAAGAGATTACATTCCATCTCTTTGTGAGGTTTCCTTTTTGCAAACAGTGTTGGAGTGACCTCACAAATTTATCTCAAATTGATATTTCAACTATCAATTCGATCTCAAAGTTGATAATCAATTGCAAAAAAGGATTTCCCTAGGGAAAAAAGAGAAAAAACATTTCCAAAAGGGTCTAGGACACCCTTCCATATGTTCTTCTCTGGAGTATCTGACTGGCGAGAAATAAGATGATTTTCCAGAATCAAAAATCTTGCCTCGGGATCTCTTAAAGCAAGACCTGGAGCCTCACGGTGGAGTCGATATTATCCAAAAAAAACATCCATTCAAATTCACTGACCTTCAAGTTGAAGAAATAATATTTCTTGGGAGAGCTCGCAACGATCCTGGATATAGTAAGACTCCTATCAAGCAAACCCTTCAGAAAGAGCAATGGAAGATAAGGCTCAAGGAAAAAGAATCCATTGAATGGATGGCGGAATGCAATAGACTTGCATTTTTCTTTGATGGAGTATCAAAGGCCAACCCAAGTATTGTTGGAGTAGGAGGTCTCATAAAGGATGAGCACGACAACGTTATGACCTCTTTTGAATGGGGAATTGGCTCTTTGTCAAACAAAAAAGTCGAGGCCTACACTCTGCTCAAAGGACTACAAATGATAAAGAGCGTCAACCTGTCTAACACTATGGTATTTGGAGACTCTGCCATTGTTATTAGTATGATGGTAAATGATAATCAAACCTCTAACATAGCTCTCTGCAGGCGCATCAACAAATGTCGTATTCTGATCAAGGAAATGAAGGATCTCTCTTTCTACCATATTCTTAGAGTGCATAATAAGTAAGCATAAAATTTGGCTAATAAAGCCTGTAGTAGACTAGCGGGTCAATTTCTTAGTCATGATGGCATCTCTTTCTCGCCCCTGCCATGATTCTCCCTTTGCCATCATTTCTATCTTGCATGATTCTCTGCGAGATTTTGTCTAAACTGATCGCAACTCCCTATCCCTGCAGTAACGCCTCTCCAGTGACCCTATCTTCTCATATTCCTCGCCACGATCTTCCCCTCTTGTCTATCCACTTTATTTATTCACTCTCATTCTTTGCAATGTCATTCCACCTCTTCCTTTGCGATTGCTCCCATATGTCCCAACTAAGATATCAACCTTTCCTCCTCCTGCATAGCTGCGAGAACACCCTGTCTTTTTTGCCCCACGTTCCCTGCCTCTTGACTGCAGAATCCACTCCATTGCGGTCCAAATCCCTCTTCCAGACTTCTGATCTTGTTGCTTTGCCTGCCTTCAACTTCAACCCCCTTGTGAACTATCCCAGCCCAACTTCACCTCCTCCTTTTATTATGCGAGCCCTTGCCCAGTTCATTGGTGGTTCATTGGTAACACCATGAGAAGCGAAAATAGTTTTCATTGTGAAAATCTGCAAACATAGATGGCCCATATTCGAGGACAACAAAAACATCAACTGGATACAAGCTTCCCTCAGCAATAGGCTCAGTCCTATCAGAAGCAGCTCCTAGAAACCATAAATCGAAGTGCTCATGTGGAAGAATCTCTCCAGATTCTGAAATACATGTTAGACAAACGCTTGGCTCCTAGCTCCAGCTCAAACAATGTAAGAAATGTCAGTCCTGATGACAACACTGATGCAGCAACTGGACGGCCAATCAACATTGACTAATCCTCATTCCTCCTCTTTCTCTTTTGCGCATGTCTTTTAAATTCACTTTCATGCTTTCGCAGTTTGTCAGAATCTATCTTGAATCTGTAATACAGTATAGTGTGAACAGTCGACACAATGGATGTTCGGCATTTTGTTTTTGCGTCCCTCCTTGGTTGTCCTCAACACCATCGAAATGTAACAAGGAAATCGATCCTTCTTTTTCGAATATAATATAGCAACCGATTTTGTAAAAAAAAAAAAAATAGCTCAAAAAAAAAACTTATTTACAAATTAAAAATATTCATAGTAAAATGTTAATGAATAATTAAATAATTGATTTTTTAAGTTACAATGTATCATTTTATTTAAGTTAAAGCATCTAATTTACACGTGTCAAATGCATGGGAGAAATCTAGAGTGAAAATACTTATAAAATGGCTAAATTTAGAAAATCTAGACCGAAACGTTTTACAAACAGAGGGGAATGAATAAAAATAATTTCATAGCTGAATAAATTGAATTTATTCAATTGCTTGAAGTTACCTAATTTAATAGAGTTAAAACTTCTAAGAAGAGAGAATAATTTTAATAGATATACTAATTTTATCTTAAGATTAATGATTGCTAAGATTAATGATGGCTAAGGGGAAATGTATTTACATATTAAAAATATTTATAGTAAAATAAAGGTAAATAGTTAAATTGTTAATTTTTTTTTATGTATGATTAATGGTTGCTAAAAATAATTTAAGGGACAAGTTTATTTAGAGATTAAAAATATTCATAGTAAAATGGAGGTAAATAGTTATTTTTTATTATTATTTATTTAATAATAAAAATTTAAAATAAAATTATTATTTTGTGAGTTTTTATAATTTCGTTAATTTTAACAATGTGAGATTCATGATGTAGTAAATATTTGGAAGCAATGCTTCAAGCTATTTACAGTTTCTATTGTGAGTATTTTAGAAGTAATTTTTTTTGTGTGTAAGAGCTGTATTAACTATTTTAAGAAAACTAGATCCACTATTCTAGGATCTAGAAGAGTCATATATTCTTATATACTTGTAACCATTGTGAAAAAATAAAATACAAAGTGTTATTTATGTGTAGCTATCGCTCCTCTCTATATGATCAAATAGATAAAGATCAATATTGTTGTTGTAATGTGTATTTTCAATTTTTTCCATGTAAGAGTTAAGGGAGGGACTTGGAAGTAATGTTTCTATGTGATTTAAAGGTTGTTATTGTGAGTGCCGATCACTCATTCTAAAAGGGGTTGTTTTCCTATGTGTAAGTTGTATTAGTTATTTCTATAAATCTAGATCCATTATTCTAAGATATAGAAGAGTCATTTATTCTTATATATATGTAACCATTGTGATCAATAAAATATAGAGTGTGATTTATGTGTAACTATCTATGCTCTCTATGTTTTCTAAACGTGACTATTAATAAGGGTTTTCGTGCTTATTATGAATTGATGTTTATCAACATATTAGATAAAATCACTTTGAGTCCCTCTCCATCAATTAAAGTGTCAACTATGCATGAATGAGCTAAAAATAACATATATATTTTTAGCAATTTTAAGCCTATTTAATTATGTAGCCTCAAGCAAATGAATCAACCCAATTTACTAAGAAAAAACTCATACCATATTATGTTATTCTATAGTTTCCACCCGCGTTCATCTAAAATATTGGTATCAAAGCCAAAAGACACAAGGGAGTTGTGAAAAACCTCCACAATGAACTTCCACAACTATCGCTATCAAAGCTAGAGGACTCAAGGACCCGTGAGTGGAAGCGAAAATTGAAAGGAAAGTGTAGTGGCTCAGATATTTGATCAACCACTATTTTTGTTGATGTAGACTCTAAATTCCACCCCTACTATACGTTGTAAGTCAGAAATTCCTTAAGTTGGTAACCAAAATCATATCCACAAGGTTAGCCACAATTTGTTTAAAACTAGCCGCCATAACATGAGGAAAGGGAGCCCTATTCACCTAGATTTGAACAGGGATCCCTAGCCCTAGATATTTGAACAACCGCTATTTTCATTATTTTCAACTCTAAATCTACCCATCATTAAGTCATCTATGTTGTACGTTGGTAGGAACATCCATAACCACAAATAATTTTTAACCAACTTCAATAACAAGAGGAAGAGGGAGCCCTAGTCACTCATTGTTTAGAAGTGGCTTGGTTGAGAGAGTCTAGTCATTTTGTAAGATAAAGTGACTTCTATTTACCCTCCCCTAGAGAAGAATTGATGAAGTCATAATCTATGGGTTTGAAGTCCTTTTAAATGGGCTTATTTCCTTTCAAAAAATGTTTTTGGAAGGTGATTAAGTTTTGTTCAAATTTAATTACCATTTATTTCTCTCATTATTATTTCTATGACATGTCATTTTCTTTGATAAAAAATATGAGTTTTGTTAGTGGCCGAATTATCCTCAGACACATAATTTTATTAATCAGGAAAACAATCACATTTGGAATTATGCAAGAGTTTACAACCGAACAACAAAAACACTCTTGCAATGAGCTATTTATAAGCTCAATGTCCTAACTTCCACTAATTATGGATCACTTATTAAATAACAAGTGTCCACTTACATTAAATGACCTTCTAACTATTCTAGTAACTTTATTCCTAACTTAGATCCTAGGAAACGACTCTATTCTAGAGTCCTATTATTAATAACAAAATTCTATTTCTAAGTACCTCAAATATTTATTAAATATTTCAATTTAATAAATATTTTTATTATCTAATATTTATTAAATATCTAATTTAATAAATATTTTATGCTAAGTTTATATTAATATATTTGGATCATCTAACATTCCCCCCATGATCCCAAGATACATTACAATAGATACCAAGTTCATCCCTGAACTTAGTAAATTTTATTCTACCAAGAGGTTTCATGAAAATGTTGGAGGTTTGATCTTCTGAAGGACAATACACTGGCTTGATGATGTCCTTTGCAATGAGATATCTGATATGATGATACTTGGTGTCCACATGCTTTGTCTTTGAATGGAAAACTAGATTCTTGGCAAGCTTTATTGCTAACTGATTGTCGATGAATAACGAAGTAGCTTCTGCTAGAGGAATTCCCAAGTCCTGTAAAACTCGACGTAACCAAACAATATCACATGTTGCTTCCCATGTTGAAATGTACTCTGATTCTTCTGAAGAAGTGGCCACTATAGCTTGCTTCTTGCAACTCCAGGAAACTGCAGCTGACCCCATGTTCATTAAGTAACCTGAGGTTGATGCCCTGTCATCAATGCTGCCAGCAAAGTCGGCATCTGAACATCCACCAAGTACAAAATGTTTAGTCTTTTTGTAAATAAGAACAAAATATTTTTTTCCTTGGATATTTCGAAAAACTCTTTTGGCTGCATTCCAGTGGCTGTATAGTGGTTCCTACATAAAACGTGAAAGAATACTGACAGCATAAGATAGATCAGGATGAGTGGTTGTTAAATAAATCAAGTTGCCAATCAATTGTATGTAAGTAGTGCTGTCCACCTTTCCCCCCCCTTCAAATTTTGAAAGTTTGAAGTTTTGTTCCATAGGGGTAAATACATGCTTGCAATCCTGCATTCCAAATCACTGAAGAATTTCTGCTGCATATTTACTCTGAGAAATGAAGATCTGATGTGGACATTGGAATACTTCAACTCCAAGATAGTAGTGAAGTAGTCCCAAATCTGTCATCTTAAAACCTGCATGTAACTCCTCTTTCACTTGTTCAATGTGATCATCATTGTTGCCTGTGATGTTCAAATCATCGACATACATAATCAAAATCACCAGATTTTTACCTTGTTGGCGTACATACAAGGTATCATCAGATTCACTACGATGAAAACCAACTTGGAGAAGGTATTCATCCATTTTGGCATACCAAGCTTGGGGAGCTTGTTTTAACCCATATAAAGCCTTTATCAGTTTGCAGACTTTATGTTCTTGTCCTTCAATTTCAAAACCTGGCGGTTGTGTCATGTACACTTCTTCTTGTAAGTCTTCATTGAGAAAAGCACTTTTTACATCCATTTGATGAACTTTCCATCCTTATTGAGCTGCTAAGGCAAGTGTGAGGTGGATGGTGTTCCATTTAGCTGTAGGAGCAAATGTTTCCTCATAATCTATTCCTTCCTACTGCGCAAAACCTTTAGCAACAAGTCTTGCTTTATACCTGTCAATATCATCATTTTTCTTGTACTTAATTCGATAAACCCATTTTCATCCAATAGGTTTAACATGCTGAGGACAATCAACAAGTTTCCAAGTGTTGTTGTCTTGAACTGCCTGATATTCATCAACCATTGCTTGTTGCCATGCTTTATGTTTTACTGCCTCTTGATAAGAAGAAGGTTTAGTAAACTCATTTGCTATTAAAGTAAAATTGCCTTCATTTTGTTTTGATCCCCTTGTTCCTGTTTTATTTTGTTCATTAGGACTTACATCTTTCAAGAGTTGAACTGCCCATTTGAGCAATTGATGTTCACTGGTTTGGGCTTGAGCAACCGCAAGTTTTGGGGGCGGAGAGTCATTGCCAGAAGAAATGTTGTTGCTAGGAGAGTTGGATGAACTGCTAGAAGACCTAGATGGCACTGATGAAGAAGACGGACTGGATGAATCATCGTCAAATGAAGGACATTCAAGTTCATACCAACTTGGTGAATTTGGTTGACTGTGTAAATTTCCATGTCTTTTATCAGTTTTTGTTTCCAAATTTTGAAGAATACTTTCAACTTCTTCAGCACTCTTACTCTCATTTTCATCAAATATCACATCTCTGCTTACAATAAATTTCCCATTCGACAAAAGTTGGTACCCTTTCTTCTCATTTGAATACCCGATCATTGTGCTCCTTAAGCTTCGTACATCAAGCTTAGTTCATTTTTCCTTGGGAACTAAGGCATAACAGATAAATCTGAAAACTATGAGATGCTTAACCCGTATTTTTAATCCAAGCCATGCTTCATAAGGTGTGATTCCTTCTAAATAAGCTGTGGGAGATCTGTTTCTCAAATAGACAGCGGTATGAACTGCTTCATCCCAATATGAAGGACTTAACTTTTTGAAAGTTAACATAGATCATGCCATTCCTAACAAGGTACGATTCATTCTTTCTACTACCCCATTTGCTGCAGAGTGTAGACATTGGTAAGGTGTCGTTTTATTCCATTTTCTATGCAATACTTATTGAATTAATTTGAAGTTAATTCTCCATCTTTGTCAATTCGAAGAGTGCCAATATTCTCCTTTACTTCATTTTCAATAAGCTTATGAAAAGTTTTGAACTTTTCAAATGCTTCTAAATTTTTCTTCAATAAATAGACCCATATCATCCTGCTAAAATCATCAATAAAAGGTAAAAAATATCTACAACTTCCAAGTGAAGTTGGGAAGGGTCCAAAAATATCACTGTGAACCAACTGCAAATGCCTTTCTGCTCACCAGGAACTGGTGGGAAAAGTCTCTCGATGTTGCTTTCCAAAAATGCAAGATTCACACTTTGCATTTCCCTTTTGAAGGTTGGAAGTCCTTTAACCATGCCCTATTTTTGTAACTGAGAGAGACTGTCAAAGTTGAGATGGCCATATCTGACATGCCATAATCTGATTGGTGAAATATCTATACTTGCTGCACCTGCAAAGTCAGAATGTCTTGGAATAACTGTCCATTTCATCCTTAACAGTTTTCCATCTTCATAACTTGTCATTACTGTTTGCATGTTTTGTTTGACTGAGTTGATTTTAACTGAGCCATCTTGCATAATCACTGTGTGCCCTGCTTGTCAAATTGTGACTAAGGACAACAATTTTTTCTTGAATCTTGGGACATACCATACATTATAAATCATTCTTTCTCCGATGCTTGGTAAAAAAAATTTAACTAGACTTTTGCCTGAAGGAGTATGTTTGGTTTTGTCAGCAAGATAGATTGAATTCAGATGACATTCTTTGAAACTCTAGAAGAATTCACATCAAAATGTCATGTGTTAAGTTGCGCCTGTATCAAGAATCCATGCATCCTCATAATCACTGCGGAGAAAGCTTGAAACCTGTAGATTTGTTGCTTTTGTGTTTGTGAAAACATATTCGGAACTATCAAGATCATCTTCATCATTTGAAAAATGTGCTGAGTTTGGATGAAACTTAGAAATTTTCTCAATAGAAGTTCTGCAATCTGCTGCATAATGACCAACTCTGTTACATCGCCTACAAGCAATTTGACTCAAATCGGTGCCTCTTCCCTGAGATTGTCCTCTTCCTTGAGACTGTCCTCAACCTATGCTTTGTCCTCTGTTTTAATTTTTTCCTCTTCCTGGACTCTGTCCCGTGCCTTGATGATATCCTCTGTTTTGATTGTTGCCTCTGCCTTGAAAATTGTTTCTTCCAGAAGTGGAGCCTCTGTTGGAATTGTTTTCTTTGTGTTGACTGCGACCACGATCTAGCGCTACTTGATTTGGATTGAAATTACCTCTTCCTTTGTTTTTGGAACTGCCAGCTGAGGAGTTGCTTGAACTGGCTTCGGTGAGGAATAAATCTTCCCCAATCTGCTTCTTCTTCCCGAAGTTTTTATCATGCTGTGCTAACATGCCACTCATTTCATCAAATTTGATCTTCTCTAACTTGCCAGTGACTTGAAAGGTTTCCAAAAAATGAGTATATGCTGATGGCAATCCAAAAATTAAAATTGTAGTTAAGAAGCTTTCATCAACATCTTGAAAACCAGCATTGATGATTTCTTGCTTAATGTTTTTAAGTCGTGAAATGTACTCAAGGACATCACCACCTTCAGTTAATTTCTGTTGAAGCAATTTTAATTGAAGATCAACTTTCTTTGATTCAGGTTGTGTATCAAAGAGATCTTTGAATGTATGTAAAGCAACCCATGCATCTGAAGAATTCTCAATGTGTATGTACATTTCATTACTAACTGAAGCTTTTATAAGAGCTAATGCCTTGGCATCTTTTATTTCCCATTTTGCAAGTGAATCTGGATCTATTGGTTTATGTGGCTTAATGTTGCCATCACAAACGCCATGCCACAATTCATTAAAAATAAGAGTGCTTTCAATTAGACGTCGCCATGTCTTATAGGATTTCACTCCTTCTAGCTTATCAGTTTCAGAGAACAGATTAATTAATTTCGACATTGGAGTGTTGAAGCAATGCACCAAAAGAATCAAGCACAAAAAATTGAGCAACTCGTCACACGAAACACACCATGCAAAAATGACACACGCCACACAAAAAATGAGCTATCGGGGCTTGGCCTTGACCCTCGTATAGTCGTTGAAACAGGAGAAAAATGACTGAGCTTTACACTTGGCTCTAGTTAATTTCTCAAATATTTACAAGGTAACTTTCAAAATTTTACTTTTACAATGATGCTCTTGCACAATCTGGTAAAAAAAAAGTTACCCCCCTCTCAAAGTAAAATTACTTTGAGTTACAATATCATGCCTTGTTTCTCCAAAAACAAAGAATTAAATTTCAATCTTCTCCCTTATAACTCCAATTACAAAAAAAAGGAAAAAATTTACTTCCCCAAACTTTTCTTCTCACCTTATTTCTCCATAAAAACTTACAATTACACTTTATTACTATATAATAAAAATCAAATACAATTTTTACAAAAATTATACATGTGCATTAGTCCCATGTGAAAATAAGTTGATGTTCCACATAAAAAGTAACAGAAGTGCGCAGAGCATGGGCAAACTTCTCTTGCGTTCCATTAAATCTTCGATCTTGATACGCTGAAATCAGGATTGGGTCCTTGAACAGAGTTGTCATGGTGAAAGGTGATTGTAGATTCGAATGTAGATGTGCATTGGAGGCGAGCTTTTAACAGTCTATGTCCGTTCGCTGAAGACTGCAAAAACTGTTGACTCTAGGGACTTGCAAGCCGTGTGTTGAGGCATGAATATATACGCAAATAAATTCATCTACACGTTGGTTCGAATCCGGTAGGTCGAACCAAAACTATTTCTAGGGCCTGCAATTTCAGACACATGAAGCTCTGGTTTCTTTCAAAAATATAGGTCCATCATTATATTACATAAATCCACTGCCTTTCAGAAAACAACCAGAATAATAACAAACATAGTCAATTGAAAATGACAAAATTCCAACTTAGTCAGTTGTGAATGGCAGAATGCCAAATGTTTGTTAAAGGAGATTTTCCTGAGAAAAGCTTCAATTCACGAGAAGCATCTAAACTAAAATTGACATAAACAGCAAATAGTTATAACTTCAAAGTTCCAATGACCAATCCCTTTCATTTGCTCGGTGGGGCACAAAAAAGGTATCCGAGAGAAGAACCACCCCCAGGAGTAGCATGGACTTTGGCTGATGGTCAATCCGTTATAAAGTTTCCAAAGTTATGTCCTTCAGCACGAAAATAGTTATTAGTGTCTAATCCATGCACACCTATAGGGACTTCACATCCATTTTCTGGATATTTAGAAGAAACTACCTTTGGCTTCCATGGAGCTTCTCTAACCAAAGGTGCTGGGTTTTGCACAGGCTCACTATGGGTGGGCACTAGTTTCTTGGTAAAAATAAAATCAAGGAGAAAGATGCATGTAGATCTCGAACCCATTTTTCTACGAACATCCGAAATGCTATTATGTTATTCTAAAAAAAGAAAAGCAATGGCCGAGAGTCTCAGTGATCGATTGGCTGTATCTTTTATGTCTTCGCACCTGAAGAAGTTGATGCAACCGATGGTTTGGAACACCATCTAGATTTCACATGCAGTCTATGAAACACAGCATTCACAATGGCTAAACAGTTGCCATAAATCTTATACGATGACTCAAGTGCCGGAAATCAACAATAAATTCCAACAAGTTTAAGGCTTTCACACAAAGAACATTTGCTAGTTTTTAAAGCAATACCAGAGGGTACAATTAATTTGACTGAAATTAAACTGAAATTTATTTTCCAAAAAAAACCTTGAACAATTTTCATACCAATCATTCGCTGGTCAATTCAATGGAGTTTTCCAAGAACTTGTAGAGCTGGAATCTCCTCCTCATATTCATTGTAGCATTACCGTAGCTCTGATACCACAATAATCACCGAAGTGTCCTCAGACACATAATTTTGTTAATTAGGAAAACAATTACATTTGGAATTATGCAAGAGTTTACACCTGAACAACAAAAACACTCTTGCAATGAGCTATTTATAAGCTCAATGTCCTAACTTCCACTAATTATGGATCAATTATTAAATAACAAGTGTCCACTTACATTAAATGACCTTCTAACTATTCTACTAACTTTATTCCTAACTTACAGCCTAGGAAATTTAGAGTCCTATTTTTAATAAAAAAATTATATTTCTAAGTATCTCAAATATTTATTAAATATTTCAATTTAATAAATATTTTTACCCTCTAATATTTATTAAATATATAGTTTAATAAATATTTTATCCTAAATTTATATTAATATATTTGGATCGTCTAACATTTGTGTCATTAAAATGAGAAAAAGATTAGAATGGATGAGTTATTTCATATTGTTTTACATAGATTTGAATAATCCCTATGTTAAGTGGAGGCCATCACAGAAGAACAAAGGATCAACTCTTTGTGAATAGGAAGAATGATGCTTCAACATTGCCTCTCATTCAACAAGGCTTGGATAGCAACATTCTTATCAAGATTGAATTCATATCAACAACTGCATTATGAGAAGATTGGAACATTCTAGAGACAAAATACAATGAAAGGGAGAGTAACGTTGATCAACATGAGTTTATCCATAGGGCATTGCAATTATTACTGATTCCAATTCTAATACTAGAAGCTAGAGATTTTAATATCACATAAATATTTGGACACAATATGGAAGAGCCATTGTAGCACATAAATATTTGGACACATTATGGAAGAGCCATTGTAGTAGGAGAAGCTAAATATTTTTATATCACGTGAATAATTGGAGACATTATGAAAAATCCTTATGAAACATCATAAGAACACAAAAAAAACATGGACACAAAAACCATCTTAATTAATACAATAAACCTACTTGAAGAAAATGTAGAACAAGACAATGATTTTGTACAAGATGTAGTGAGTGAATATGGTAAAAAAAAGTGAAGTTGAGTGTGTAGATACATATGCATAGGGTGAAATTAAAATTTTCTATGCAGTCGCAATAATAGGTGAGAAAAAAGTTGCAATTTTCATTTTCATTTGGTTATGACATTGAATTAGCATTTCTTAAAGAATGGAAAGCAAATCCCAAAGCCTAATGGAAATAGAATTGAGTATGAAAAAATTACCACAAGTACAATAGCTGAGGTAATATTTTTTTTTTACATGGATTGACAAAAATGTTCAATGACTAGTAGCTAAGGTACAAATAGATGCAGAAAATAAATAAAAAAAATAAGACAAGGACATTTTGAAGGACATGACCAAAGTAACACTCAAGCTAAATAATCGGAAAAAATATGAAAAATATAGAGTTTGGAACAAAAGAAAGAAAATTCATGTACAACATAGTGCAGAAAAAAACTTGCACTAACACGCAAAGCTAAAACCAGTTTTTGACTTGATTCCAAATATTTTAAGCCTAGTTGAAACATAGACAAATAGGAATTAGCAGTCATAATTAAGGGGGGTGTTCCAAATAACTATTCTCAATTACTCTGATTCACCTTTCAGTTTCAAGTAGTTTACATACAATGTAAATTTAGGAAGTGTCAGACATGCTGGAATGCTAATTTATGAAGTGTCAATCATGCATATGTGAACTAAGATTATCATATCTATTCTTAGCAATATTTAATCTATTTAATTATATAGCTTCAAGTAATTGAATCAATGCTATTGATTGAGAAAAGACTATAGGTAGGTGAGAAAGTTTGTTTCCATAGTTCTTGTTGTCCAATAATAAGCAAGACTATATATGCCACTTAGCTGTATGAGAATTTTTTTTGAGTTTGTGTGATATTTTTTTAATTTTATTTAATTACGAGACTAGATATTGCTTCCTTCTCAATGACTTCTACGGCCTTTTCAAATTTCCAAAGTTAGTTAGCTATTTGCAAGTTTTTGACGTGCACATCATATTCCGTTGGAAGCTTTCCACTCGAGGGGAAACATTATTCTAAAAAGCAGGCGTGACAGAGAAAATTTACTAGCCCAAATTTGTTAGTTTGCAGACGTGAATTGTTGGAATTAATGCTTACATCCTATATTTGAGAAGTTGGTTTGTGATGGTTAACAAATTCTCTCAACCTCTCTCTCTAAATTAGGAATAAGTTGGATCTCAGAAACTCTATTTAATAGAGTAATATGAATGTAATCAATGTGTGTGAGTGTGTTTACACATACACCATTTGTGTATAATATATATGAGTGTTTTTCAGTAATTGAGTGCTTTTCAGTTGTTTTTATCATGGTATAAGAGCACAGGATCAAAGGCATGTGTGTTGTGAGTATAAGTCCTTGGAGAAGAGGAGTGAAAATTGATTTCCTATGTTGAATTATGACAATTTGCAACATCACTGGATGAGGATTAAGCTTTCTCTCGTGAGGTAACTTCCGGCAGATCAAGCAAATGATGAACGAATTTTTGCAGGGTAATTTCTGGCGGATCAAGCAAAGGCGGAACGAATTTCTGTAGGGTGGTCTGTTGAGTGTGGAGGAGATCATGTTAACTGGATTGGACACAGCGAGGAGTTTCACTATTGTAGATCTTTGCGTGCATCATTTGCTGCGTTGCTATGTTTAGCTGTGTTTGATGAGGCCATGGAAATCTTGGCCCAAATTGCAGTGTCGCTACATGAGTTCAACGTGGTTCTAAAGGCACGGGAAGATGGACCATGGATTGAAGACCGATGATTGTTGGTGGATCGAAGTGTGCTAAAGTCAAAAGTTAGAATTTCAAAATGAACCCGCCTGTTCACAGTTTCGAAAAGGATTTTGATGATTTTGTGAATTTTTTAATTGTAATGGTCAGCAAAATCGCCCAATTTGTCATGAGAGTAGTGTCCTCCATCTATTGTATATATTGTCTTCCACCACTGATAACTACGTTTACCGCCATTTATGAAATATTACCGAATCAGAATGTAGAAGGTGGGAAGGTGCGTGCCATCGGACTGCTGAAGATTAATATATTTTTTTTACAATGTCAAGTTGCATTAAAGTGGGTCGCAGTGACGGGAATCAGAATACCAGAGAAAACGAGTACAGATGGGATTTTGTTATTGGATATATTTGTACCACCTAGCAGCCCATGTCTCTCTCTCCGTCTAGGTTAACAAAAGGGTTGAGTGGCGTGTTAAATAGTAGTATTATAAATTGTTTGTAAATTATGTGATAAATTTCAAAATAGATAAGAAGGTCATTTTGTAAAAGTGATTCTACATACATTTTGTACATAGACGACTTTTCTAGATAACTGGCGAGTACAGCGGTTAGCACCCATGTATCTCGGTGGATGGGAGCTCGTCCATAGAATGACTAGGAGTTCAGCGATTGCAAAAAAATTGTAATCAATTTTTTTTTGAAGAGATCAAGAGGGAGTAAGGCTCAACATGGATGGTTGTCGAGATAGTATGGCAGTTGCGGATCTAGGAAAGAATCCGTCATTAGTCATAGACATTGAGTGGTCTCCTAATGAGGTTATGCGATAGATTGGGATGTTGTTCGGTAATTGACTTCGAGAGGTCCTTGACTAAGGAGTTGAGGAAGCGAACTCGGGAATCCAACTTGCCAACAACACCTTTACGAGGGTTATGAGGCAACTTGATGGAGCATCTACTGATAAGCTAAAGAATGATTGTGTTTTCAATAATGTAAGGATTAAGAGGGGATGTTGGAATTAATGCTTACATCCTATATTTGAGAATTTGGTTTTTGATGGTTGATAAATTCTCTCAACCTATCTCTCTAAATTGGGAATAATTTGGATCTCAGAAACTCTATTTAATAGAGTAATCTGAATGTAATCAGTGTGTGTGCAAGTGTGTTTACACATACACCATTTGTGTATAATACATATGAGTGTTTTTTAGTAATTGAGTTTTTTTCAGTAGTTTTTATCATGGATTGCGAACCGGATGTTAATACGATTAGTTTTATGGTGAAGATTAAAGAGAGTCGTTTTAATTTTCACATTACGAACTAGATGTTAATATATATATATATATATATATATATATATATATATATATATATATATATTTGGTATTTCCTTGCTATTTTTTATTTATCAAAAAAAGTAAGTTGCAACACATATATACATATTTGGTGACCTCAAGTTGCCCGAAGGAAACAAAGCATTAAATGCCATCCAAAATTGAAATTGTTTCTTTCTTCTACTTGCCACTATGTCCATTTTACTATTTAAACCAAAATATAACTGACACCATAAAACATAAAAGTTATCCTCAAAAATCATAAAGACTTGAAGCTTGATTTACTAGCCATTTGATGAGTCAATCCGTGCCGGATCTTTTTCTATGGAGCCAGACATATCTACTTGTTGCATCTGTTGAATCTGTCTTTCAATTCTACCAATTCGGGCTGTTGCATGGTACTGTGACACCTTGATATCTTGTAACTCAATTTTTATCTCTCGGAGGATCGAAATCACTTCAGGACTACCCTCTATTAGCTTTAAGCTTCGCAGAGATTTTGCCAACACACAGTTTAGAGTCCAGTATGTATGGATACTTTGATGAAATAGAGAAAGATGACCTCTGGTATTTCCCGGATCATTTACAAATTCCATGCTTTCCTCCTATCCCTCTATGTCATGTTCATAATTGTTTGTTTCTCTCTCCCATCCCTGCATTGTATTTCTAATTTGTGGTGGGTTACCAACAGAGTATGCTTCCAAGAGATTCTCCATTATCTCTTTCTTTGTCTTCCTACCTCTCTTACTTGGCTCAGCCATGTTTTTGGTGAGTTGCTGCTTTTCATTTTCTCTTGGAGTAAGTTGACGCCTTGTAGATTGTCTTTTAACCATTGTTTTAGAACCTGTATAGATTATCAGAAAGCCTGTAGGAGATGCCGAGTTAGTCACTGTGCACCCATTCATTATCAGAGTTTTCGTCGCCTTTATAGAGTTAAACAAGAAATTATGACGACATTTGTGGTTACAAAGCCCTAGACAGAAACTGTTTGACAAACAAAAAGATTCATAATAGAGACGGCTTGACAAACTTAACTTACCCATGTTATCTTTACACGTTAAATGTTGTCTATTCAGTTTACCCTCAACCATAATCATGTCAGAGGCAAAACTAGAAGATGTGTAACCCAATTGTTGAAATAACATGCTTTAAAACGGAGACAAAAACAACTTAACTTACCCATGTTATCTTTACACGTTAAATGTTGTCTATCCAATTTACCCTCAACGCTAATCACGTCATAAGCAAAACTAAAAAGATGCATAACCCAATTTTTGAAATAACACGCTTTAAAACGGAGACAAAAGCCTGTGGTCTTGTCTTGAAAATGCATACAGGGGATTTCATAAAATTGAGACTCCCATATTTCACTGACCACCAGAAAATATGCTAAACAGCTTTGAATGAGAAGCAAATGAGAATTAGTTTAAATTAACCAGAGGTTAATACTTGATTGAGTATTAGTTTTACGGTGAAGATTAAAGAGAGTCGTTTTAGTTTTCACATTCGATATTAAAAAGTGACTAATAAAGAGGAGAACCATAATCAGCTTTCTTGCCCTTCCAGAAAAATGTAAACGTATGTAACATAATATAGTTAATTGCAGTTCTTTGTTTTGTCCATGATTAATATGAACTCCACAACTAGAGTCTCAGTTATTAGTTATGCACTAGATATTTTCAGTTATGATTTAAGTGTGGTTTGTAAGATTATTATAACACCATTTGTTTTATTATATTTATTTATTTTATAAATCAGTTTTTCAATAAATTTATTTGCTATTTGAAAATCTGTATGATAATTTTATTGAGCTAGAGATGCTCATTTTACAATTTAGTATGTATGAGGAATATGTGTAAATGTTATGTTTTCAAAAAGAAAAAAATAATAAAATAAATATAATATTTGGATGTTTATCTTAAATAGTATAATTTTACATAGATAAAACATTCAAAATATATTATGAATAAATATTTTAACATGAATTAATATAAAATGAATTAATATACATGTTATGTAATCTTTATGATGTTCAAAAATATAATTTAAACAATAAAAATTATACATTATTTTTTTCAATCTAAAATAAGTAAAAAAATTAATCTCTAGACTCATATTAAATCCATATATATTAATAAATATGAATACTACTTTCCAACTGTCCAAAATCCACATGGTACCAAATTTAAAGTTTAGGCTTTGAAACTTGATGTTACGTATCATTCATGCAAATAAATTTCTGCGGTGTATATCGTTTTTGGAATTCAGTAGTGAATAACGAATTTTTTTACATCTGGTTTAGGGATTAATTTATTAGGATTAATTATTCATTAGAAATTGGGTCATAAAATTGTAAGCTTAAATTTGATTGAAATTTTTTGAAATCATATTCGATCATATTGTTTTTTTTCACATAAATTTTACAATAATATAGGTTTGTATGGATTTCAAGATAATTTTGAAAATTTAAATTTTAAAATTTTTTATTATAAATTTAAAATAAAAATAAAAATAATAAATATATGTTAATTTTTTATAAAGTTAAATTTTCAAATTTTTTATCATAAATTTAAAATAAAAATAAATATAATAAATATATATTAATTTTTTATAAACTTAATTTTCTTTATGTTAATTTTTTATAAAATTATTTTTCTTTTAATGTTTTATAATTTTTTATGTTTTTATTTTTAATGTGATGTGTAATATATATAAGATGTTTGGAAAATAAAATTATTATAAATATTAAGTCTTTATATAATTATTAATTAAATTTAAACATAAAATTTTAATATTTTAGTTAAATATTATTTATTTAAATTAGATTTATTATCAATTATTTTTAGAATAGAAATATATAAAATTGGCTTTTGAAAATAAGGGAACAAACAAGTTAAAAAACCAAAAGAAACTTGTTTTTACAAACCACCATCCTGGGCTATGGAACATATTGATTTATTTCTGCTAATTATAATACGAGTTATTTTTAGCTTGATTTTTTTGAAGGATTTTCTTGGATTTTTCCAGTTTAATTTCTCTAAAATCTGCTAGGAATTTATTGAAAACAGAAGTTTGATAGATAATATTGCACAATCAAAGTGTTTTAGAGATTTTTTAGGGTGCTGAATCCATATCTACAATCAAAAAACTACTTTAAATAACCGAAATTAAGATTTCGCCTCAGTTTTTCCACCCAATTCCAACACTGAAAACTCCAAAAAATCTCACTAAAAACAATTCCATTATAATATCAAAATCCCACTAAAAACAACTTCAATAAAATATCAATAATATTTTCATTGTATTGTACGAAGAACGTGGCTTTGATTATGAAGCTATATAACAAATTTGTATTCACCGGCCTACCGCATGGCTAGTTGGACAGCGACTTTGCGACTTTGCCACTAGTGATCATCAGCACTTTGAACTAAGGATTGGGTGAATACATCAAAGGACCATGTACTGCAAAGGGTCCACTGTGCCGTAACAAAGTGATTATCATCTCGTTATAATTATAATTTGTTGTATAAATTTTAAATTGGTAAAACTTGTATAAATTTCAAATTGCTAAAATCTAGTATGGATATTCATATTTATAAAATCAAGTATGGATATTTATATTTATTTATTATGGAAATTTTTAATTAATTTATAAGATTATAGTTAGTATTATATTTCAAAAAAAAATTATTTATTATGATAATTTTTTAATTAATAAATTTAATTAAATGATAAAAAGAAATAACTATTTTAGATGTAAAAATAAAGAAATCCCTACTATTTATTTAATAATTATTAATAATTAAATAAAAAACATATATGTAAACATAATTGCAACTTATTATATAGAAATTACAAATTATATGAAAAAAGAAATATGGATGTAATATTTTTTTTTGAGTGGGTTTTTTCTCATTTAAATCTAATCGTTTTTTATTCAATGGCTTTGCCACATAGTGAGTTAGATAAACACTTTGCCACCATATGATCATGATTATCATTGTGGGGAAATATTTCTTTTACCAATTGATACATTGAACTAAGGATGGAGTGAATGCATCCAATGGATATGTATTATGAAGGGCCCATTGTCTTGTATTGCACTTTTCTTTATTGAAATTGTGTACATGATAAAGTCAATAGTATTCCTACTTGGATGACTGCACAAGTGTATTGAGTGATTTTGGTTAGGAATAATGTTTATTTTAGAAAGATGTTTGAAGTTTCTTGGATTTTGTTGAGAGATTTTCTCAACAATATTCTTCTAGCTTAGAATCTTTTGGATCTCATATTCACTATATTAGTGTGATGTAGTTTGATTTGAAATGGAATATATGAATATTGTTTTGAGTGTAATGTGTGTACTATGTCTCCTCCTTAAATTTCTAATTGGTATAAGAGCCCTTTTGGGCCTAACTCCCTCATGGGAAGGCCCGGAGAATGAGCGAGCCATAAATTTTTAATGTACTGTAGATTACAATCTGTACGAGAGTGGAGTAAGTCTTGTTTATTTAAGAGTAGTATGGATGTGTGTTTTTTACTCTGTGTTGTTTGTAAAAGTGTTTCCAATGACCATCTCTAAACCAACAGCAATGTCATGCTCATATATCTCGATCTCACTAGGACTCTGCCTCTAGATTGGGCAAGCTTCACAGTGTGGGCCATGTTGATCCAACAAAGGTAACAAGATTTATGTATCTAAGATGTTACATAAATGGGCTTGGTAGTCCATATCTTGGGCGTGCTCGACAATGGATGATTCAAGGATACCAAATTTTCTTATATCTTAATAGTCCTTAAACCTTTAAAATGATTCAAAGTGTTGATTCCAACCTTAACAACATACAAATATTTGTATAGTTTTGGTAAAATATTGGAGAAGAAATTAGAAAATTAAATATCCTCTCTGAATATCTAATCACCTAACATGAGCAGAAAGCGTATAGAAGAATCTATACAGCTAACAAAAACACATCTAAGAATTGACATAAAAGCAACAGACTATGATGTACATGGATCAACATGACACACTAAGACCTTGATCTACTCAGTAATGAAAATAACTGTACGGTGGGATTCTAGGGAGGTTGAAACTCAACCTAGCCTTGCGAAGTGTTCTATACAAACTTAAATATATGTAGAAAAAAATATAATTATAGGAAAGTACTCACATAGTAAACAAATGTTGCCAAGGATTGAAATCAGAACCCTTTGATTATCTCCAAAGCTTCAAAATTACAATTGTATTTCAAAATTATGTCCATGTATCAACCCTTTTCCAATCAACAACAAAAGGATATATGAAGTAATTTACAATATAATCAATCTTTTACAAATTTACAATGAAAAATCATTATTATCCAAGATATTTTGGATAATTTAAATAATAACTTAATAAAAATAGAAATGTGGTCCTATAATGTCTTCAAATGCCCCTGATATTTTCATTTGGGATTGATGCATCTGATTGTTTTCTATTTTTTCTTCTCGAAATCACGACCTTCTCTGATCCTTTGCTCATATACTGCAACAATAAATTGAACTTATCCAACTAGTTTGAAAAATTGTTCCCATTCTTCATCTGTTGGATAATGTAGATCGATCATCTACATGTATGCTTCATATACTTCAATGAATTTTTCAAAATATGGTTTTACTATGAATAAATGTTTAATCTCATAGAAAATAAAAAGAGAATCAACTAAAATCTGCAGTAGATTTTGACCACTGAATTCTCCCTTGACTTCAACAAACATTGATTTATCCATCACTACTTGCTTCAATTATCTTTGATACTTGTCCTCTGTTATCATTTGGCCTTGTAAATTCTTGAAAGAGGGCATACCTCTCTCGTGCAGAGTATATTTTTTTTGTAAAACTTATTAATATGTACCTGAAAATTTTCACATTTATATTAGTTTTTTTCATTAGAAATTTCCTAGTTTGAATAATTGAGTCAGTTTTGTCATCAAAACCTAAATCTTCTAGTTATTCCCTCGTATTTTTATTCAAAGATTTGATAATTTCAGTTTCCACGTCAATTTTGTTTCCCAGTTCAATTTTTATTTCTTCAATAACTTCCTTTTCTCTTTCCAACGACTCTTCTTGTTCCATAAAATTTCAATATAAGGCCAAAAATCATATACATATGACATGATATCCATCCAATTTTTTTCTTTTTCTTGTGCCAAATATTAAGAAATGTGAGATCCACTTAAAAATTATTCAAGTTGTTTTTGCAACTTGGTAGTTTTCTATATCTCAACCACTAATGCATTATCTGAATTGATCTTTATTTTGTTCCGCTCTCTCCAATGACCTCTTTAATTTATCAACCTATTCATTCTTCATGGTGAGAGAAGATAATGTTTTGGTCAATTTGTTTGTTGCATCATCCTCTGATGAATTGATCCCTAATGTTGAAATCATTGTGCTTCCAATTTTCTCCCTTTCCTTTAATCAATTTTCCATCTCTACTTCAATTTCTTGTATTTGCATGTTTTGTTGAATTATAATGGATAAAAGAGTCTCTTTATTTTTTTCAGGATCTCCTACCTCCTTTGTGTGTGGATTGTCTGATATGGGCAAGTTCAAACCTTTTCGGAGAGCTTGGATGTCATCATTCTTCTTTTTGATATTTTTTTGAGCTGCATAACATTTTGTGGGCCCAAACCCAATTTAATTAAATGATCCTCCAACAATTTAATGTTAGTGTCATTTTCCAAAGAGGACATATTCTCTATTTTGAGCTCTACAAGAGTATTGTTTAAAGAAATTTATAATTTATACACACTGATAGCAAAACTAGTGAGAGTGGAATAGATCATATGACTAGTTTGTCTATGAAAATTGATTTGATATATAGGAAAAATCTGTTTAGAATTAAAAGAAAGCATAGATATTTTGTAGTCTTCAACCACTTTAGCTCCAAAGATCTTAGGTTCAATAAATTCTAATTTATATTTTCCCTTTTCAACATCAAGAGTTGAAATCAACCTATTTTTTGTGGAAAAAACTTGTTTCGAAAATCGAGTATAAGTTATTGTTGTCAAAGATGGATTCTTTTTCTTCATTTCCAAAAAATCATAAAATATGTTTCAGTTGGAAGAAGAAGGAGGAGATGATTTTTATGCTACTGCCTCTATTTCTTGTAATCTAAACATAGACTCGCCTTAATTTACCACTGTAGTAGGTGAAGAAATATCATAAGATACAATTTCTAACATTTTTTCCTCAATATTCCTTCTTTTATGCCTTTTATACACTTTAAATTGATATGCTTCTGACCCTGATACAATTTGAACTATCCTCTTAAGCTCCTTTACCATCAATCGTGGTGCTATAAATACATTATATTCCACTCGTTTCTCTATTACTCATTGCTCTGTCAGCTCTTGTACTGTATTTTCTTACTAAGTTTCCTTGTTGGAAAACTTCTCTAATTCTTGTTTAGACACGTGGAAATAAGATGGTGACTTCTATTGAACATTGAGCTGAAATTTTCCATATTATATCAATGGCTAACTGACTCGCAGTATGAATTTCATTGGTACTAACAATTGTTTCACCTCGTTATCTGCTTATCTGCTATTTACCACAAAAGGTCCTACT
The DNA here is from genome assembly GCA_034641835.2 of Pinus albicaulis. Taxonomy (NCBI): domain Eukaryota; kingdom Viridiplantae; phylum Streptophyta; class Pinopsida; order Pinales; family Pinaceae; genus Pinus; species Pinus albicaulis. Next base: position 117,331,375 of record CM076569.1, read on the forward strand.
TGTGCCTTCAGTTTAAACAAAGTGTTTTTCCTTCTTGGTAAAAAATTCACTTGATCTACATTAAGGGTATGTATAAGAACCTCAAGAGAAAAAATATGCATGGGAAGAAAAACTGGTAATTGATAGGGTGAGATCTCACGTCTATATAATCTAATATCAATAAAATCTATATATAAGTACCAGTCACTTAACTTTATTTTCTCACTGAGCTGCATAATCCTCTTGATTTCTAGTGAGATTCTAGAGACGTTATCACTGATTAGAAAAAAATGACATACATGAAGAAATTTTTATACAAAATTAATAAAAGAAAAATCCTCAGAAGTTCTTCTAAGTAATGAAGTCCAATGCACCACTGACCATTAATTTCCTTGTAAACCTTATTTCTGCAACTGCATTTGAAACTTGTATGTTTGGTAATAAAAAAACAAATAAACCAATGCAAACTGATATTTAAATTCTTTGTCAACTCCAAATTTAAGAAACCAATCATGAATGGCTTCAGAGAGAAACTCGTTGAAGTTAAACAATAGTTTTGTCTTCTTCTCTAGGCAGAAAGTTGATGAAAGTATAGAATTAATTCATCAACTACCTCATCATTTTGATACCGTAAAAGGAAACACAATACATACAAACATATATATATACAAACACACACACACACACACACACACATATATATATATATATATATAATCTGTCTTGAGAAATATGGGAACATCAATGAGGGATAAGCAGATTATGAGTGGGAATACTAGTTCCTTCAGACATAAACAATTGAAAAATGGAGGCTTTCTTTGCAAAGTTTAAATTCTGATGAATTTCCAAGACCACCTCACTAGAGAACAGGTGCAGAGAATTAGGAACAACAATGTAACACCCTCCTCCCACATATACCCAAGTAACCTTCCAATTGGGGTAAACATGTGATGAAGATTTACTATGATATGATTCAACTACGTAAGTGCAGTTAAGGAAGTGGAACCGATAAAACACCTCTTTACAGACCTCCCTCGGGTGCTACAGGACCCTCAGGAGCTAATCTACCACTCCGTGTGCCCAAGCCTAGATTTAGACTAAATTTTCACTGAAAAAAACTCAATCTCTCCCATGATATGGGCATGCATACGAATGGGACCCTATATTCGCTTCCAAAATGCCTCTATGCGAGAGGTCACTTTTTCACCACCAGGCGGAGAGATCACGAGAGACTACGATATTTAAAACTTCCATAAAACATTCTTATAACTAGCAAATAAAAAGAGATATATCAATGAGTAAATAACAATTAAACCCACATAAAATCAAGTACCTTTACTCATGAAAATACTAAGGGAAAAATAAATCTTATTAACATATGAAAATCCTACCAAGTCAAGGACTTCCACGTACCACCCAACCATAGACTAGGCTGAACCAAATCTCTGTTTCAACTAGTCACCCTCGTGCCACATTATAAGCATGATGTGGGATCTTATGAAACACATCAAGCAAACCCAAAATAGGGCTTCCATAGGCGAACCACCTCAACCCTCAACTAGTGATTTCACATCACAGTCAGACACCACTAATCATCAGCAAATCGGTATCTACCCAAATTGTCTAGGGCTTCATAACATCGTATTCCAACCAAGGCTCCAGGATTAGTAACTCAACCAACAAATATTTTCGTTCTCCAGATAGTTTTTCCAACCAAGGCTTCGAGACTAGTAACTAAACCAACCAACGGCTCTAGAGTGTTTTTCTAACTAAGGCTTCATGACTAGTAACTCAACCCAAGTTGTTTAAGGGCTCTAGAGCATTTTTCCAACCAAGGGGACAAGATTTAATAACTCAATCCATAGCCAAAGGAACATGAGAACCAACCATATAACAAAGATAAAACCCACAACACCATGGCTAACCAAGAAATGGAAAGGGTAGGAAAAACCACTATCAATCCAGGAAATCCTCCATGCCAGTGACAGATCATAACCACGAAACCATATGAATGCACCATGCATGAAAAAACTAGCAAGGAAACCACACATTCAGCTCGATACCTGCAAATCAATCTAGTTGTAGTCTCTGATATTGATGTCATATTGTGATTTCCTGATTTTCCTTTTCCTTCTTGCTCCAAATCTCAGGTATGTCACACTCCTCCATTAAAATCTAAGTTTCCAAGAGTATGAGAGAGAATAGAAGAGAGCTCCACCATAGAACTAAAAAAACACTACCAACTACCTCAGAAGCTTTTTTTATCGATGAGGCCTCTATTTTCTTCATTTTTCATTATTTTCCTTCATTTTCCTCCTCACATGAAACCTATGACCTTTCACTTTATTTTTCTCCTAATTTCCATTATTTTTATAAATAGAATGCTAATTAATACATCATGCCTTTCCAAATCCTTTTCCATTTCCTTTTCTAATTTAATTTAGCCATAATAAACCAAAGTGACATCGACAAGGATGTTTTTCCCACTATTCAGCTTGGAATATGTTTCCAATGACCTTTGTATTATATTTTTTTACATGGATTTTTGACTAGCGATCGGAATAACCCCCCACTCTTGGGTAATAATCTGGTGTTCAATGACACCTACAACCAACAAGACTGCTGAAAGAAAATCATAGTGGCCATAGTGATAGTGATTTATAACATATCTCATTGCAGTATTTACAATTACCACTGCTAAAAACATGACAAGCATACCACTTACTATTACACTAAAATTTCTCACCATGATATTTAGCCGTCTATATGGGTTCATCATTACCTATTTATTTCTTCCTTAGAATTCTAAAAACATAAAGTTCCCGAACCAAGTCTTGGAACTCGAGAAAAGCTCTTCAAAATCCTAAAAATCCTAACTCTGCAATTTTCCCAGTCATTCCCTACGGTACCACAGCTAATTACTATAAAAATTGCGGTACATCCCGGACGTAAAGCTCATTAAAACTGTGCACCCCCATAAAAGGTAAAATAAAGAGAAAAGTAAGTTCTAGAAGCCTCGCTGGTCGAATATTCTCCCAGCTGGGGCCTTCTAGAAGCGCTATCTAGTCGAGCTTCACCTCTTCCATTCATGAACCTTTATCCCTTCATAAATGGAGTAATCCCTTGGTTTTTGGAGTTGAAATCCCATGATTAGAGGGCTTTATCCCTTCCTTTTTGGAGCTGAAACTAACTCTCTTTTACTATAAACTGAGACCAAGTTTTAGTCTCAAGGGTACTTAGTACTTGGTATTTACTTCTTATCTTGTAGAAGAGAATTGCTAAAGAAACTATACTCTCCATATTTATCATCGTTGGCATGAGAGAGATTACATACTCATGGCCATAGTCTTATGATGATTTAGAGAGTTGGAGTCTTGTCAAACTGAGGAAAACGGCTGTTCGGGACCCCAGAAGAACCTATACAAACATCAAGGCGTCAAGGTTGTAAGGTTTCTTCTTTTAGTCAAAGTTAATACAAATGGATTCTATTTTCTCATTAAGTTGTTCATCTATCTTTTGAATAATTTAATTCTTGGATTCCTTGATCACTAAGATAGATTATTGCTTTCGAATTATCATACTTTGCAAATGCTTTTGATCTTGTTTGACTGTCTTTGATTGCAGATCTTATATGATGGATCAATAAATCCTGGAGCGACTGGATTGAAGACCGAGTAAGCATTGGAATTTAGGTAGGAGTATCTATCTGTATTTAATGAGTAATTATTAAGAAAAATAGTCTAGAGAAAATGTTCTACATCTATCTATTTGTTTCTAGATATCCTTAGGATACTAGGGATATCGCTCTTGTTTGCAAGAGGGATTCATCTGTGTAACAAATTGGTGACTCAACTGGGGATGACTGAACTTATTTTTCTTTTATTTTCTGTTTGATTTTTGAGATTTCTTTGAGATTGATTAGCTCAAAACTTGATTGAGTAGAAAACTCAATAGGATCCCTGACTGTAAATATGTAATTTTTTTTTCTCTACTTTACCTGCCTTCTGCACTTTTTTCTTTAAAACAGAGTAGTAGAATCCGTAGTTTTTAGTAGAATACAGTGCGGTACCACAACTTATTCCATTAAAAATTGCAGACCTTTGGAAAATTTTATAAAAAGTATAAATTATGTTTTCCGGCATCCCATTACTTGATTTTTGTTCTTTACCCAATTTGTCTTGGTTGTCAAAGACTTCTGTGAAGGTTTCTTTCAACAATTTCTGTGATTAAGTGATCTACTTAGTTAGTTTGCATATTATGAATAAACAATTTTCCTAGTCCTCCCATTGCTATGAATCTGAAACTTTTTGTATACTTCAGCTACTTGGTATTTCATTGCTTTTTTGTTGAGCCATTGAGCTTAATGCAAATGTTATTCTTATGAAAATTTGATTTTATTTTCACTTGAAAACTTGTAAAACCTTTAGATTGATAAGGTCTGAATTTCATTTTAAAACAATTTTTGGATGCTTTGATTTATTACTGGAATAAGAAGAAAATTCTTGGTTAGATTACAAACCAAGTTTAAACATCCTCCAACTTTTAGATAGAATTCGAGATTAGAGTTTTCTTTTAGTTTTGAATTTTATAATTTTAGGATTTTTAATTTTCTTTTGGAAGAAGTTTTTTTCTGTTTCTGATCTTAATGATATAGGGAATTCCATTTTGAGCAAAAGATATTTTTGGAATTGAAATCTTTGAATTGTCTTATTTTCAAAGTTTCGCACATAGGAAAGAAAGAATTGATATTTAGAAAGTTACTGAAAATCTCTCAACTCTTTCCACTAGTTAGATTTCATTGAAAAGAAATGAGTTGTTTATCATATAGATGCATTGTAGTGTATTTTGAGTTGGGTCATTAAAACATCATCAAGTTTCATTTCCATACCCATTGTCCTAAGAAACTGCCAATTAAAAGTAACACTTAATTAAAATCAATCTACAAATTTTATATTTTCTAGGGCTCTTTTCACCAACATAGCTTAGGCTAGTGTCTTGGAATAGGTTTTGGTTAACTCTCCAAGACAATAAAAACAAACAAGTCGTTGATCTTGCGGTAGGAAAATCCAATTGTAGCATGTATGCTCTGGGAAGCTCCTCCTAAAGGATTCAAGCACAAAATCATATCCGAACCAGTGAGGTAATCATACATATCTCATTGGGAACGATAGAAGATGTGCATGTATTAAAAATGGTAAACCTTAGATAAACCATTGTCGAGGAGCCTGGGGTCACTTGTCGGTAAACCTTGGATTATGTCAAGGAGCCTTCAAGGGGATTGAGCTTGTTACTCTGCCCTTGTGTGTATATCGGATCGTAGACTGTTCCCCCAGGTATATGTGTTCTTGTTGGTGACCTTAGTAGCCATAAAATTTAGGATTCTTTCCCAAGGTGATGGTGGAGGGGAGGTCCCACTATACCTGGAGCAGACATCGGCTAGACTCACTTGGACTCTCTGGAGGGCTATCTTCTGAGATGGTTTAAGTGGAGAAACTTGCACTGGTCTATTTCATTAAGTAGATTTTTGGGGTAACTGTTCCAACTGCCATTTCTACATTAAAATTCTACGATTTTGGATTTCATCACCAACTAGTGTTTTTAGTGTTGGAATCTACTGCTTGTTGTGTTGATTGATCTATTAGATTTTTATAGGTGTGTGATTCATTTGATTTTTTCCTTAGTGACTTTATGGTTTGATTGAATTTTATTTGTTTGCGTGTGTTAGAAGTTTTAATTGTGGCTGAATTATCGAGACAGAGACAATCATGTAGAACTCAGGGGAAACCCCCTGAGTACACACCAAGCCAACTAGAAAGACTTTAATCTTTGATACCAAATGTTATCAGCATAACTGGATTAATGGAACAAGGAGAATCATCCATAATTATTCATCCTGATTCTGAAGTAGATCAACCACAAATAGAATAACATACTCCACAGAAAGTTTCGATTTCCGAACTAACTGAAGCTGCTTCGACAACAAGTGACTTATCACATTAAGAACCTGAAATTTCTGAACCGGAAACTAAACCTACTACATCAGAACCTACTTTAGAATTCACTACTCCAACTTCCAATTATCGTGATTCACCCAGAGTGAGGAATCAGATTACAGAAGATCTTCATCCTGGTCTCATTAGTATTGAATAAATCACTGATATAGAGGAAGAGATTTTTCTTCCTTCAACTCAAGAAACTTTAGAACTTAGAGAACGTGAATTAATTTTTTATAGTCCTTTTAGACAAGATGCTTGGTATTATTTATTGACATATTTTCTACAAAATGTTGGTCTTCAGTATTCGCCACCCCGAATTCCTTTTTACCCTATACCAATAGGTTATAGACCTCCGTTAAACATGTCAAGTGAGTCATGTATGTTTACTGAATCATCAGAAACATTTCTCTATGGTGGTCCGTCTGTTCCTGCAGGCTATCAGTCCCTCTCTGGTACATTCTTAGGAGCATCTCCTCTTCCCAACAAACCTATATCATCATCTAGTCCAAATGACTCAAATACTAGAACTTTGAACAATGAGAAAATTTATATGATGTCTGGAAATATCCCAAACCTAGGTTCTCAAAGTAGTAATATATAACCTAGGGGGAAACCTCAAGGACAGTACATACCTCAGGGTTAGTATCAACCTCAAGGACAATACATACCCCAAGGTCAACCTCAGGGACAGTATATACCTCAAGGTTAGTATGTGCCTCAAGGTCAATATCAACCTCAAGGGTAGTATCCATCTCAAGGATTGCAACCTCCTTTAGGACAACAGTTCTATCCAAAACATAAAATGTTACAAGGAGGTGGAAATTATCTAGTAAATTATTAGCCATATGTTCAACCAAGTCACGGTTAATCTTATGTACAACCTTCATTGGGACCTTCATATCCCAGATGGTGTGGGATACATCTCAAGTCCAATAGAATTTACAACCAAATATGCAAGTACCTTATTATCAAGCTGGACAACAAGTTAGCTATAATCAACCCCAACAACCTGTCCAACTTGTCATTCAAACACCTGCATCTAGTCCTGTTCAACAACCTAGTCCGAGTACACCTACGACTCCGCCCCAGACAACTGCTCAGACTTCTGTTCAACATATCACACCTATGCCTGTAGTGTCTACAGCTCCTATTACTTTTTCCCCTCAAACATCGATACAGATTCCTTAGGTTTCTATTCCGCATTCTGGACCTACAATTCAAACTACTGTTCAGATGCCTGCAGGAAAACCTATTACAAATATTTTTATAACAAGTCAACCTCAGTTTACTTATCAACTGTATCAGGGGCCATACTAATATGGACTTGTTTTGCAAACTCCAGTCTACCACCAACAACCGTACCCTGGGTATACATATCAGACACCTGTTCAACCCAGTATGGTCTGGTTATTCCTGGTTATCTAAGGGATACTCCAATTCCAAATGCACAACCTATTCTAGGTTATCCTGGATATCCTCCTCCTGGGACTCGTTTAGTTTCACAAGGTTATCCACAAGACCCTAACCATCGATTGCCATTCATAGAAACTTTGAATTTATCAGATTTATCTCGCCTTACGAATGATCATATCTATTATCATCCATATTGGCTACCAATGCCTCATAAGTTTCCCAGTGATATCCCAAAGTTTGAAGGAAAATCAGGAGAGGATCCTTCTAACCATGTCATGACTTACCACCTTTGGTGCGCATCTAACTCATTAATCGATGATTCCATTCGACTTAGACTTTTTCAGAGAACGTTAATAGGATTAGCTGCTAACTGGTACATTGAACTGCCACGAGGCTCATTTAACAATTTCAATGCCTTGGAAAATTCTTTCTTAACTCATTTTCAGTTTCCAGTTAGATACAAAAATGGCACGAAATTATTAACTTCACTAAAACAATCTACATCTACATACATATCAGATCATATACATGAATGGAGACATAGAAGACGTTTGGTAATTTTTTTTATCCTAGATAAAATATTGGGAGAATGGTTTTTCAAATCATTCCTACAAAAAATCACTAATGATGTAGCCAAAGCAGGAGTTGTCACCGAAGAACAAGTTATTGCTCAAGAACGATTTCCAGAATTGGTATATACCCAGTCTGAAACTTTGTATGAGAAAATTCACGATTTACCACTTCATGGTTAGATAATAACAAATCCTTCAGGGTCTCATGTCGCTGATGCTGTAATCGGTTCAGTTGGTACAAATAAGAGTAAGAATAAATCTTCAAAGGTTGCTTCCCCTATTATAACTTTTCCTAATTCACCAAAAGGAGAATCTTCCTTGGAAATTTCTGCCGATATTCACATTGTAGATTCATTTAATACAAAGTCGAAATCTGGCAATGAGAATAAAGGGAAGAAAAGTAATAAACAGACCTCATCTCCCAAGGAAAAAACTGATAAAATTGAATCAACTGATGATAAAAGGAAACCTCATTATCCTTGTATTATTTGTGACGAGGATCATTTCACCAAGGAATGTCCACATAGGTCCGAGGTATCTAGATTCATCAAAGGTTCACCCACTCCCACTGTATTGAAGGATCCCTTTCCAGTTCAAGATAGAAAAATTATTGGATCTTCCTCTAATGCATCAGCAGATATTTTGATGGTTGCGACTCAATCACAAGATTATGGTAGTAAAAACCCTATTGTTGGTAAAGAAGTAGAAAATTCTAGTTCTGCAATAGCTACATCTCCTTCAGTTTGTGATCCATTGCATATCGAGAAACTGAATCCTGATTTAGTAATCAAAACACCTGATAAAGGTGTACTTCGTAAATCAACTTTCAATCCACATGCGAGAGCTTCTCAGAATTACAACATTGTGGAGGATTTAGCAATATCTCCTTCAACAATGTCGGCCTTGGAAGTGTTGCAATCATGTCCACCAAAAAGGATATTACTCTTATCAGTAATTGGAGCTGTAGATATTCAGGATTCAAACCTCATGGTCTTCGATTTAGAAAATTTTACACCTCGCCTCCCTCATCAAATGGCTTTTTAGATCCCAGTACTAGTAAAAAACAATCGTTTCATTCGTACTATTATTGATGAAGGAGCATCTACGAAATCACTTGGTTCTGCAACCCTTAACCAGTCACTGACAATCCTCAAAGCTTCTGACAGAAGAGGATTCCATCCATTCAGAATTTTATAGGATCTATCTCCAGAAGTCGAAGGAAAAACCGTTAATTTAGATGTGGAAGTAGTTTATGCCCCTCTAGATTACAACCTTCTTCTGGGTAGAAGTTTGTCTTATGCTATGACTGCTGTCATGTCATCTATATTTTGAATAATTATGTTTCCTCATCAAGGAAAGATTGCGAAAGCCGATCAGCTCTCATATTATTCGTTTGACCCAACTTCTACTAATAGTATTTAGCACGTTGGAAAAATGATTATCCCTTATGAAGATGTAGGAGTAGGTTTAATTAAAGATTCCACTTTAATGGGAACTTTTTCTATGCCTCCACCTAACGTACCGCATAATATTTCTAATATCAATATGATTACATTAAGCACTATTCCATTCGCTAATCCTTGGATAGTGCCTTTAGAATCAGAACTGTATTCATTCAATGGAATGATGTCTTTGAGTCCTTTTGAGATAGCATATCAAGCACTATAGTAATTTTACAATCCTTTATCAACTGATGATGATCCAATGAATGTGATCAACAAAGAATCATTTTCAACATCAAGCTCGGCTACAACGTCAATTCCTGATCCTTTTCAACAAGTGTTTCATACTGATGAAAGAATTCGTGAATTCTTGTCTGTAGATGAATTACCATGGGATGATCTCCATCATAGGTCATCATTTTTATCTAAGCTTGATAAATTCAAAAATAAATTTTCCTCTATTTTTACAGCTGACTATGTCGAGGAACCTCGGAGTCCAATCTCGATCAAAAATTTGGATTCTAAAGTAAATTTGGGGAATATTTCTTCTACCATTCCTGTTGACATATCAGTGAAACTCGGAATAATTGAAAACATTCATATAGGTGCTTCGTGTACGTAAGATGAAATTTTTACATATAAAGCCCTATTTCAAGGATTTCGCAACATATTTGCCTGGTCTTATGAAGAAATGCTAGGAATCGATCCCAACATTATCATTCATGAAATAAAAACTTACCCGGATGCCAAACCTGTCAGACAATAATTACGTCTGATACATCCACGAAAAGATGCTGAAATTAAATCTGAAGTTGAGAAATTACTGAGAGCAAGTTTTATTTATCCGATCCCGTTAATGGATTGGGTATCTAATATCATTCCTGCTACGAAAAAACAAGGAAAAATACAAGTATGTGTTGACTATAGGGATATTTTCCTAAAGAAAATTATCCAACTCCTTATATCAACCAAATTATTGACGATTGTGCTGGAAATTAAATTTATTCATTTATGGATCGATTTTCCGGATACAATCAAATAAACATACTCCTTGCCAATCAACCAAAAACAACATTTATTTGTCCTTGGGGAGCATTTTCTTACTGTAAATTACCTTTCAGATTAAAGAATGCTGGGGAAACATTTCAAAGGGCAATGTCCTATGCGTTTCATGACATTAAACACATTGTGCAGCCTTATCTCGATGATTTACCTGCTCATTCATTACATAGGGAAGATATTCCTACTCACTTACGAGCGATTTTTAAGCGATGTAGGTATTATAAGATTCGCTTGAATCCACACAAGTGTGTTTTCTATGTAAGATCTGGTAGGTTACTGGGATTTGTCGTTTTGAAAGAAGGCATTCTTGTTGAACCTTCGAAGGTTGAGGCCATTATCAATTTACCTCCTCCTTCCTCACTCCCTGAACTCCAAAGTTTGCAGGGGAAAGCAAACTTTCTATGTAGATTCATACAAAACTATGTCGAGTTAAGCAAAGTTTTTACCAGGCTTTTGAAACAAAATGTTCCTTTCGTTTGGGATGAGATCGCTGATCTATCTTTTCATGCTTTAAAACACGTGTTGACCCATGCACCGTTACTGCATCCACCAAATTACAGCCAGGATTACTTTTTATACTTAGTAGCCTCTGATCCACTATTGGAATGGTATTAGTTTAGGAAGATGAATTCCACAACGAACATGCGATTTAATATCTCAGTCAGAATCTCAATCCCATAGAGATTAAATAATCACATGTGGAGAAATTGGCCTTGGAAGAAGTTCAAGTTGTCCAACATTCTTGTCATTACATTTTATTACGAAAAACAATAGTGATTTCTAACTGTAACTCGATGATGTACATTTTGACTAAAAAATTGCTCGGGGGAAAATACTCTAAATGGATAGTTATCCTTTAGGAGTTTGATTTAGAATTTTAAAAATCCAAATCAAAGAAATCACTGGTATTCGTCGAACTTATGTGTGACTTCCCGAATACTGAGATAAAAACTATGGTAGAGCATCCAATCGATGATGAATCTCTGTTTCTTATCAGTATGTTAGATCCTTGGTATGGGGATATCATCATTTATCTCCAAACCCAAAATTTTCGGCCTGAAATTTCATGTTCACATCGACAAAAGATCCGTTACCAGTCTCAGCAGTACAATATCATTGGAGACACACTTTATTGTCATGGTGCAGATTCTTTATTTCGACATTGTTTGACTCATGAAGAGGTTGAACGAGTTTTTAATGAATTCCATTCTGGAGCATGTGGCGTTCATATGTCTGGGTATGCCACATCCCAAAATATATTGTGCACTGGTTATTTTTGGCCTTCGTTATTTAAATATTTTATTCTTACAGTCCGAAAATGCCACAACTGTCAAATTTTTGATCGGAAAATGTGTGCACCACCAGCTCCTCTTCACCCCATAATTGCTATCGGTCCATTTCCAAAATGGGGTATTTATTTCATTATGTGTAACCCTCACTCGGCTAGGAGGAATGGGTATATTATTCTCGCAGTAGATTATTTTACCAAATGGTCTGAGGTGATGCCTACATTTGTGGTAGATGGAAAAACTGCAACTACTTTTGTATTCAATCACGTGATTGCTCGATTCGGTGTACCCCAAGCTATTGTTACTGATCATGGGAGTCATTTTTAAAACATGATGACGACCAAAATTTCTGACCAACTTGGCCTGCGCCATGATAGCTCTACTCCATATTACCCACAGGCTAATGGTCAGGTTGAAGTCATCAATAAAGTTTTAACCACTATGATTAAACGGATAATCGGAATTCATAAATCGAATTGGCATACTATTCTTTTCTCAGCACTTTGGGCATACCGAACCTTAGCAAAAACTATAATAGGGTTCACTCCTTTTCAACCGGTCTACTATTTAGAAGTTATGTTACCGATTGAATGTGAAATAACATCACTCCAATTAGCCATAGAGTTACTACCAGCTACCTCTGAGAAGGAAAAATGCTTTTTGTACTTAGCACAATTAAATGAGACTCAACGCACCACTGCATTGGCAGCCAAAGCTCATAAAATATGCATTAAAGCTCAGTATGATCGAAGTGTTACACCTCATGTTTTTTCAGAAGGTGACCTAGTATTGGTATATGACCAAGCTAATGATAAACTAGGAGTTGGAAAATTTGAACCCATGTGGCATTGTCCTTATATCGTCAAGCGAGTGCTTACAAAATGGGCTTACGAATTGATTGATTATGATGGGGTCTCTTTAAATAAACCTAGAAATGGACTTTATCTAAAGACATATTATGCTTGATGTTTTGTGTGAATATCTCATCTGTAGATTAGTTATTTTTTCTAGATTAGCTGTTTTAGATTAGATGAGTGTGTCTAGTTTAAGTTTGCGTTGATTACTATCCATGCTTATCTTGATTACTCTTGATATTTCAGATGTTGACATCCCTTGAAGCGTACATTGGTTTTGTTGATGGTGCCTATTGTAGTACACAAAATATCTCTTCTGCAACCTGGGTTAGCTATTCACCAACCGATGAGTTAGTTTCTATGCATGGGGTAAGCCTTGGTAAAACCATGAATAATGTTTCATAATATAACGCAGTGATTGAGTTATTATCAGATGCCATTTCATTTGGCATTTTACGTTTGATCGTTAGGTTAGATTCATAACTCATTGTATTACACTTAAACAGAGTATACACAATTAAAAATCCAGTGTTACTAATATTATTCTTGAAGGTTCGTCTCTTGGAAAGGAAGTTTGATTACATTGAATATCAACACATTCCAAAAAAATTAAATACATTGGCTAATGCATTAGCTAATAATGTTATAAATAGACATTTGCGACATTAAAATGGTAAGTTAAAACAACATTGAATAAGTGTTGAACAAGATAGCCATCGAAAGTAGTCATATCATAGATAGAGTTTGTGTTCAAAAAATATTACATCATCTAGGATCATAGGTTTAAAACACCTTCTGATCCGAAAGGTATTGATACAAAAATAAAAAATACAGTGGTCTTTGATAATCATCCACTATCCATGGTGATGATCGTGATAATACACTATCGCTCGTGCCACTCTATGCAAATATCTCTGAAACTGGCTAGGAATGCCAACAACATGCCTTTGGAGGCATAGAGGAATATTGTCCATACTAGTCTCTCGTATGTCTCTGGTCAACCTCTTCAGGTTCTGCTCTAAATCAGTGAGAATCTCTGCTACCTGGTTCTCTGGCATTGTAATAGCATCTTTTCGCTTCCTCTCAAAGAAACAAAGATTGGATGGTCTTCATGGACCAACATCTGCATTTAAATTTTTTTCATTAGTACTAGACGATTGAAAAAAAAAAAAAATATAGTTAAAAACACATCAAAATGATTTATTTACCTAATTCATCCCATTGTGTTCCTAGAGGAAGAGGCATATTAGGGTCACCACGGAAATCTATCCCAACATACGGAAAATTTTCAATGGCAAAGATTTGGTTCTGTAACCAATGAAAGTATTGGGGTGTAAATCAAAGTATCTCAAAACCCTCTCCATGACGGGCCATCACTTGTACCTAGTGGGCCATCCGAGGATCTTTGATTCCACCAACATCAATCAAGATAAGCTGGGGGGCAAGAGATGGAATCCTCTCTAGAGCAAAAGAAACTACGATAGCTCCATATCCAAAGTTTTTTAACTTTGCGTTCTTAGCTCTGGTCAATTGCCTTTTTACATTAGCTAATACTTCTTCACACCAGTTAAAGATGGTGCCTTTGTAGCATTCAACCGTTGTCTACATCTGGGCTCTAGTAGCCACATGTGGAGCTGCACTCCCACACAATCTAGCCACTATGAATGCAATTACTTTGAGTTCAAGATAGATAATGGTTTTTATATCAATGTAATTGTCTTTTGGATTAGCCTCTTTGTTACAAAATTCTTGTTGATAGCTAGCTATATACTGGCCACCTTGCCTAGCCCCAAAACAAGGAAATAAGTTCTCCTCTTTTGGATAAACCTATAAGGAAGTATATATCCTCCAGCTCAATTTCGAGTCGGTGATCACTAATAATGAAACACTGTTCTTGAACATCCCACCTGTTCACCAACCATGTCAAGAGCTCTACTTGAGCCCTCATGCCTTGCATTGCCCAATATTTGTATAATTCACATTTTTTTAACATGCGCAATGTGGGTAAACTTCTGATGGATACCTCATCTAATACCTCATGTTCACGTTCTCTCCATTCAAGCATTGTGTATACTCTGCAATAGACACATTGAAAGATTAGATCCAATTAGAATGTAAAAATTTGGCTTAATTTGAGAGAAATCATATTTTTGTTTTGTTGATGACGCCTCCACTTTTTGAACTAAGACAGTGTGAGATACCACACGCATTATACATGAAAAGTGTGGGACCCCAATAATTTTCATTTGGAAAATTATCGGGGTCTGCGGGTACTATGTGTATCACCTGCGGTACCTCGAGAGAAATTTTTTGAACCTATTTTTCTCTTAAAAAATGGTTTTAAAGCCTAAAGAGAGAATGTAAATGGACAAAAATCAAGAGAAATGTGTTGTGGATTACCTCGATTCGACAGTTTTGGATTCAGACGGTCGGTTTTTCTGATATCTCCTTCGGAAATTTTCTACCAAAAGCTCTCAACTTTCACTCTGGATGTAAATGGTAAAAATGAATTGGTTGAACTACTTTTTATAAGATATTTTGAATAAATAAAATAATATTTTATTTATTTTCCACTTTGAAAGGTTGTTTTTCAAATAATTTTAACTTATCTAAAACATTTATGTTTATTTTTTGGGTTTTTGTGCAGAATACAAGATTTTCGGGTGAAATAATCATTTTGGCCATGAGTATGCTTTTTGTTACTTTTTCGAACTCGTTAAAACTTACAGAAAAAGCGACATATGAGTACATTTTTATCACTTTTTCGAACTCGTTAAAACTTACAAAAAAAGAAAAACCATGGAGTTCTCTTTTAAGCCCTTTTTCAGACTCTCTAAACATGAAAATATGGCTGAGTACTTGACTATTTGAACTCATGAAAGGAAATGAACAGTTGTCCCTTCAGTATAAGTTTAACCCTTTTCCGGGCTGAAATGGTCTATTTACGAAAAAGGTATACATTGACTAATCATTGTCCATAGAGTTCTCTCCTACATTATTTTATCCTTTTTCGGGCTTGAGAGACTAAATTTATGAAAAGGAACACCCATCGAGATTTCTTAAGTTTTTCTTCTGACTCCCTAAAACTGAAAAACACCAAGTTTCGCCTATACTGGACTCGTTAAAACTTAATAGTAAAGGACCTGTCAATTTTAAATAGGAACGAACCAATCCTTCTTAAGGTTCGATTTTAATACTAATTTGGACTCATTCGAAGAATGAGCTTATATTACAAGAAAATGTTATCCTCCTCAAGCTTGTCAAAAATAAAGAGGTACTTGCCATAAATGGTGGGGTAAAAGAGAGAAAATGAATCCAGTTGTCACACTTCGTTTCAAAAAGTTGTATACCACTCTTGAACACGACACTTTTGTCACATTCATATTTGGGTTGGGAAAAACCTTTGGCCAAACAATTAATCAAACCACATTGAAAGTCTTCAACCTGTTTCTGGGTAATAGATTTAGGTCAATCATCACCATCTGTAGTGTCATTATGTGTTCAAGAGATCAGTTTAATAAACCATTCATCACAAAAATTTGTCTCCATTTGCGTTGACCATCCCTGAGTCATTCCTTGCATAAAATTTCTTCAAAACTTGATCTAATGGTTTCGTGTCGTAGAATTTCCTATGACAGATCACTTTCTATCGACGATAGCTCATCATCTAGAAATTTGATCTAGAATCATAACAATACCTTAGAATCTGGATGCCCTAATGGCAGGTTTCTCGCCTTCGATGATAGGTTGCATCATTGACCTTCAATTGAATGATTCTGTGAAATGTTTGACTTTAGATCACAAACTCACATTTCATAGATTTTACTGAGTACTTTGAGAACCATTATCATTATTGGTGATTTCTCTCACACTTGTTAACAATTCACATCATTAACTGGCAATCAAGTGGTTTCTACCATGTTTGAGTTCGACACAATCAATTGCATGGATAGAATCATACTAATTCGAGAAGTATATTTTCCATCATCCAGGTTGTGAGGAATTTTATTATTCATTATATAGTAGACTACTCATAACATATGGTTGCATCCATGCTGTCTCTACTACTTCATGTAATTATAAAATCATTTTTGTATCAGAACATGTAGTTAGTTTTGATCTGAGTATGGGAATGCCTACCTCACGGATGATATATATATATATATATATATATATATATATATATATATATATATATATATATATATATATATATATATATATATATATATATGCTTGCATTGAATGTTTTTTCATGGTTTCAACCGGTGTGCCTACAACTCGATCCTTGGAATGATAAAGTACTTCACTCTTTAGAAATCTTTAGAACTCTTCATACTTTGCACTTTAGGGGACAATTTGTTACACTAAAATTTGTCACCATGAAACTTAACTATCTATATGGGTTCATCATTACCTATTTATTTCTTCCTTAGAAGTCTAAAAACATAAAGTTCCTGAACCAAGTCTTGGAACTGGAGAAAAGCTCTTAAAACTCCTAAAAAGTCTAACTCTGCATTTTTCCTAGTCATTCCCTGTGGTACCGTGGCTAATTGCTATAAAAACTGCGGTACATCCCGCACGTAAAGCTCATTAAAACTGCAAACCCTCATAAAAGGTAAAATAAAGAGAAAAGTAAGTTCTAGAAGCCCAACTGGTCAAATATTCTCTCAGCTAGGACCTTCTAGAAGTGTTATCTGGTCGAGCTTCACCCCTTCCATTCATGAACCTTTATCCCTTCATAAATGGAGTAATCCCTTGGTTTTTGGAGCTGAAATCCCATGATGAGAGGGCTTTATCCCTTCCTTTTTGGAGCTGAAACTACCTCTCTTCTGCTATAAATTGAGACCAAGTTTCAGTCTCAAGGGTACTTAGTACTTGGTAGTTGGTATTTACTTCTTAGCTTGTAGAAGAGAATTGTTGAAGAAACTATACTCTCCATATTTAGCATCATTGGCATGAGAGAGATTACATACTCATGGCCATAGTCTTATGGTGATTCAAAGAGTTGAAGTCTTGTCAAACTGAGGAAAACGGTTGTTCAGGACCCCGGAAGAACCTGTAAAAAGATCAAGGCGTCAAGGTTGTAAGGTTTCTTCTTTTATTCAAAGTTAATACAAATGGATTCTATTTTCTCATTAAGTTTTTCATCTATGTTTTGAATAATTTAATTCTTGGATTCCTTGATCACTAAGATAGATTATTGCTTTCGAATTATCATACTTTGTAGATTATTTTGATCTTGTTTGCCTGTCTTTGATTGCAGATCTTATATGATGGATCGATAAATTCTGGAGCCACTGGATTGAAGATCGAGAAAGCGTTGGACTTTAGGTAGGAGCATCTATCTGTAGTTAATGAGTGATTCTTAAGCAAACTATTCTAGAGAAAATGGTCTACATTTGTCTGTTTGTTTCTAGATAACCTTAGGATACTAGGGAGATCGATTTTGTCCGCAAGAGGGATTCATCTGTGTAACAGTTACTGGAGCTTTATAACACAACTCATTACGATATTTACAAATTTTCTTCAACCAACAAATAAGATAATATGATGTCTGTATTCGCAACAAGGGAATACATAGGCTCACAACTCCACCATCAAAGTAATACCAGATTCACCTCATTTCCAAGAAGTCCAAATTCCACTGCAATAGCCAAATTATACATCCAATGTCTAACGCTACCATCTTGCACCACTTGTCGTCTCAGTGAACAATTACCGACCCATTGTTCCAGGGTGCACTCCTAAATTGCATCTGATTCCATATGGAAATGCTAATGAAAAAAAAATCCATCCCTGACCTTACCTTCTTTTCTACATAGTCGCTCAGGGAAACTGGTCACTCCCTTTCATGTAGTGACACACCTTCCAAGTTCAGCGAGTACTCCCATCCCGAGAAGTGCATCCCTTGGCAAGGTTTCCTCGCATCGGGAGGTCCAAAAAACAAGGCATAGACCTGCCTCAAAATCATCATATGGGTCATATCATGCTCATGGAAATCAATGGAATCTATTGGGTACCAATGTCCCACAATGACGTTGCTACTGACACTAGTACATTTGGGGGAAATTCCAACACTTGGTTCCGACACTTTTGACCAAATGTCGGAAATTTACCCAAATTTTTTCAATCCCGCCCGAAACCGTCGCTATACCGACATTTAGAGAAAAGTGTCGCAATACCAACACTTAGACAAAGTGTCACAATTGTGACATTTAGAGGAAGACGTCACAATTGTGACACTATGCCCCAAAGCATCACTATTGCGATGGCTGCCTCCAAACGTCGCAATTGCGACACAATGTCTAAGTGTCACAATTGCGACGTTTGGAGGCATCCGTTGCAATAGTGATGCTTTGGGGAATAGTGTCGCAATTGCGACGTCTTCCTCCAAACGTGGTAAAAGACCGGAAAAACGGTTGGCTTACAGAGCAGCGCGAGGAGTAGGTCATCGAGGCACCTTTGTGATTGCGCATAATTTGGAGAGAAAATAGTAGTAATGAGAGAGGCTCCTTTAATTGAGTCTTTGATTTGTGAAGGTATGGATTGTCCAGCCTGCAATTCTATGCTGTCAAGAAAGACTCGCAATCCTCTCGAAACAAGACTGTTTTGAAGATGCCTGGCGAAGAAATGGACATTGTGTTCACGACTGTTGATGAACACATCGTAGTCCAGCGAAGAAGGCACTAAGGAGGGTATTCTCAGTGAATGAGGGATTGTGTGTGCATTTTGCATAAGAAATTGAGAAATATTGAATAAGGCCCTGTTAGAAGAGCAAGTATAACCATGCTCTGTCTATTAAAGGATGGTGGAATTTGCCTAAAGCTTACTCCCCACCTGTTTCAAGTAACAAACGTTGGTTTTTTAAGTGGATGATCGATGGCGTAGCTTGATCTCTATGGACAAGGAAGAAACCAGAGTTAATTGGCGTTGAAACTTTAAAGCGGAACCTTGAAGCAGAGATGAAACGGAACCGCGATGCATAAACAGTAAAGGTGGTATTCGGGAATGGGTTATTGTTTTCATGCAGGTCCACTAGTGGTAAGTTGTATTGAAATAAAAAATGCGATACCACAAAGCAAATGCCACGTGGAGCCATATGGATCGTTGGATCCACTCGACGTTTAAACAAGGTGCATTTATATGAATGTGGGCCCGAGCATCCATTTATATGCTGTGATTTTAATTCAAATCGAAAACATAAAGGTGGTAGGCCTATATCAATGCGTTTGCGGAGTTAACGCCCATATGAATATATGTGGGGCCGAGTAATATTATATAGGGTACGGGGTTAATCATAATCGAGGCTTATGAAGTTGAATGGTATGATTAAATTTCAAGAAATGGTAAATGCGTTAGGCCAATATATATATATATATATATATATATATATATATATATATATATAAATTTGCATAGTTGAAGGCGAAATCTTGGTGGATCATAAGTACAAGGTGAATGTCGGGTTAAATGATATATGTATATTTACTATATATGTATGGGCTCATAACCATATAGTGAAGGTAAAACACTCCCACACAAGCAGTATACCTTGGGTGCATGGTTTTATAACCATTTGTGTAAAAGGGAAATGAAATTGACTATGGTTGAGACCATAGGTTGAGCCTTTGACAAGAAGCTCCCAATAATACTCAGCACTATTTCGATAAAATAAATAAATAAATAAATAGAAATAAAATAAAATAAAGATAAAATTAAAAATACAAATAAAATAAAATTTTTAATTAAAACATAAAAATAAAATAAATAAATAAATAGAAATAAAATAAAATAAAGATTAAAATAAATAAATAAATAAAATTAAATAAAATAAAAATAAAATTAAATAAATTAAAATTAAATAATATTAAATTAATAATTATTATTTTTATTAAAAATAAAATCCAATATTCCATATCGTCACAAACAAACAAAATATTCAGCTCCTTCAGTTATTACACATTTAACCCCTCATATAGCACAAAATGATTCACATCTCCTCCTTCCGACATTCCCTTGCACCCCCGGTGCAATTGTTTGTTTATAAGATTATATGATACATGTGAGATAAAGGTTTATTATTTATCATATATAAATAAATTTTATCAATATTGTACATTTACACTTTTATGAGGTGATGTTATGAGTAAATTCATAAATATCTCTTTTTAATCCTCATTTTACTCCATGAATATGTTTGGAAATGAAATTTCAATAGATTAATTTTCTCCTAACCTATGTATCATCAATATTGTGCATTTACTTTCTTGATTATGAGGTGATGTTATAGGTAAATCCATGAATATGTTTAGAAATGAAATTTCAATAGATTAATTTTCTTGCTATTATATGTTTTATGAAGATATGGTAAGGAATTCTTTCTTGTTCTTCTTAGAAATAATTATATATAATTTTTTATTTTTTTTCAAAATAGATTAAAAAAATTATATGAGAAAAATTATTAATTCATCAATATGTGTGTGTGTGTGTGTTGTGAGGAATAATTTCATAGTTCATTTTAATGGTTCATTATATAATCATGTGATCATCACCAATGATATATCTTAAAAAGCAACTGAAAAGCCATGTGTACAAAATCGATGTATACTCTAGAGAGTGGTTCTCATATCACTACGTAAATTGTTGTATGGTACTTCAACAAAATTATAAGATAAATTGTAATACACATCATATATGCACCATAACAATTGGTGCAGGGTAAAACCCACCGACAACACCTTTGTACTCAATCCAATTTTCTCTATCAACTCTTCTAGCTGTGGGAGTTTCCTCCAAGGATCATAATACCCCCAAGGCCTATGCCATGCCTTCTCGCATGCAGAACTTCTTCACTTGATGTTTCTAAAACATACTATAAGTCCCCACGTTCTATGGTCTAATCCCCATCATACCTATCAACATTCAACTGCTCTTTACAAACCCCGAATATAATGACTAGCCTACTCTCATAAATATATACCCCAATAAATACAAGCCACTTAGGAATTAAACCCAAAAACCTTGGGCTCACTCATTTTACATATTTGAATTGATATTCGAATGTATCAACTGCTCGACCCTCTCGTATTTCAACCGTGATGTTTAATGTATGTCGACCTTGTCAATTCAAACTCCGTCACTTGGTTTCAACCAAACGCATGGCCATTCACATAATTATACAGTCCTCCTTATTATAATCTCCACCAATCGTCAAATATCATAACAAATCTCGAATTTGGTCTATAACTCAATGGTCATACATAAACTATTCTTGGCTCCATAGTAATTTACTTCTCAATCCGACGATCGATGGAGCATCGCACTGGTTTGGAGGATCCAACGGACACAACGGAATCTCACGTAACGAACACGCCCAAGGGTTAATCTACAATGAGAATGGTTTTATAATTCTGCCCTCAGTCACGTGTCACACGGAGACATATGTTGTGTCCTTTTCACCAATTCTGCTTGCCACCTCCAAACTTGCGCGATATCGCCGATTTTCCAAATGGTTGTTTTACTATGCACTTCGGTCACGGTTCTGCCTCTTATCTTCCAGGTTCCGTCGAGCTTTCTTTTATTACACTCTGCCTTCGATCCTTTGACTGACATCTTCCTGTACTAGTTTTTTTTCTTCAATTAAGGACTCACACTCCATGAGGTTCCTTCACACGCCAGTTCTATGTACGTGGTAGCACCGATCGAACCTTGAATCGAAGGCTCGAGCACAATTCTCTATTACACTATGGGGAGATCCATAATTTGGACCTGTGGACCCTCTCTACCATGGAATTTCCCACTGTATTACAGAAGTCTCAACCACAACATTTCCATACCATTTTCCAATGCCACACCATCCACTGTCATGGCGCCTAACACGGGTTATCACACAACTTTATTCATCCAAAAATTCTTACACCGAGTTAAACTAATATCCAATGGGTTCGGGAAAGGCTAGAACCTCTCGCACAGAGGCTAGTAATTCAGGAAAGGACTGAGTTCCTCGTTCAACATACAGGACCCCATTAAACCACAATTATCGAGTATGTATTCTAGACTACTATACAGTTGATTATCGGGACATAGAAATCATTCACGCCATAATTAACTCGACAAATGCACAATACCATTGAAATAAATCTACATTTATGCAGTGAAGTACTTACAACTTTGGCTTGACTAGATCTTTGAATTACTTGGCCCTTCTCCTCTATTCTGTCTCTACGACAATCCTATGCAGCCTATGTGGTTCTCTATGCAGGTCTGCCTTATTATGCCTATAAGGCTTATTTTTATACAAACCCTGAATCAAATCAACTCCTCTAATGCTCAAAACTCTTCATATCTCTAACTCTGAGACTAATCCTCTGACAGACAGAGATGGACTCCTAAAATTAGCTTAACTTCTGAAACTGACTATCTCTTCAGGTGCCCATTAGTCATTCGGGCAGTTACATTTTCTTCTCTAATTAACTAAAAATAACTCAAATATGAATAAATACATGGGGAAATAAAACATGAGACCCCCCTTTACATTTATTTATGGATAAAGGTTGTTTTGAGCCTAATGCCCCTGCATCAACAATTACCATACAACTAATTTTTTTTAGGATACATGTGGCATTCTAGGGGTAAATTCCATATGATGTGTATATCAATATATTAGGTGTTGGTAAGTTGTGAGTATCTAATAAATGATAAGGAATATCCATACATCATGATCTTGTAATGTGATTATAAATTGTGTCTATAATTTCCATAAAATATATAAATGATTTGTTTAAAAAAAAATCAACACAATCAGCCCTAAACAATTCTCATGATGTGGAATGTCATTGGAAAAACCAAAATGATGGTCACATGTCCCATTTATATGGTAATGGTGATCATATATATGTTGTAGCGACACTTGATGAGTAATTAAATAAATCTTAGAGTGTGACTCATTGTGCCATATTTTTTTAAAGCATGATTTGTTTTCCTAGGTTTTACTAATTTGTTAACGTATTTTATTCATTTGGAAAGCTAATTCATGATGCTTTAAGTAATTAGGACCTAATGAGAGATCATCTTCACATCTTCACTGAAATATATTTGGTAATTGTAGTCACTATATGAACCGCACATGCATGCTACTTAAGAAAAATTGAAATATAAACTATAATACACATCTTATATATGCCATAACAATTGTCATACAACTTATTTACTTCTAGATACATATGAAATACTTCAGGTAAATGCCATATTATGTGTATACCAATATAGTAGGTGTTGGTAAGTTATGGGGATCTAAGAAATGATAGGGTATCCACACATTAGTGCCCTGGTGAATTTTTTGCATAATTTTCTATTTGTTGTAATTTTGTTGCCTGGATTTGTTATAGATTTCAAATAATAAAATTATCTACCAATTGTTCTTTATAAAGAAGAAGTACAATAAGTAGTCACCTAAAAGTGAGCCATGTGAAAATATTGGTAACATGATTAACCTGGTAAGCTGTAAATGAAAAGTGAATAACCTCCACTCACCAACAGGTGGCAGGCAGGGTTGGAATTTGGATTTCTCTTTACCTGTCACAATTTTTTTTGACGTTTTGGTCATTATTTTTCTAGTCAATAAATGTTACGTTTAAAGTTTTGCACTTCATTAATGACGTTCTTGTAATAAATTAACCCTTCACCAATAAAAGTTTGATTAAAAAAATTGAACGCTCTTCCATTTTCTTTGGATTTTGGAGTTTGATATATCTGTGTCATGGACTTTTAATACCTAAAGTTTCAAGAGAAATCACTGATTCTTTTCAAACTAATATTTCCTCAATATATGCTATGATCTACTAAAAATTACTTCAAAAAGAAAGTAACCTTCCAATATAGAGAAAAAAACATGAACGAGCTTTCCCTAAATTGCAATAAATTTATGTTTATTGTTAATATTGCATAATTTGTCTTATAAAAACTGCATAATTGGACTAAGAACAGATCCTTAGTGCATTTTTTATTGTTGTTGTGATTAAAATAATGATCCAAAGAATGCTAAGGCACTTAGAGAAATCAATCTTTGTATTATTTCTCACAAAATCATGTTGAGTAGTGGAGACTAAGGGTTAGATTTTTTTTTGTCCTGAATCTCTCTATTAATTATGTATATGTAGTTATAAGAATAACAAGCCAAAGAAATCTCAGGCTTCCAGAGAAATTAGTCTCTGTGTGCAGAAATTAATGATTATTGTTGACTAAATGTTATACCATTTGAAATTGTTGAGCGAAATTAATCAGGCCATGATGTACCATTTGTCAGTATCTATTTTCTCATGTATGAAAGTTGATGTACCATTGAAAGTTTAATAATTCTATTGAAATTTTAATAACTATAATAACTATATATATATATATATATATATGTATGTATGTATGTATGTATGTATGTATGTATGTATGTATGTATGTGTGTATGTATGTATATATATTTTTTTTTAAATTTAATGATTAATAATAATTAAATTAAAATTCTTAAAAGACAAAATAAAAGCCTAATAATCACGAACTATTATGATAATTTAAAAATATAGAACTCAGGCTGAACATAGTTACAAAGATACCAAGAAAATAAGAGTGCATGTGCATGATAACCTCTTTCTTGACAACCTATGAATGCCATTCTCAATGAAGACTCAAGACTCAACTGGATTGGATTGTGTATCAAAATAGTAGGAATGAATCAAAGTTAAATGAATGAATAACTTGATCAAGAAAATTTATAGGGAAAGGTAACTTGACTATCAATCTACTAAACCTAACTTCCATGATAAAAAAAACACCCCCACCTTCTCAGTGGTCCCATCATGGTCCACCTATTGAAAAACAACCAACAAATATTATTTTTTATATATTTTTGCATGGCCATTGGACAATGATTTACTATGGTTTTCCTACTAAATTCCAATGGATGATTATTCAAAAATATTGAGAATTAGTTTAGTCTCAAGGCATAGCCAAGACTCTTATTGGATAATTATAGATTACCTCTCCATTGGATGATTGTACATTTTTCATCTACTTTTTCACGTGAGTTTCAGTTGATGCTAGATCTTTGCCTTCTATTTCTTTAGTGAAGCTAAGAGTTAACTTTGATCTTACATTAATAACTATACTTGCATGAATATCCATGCTTTTATAATTCCCCACTGTGGTCAATGTTGATGTATGGCCTTGGCCCATTGATCTTACAATTAACTCACTATTCATATTCAATTTTCTCCAGTTCAGCCCAATAAAATAAGGAAAACAGAAAATGAAGTCTTGATTTATCTTTCCAGTGCTCCTACATAATACAAATACTCTTAAAAACCAATTAATATATAAATTGTCATCATTCATGCTAAAATCAGTTTGAATTTTTTTAATGAATCTGCTTATAATTAATAGATTACATTTCTCACAGAATAAGATATAATTTAGAACTATGATTTCACAATAATAAATTACCCTAGTAGTTCAAATTTCGAACATACCTTATGAAATTAAAATATGGCAGGTTAATGAGCCAATCTAGTTTCCTCAGAGCCAATCTTGAGGTCGACCTAAGTATGAATGCCTTGAGAGTGTGAGTGTAAGGAACTAGACACCTAAAGCTTTTATTTTATGCTTGTGTAATTCACTATTTGACCGTCAAGCCGAGCCACTAGATATATTAACACTACTTCATGTTCGGGAAGATTGGCATTCTAATTTTTTAGTGCTATAGCCGTACTTTTTCACTGCTTCACTAATCACAACCTTGGAAGTTTGCAGGGTAACAAGCTTTATTCTTTCTTTGGTGTTTTATGTAAAAGAAAGGATTTGTGAACTTTCTGTAATAGGAAGGGGAAAACTAAATTGATTCTAATTTTAAAATATCAATAATGATAAGTGGTAATTCCTTTATTAAATTTTTAATTTTGAGTGAGCCAAAAAATTAAATTTCCTTAATTTTTGAGTACAGCCTTGCAATTGCGAAGAGGACTACTGTTGCAAAATTATTGGTAAGTGGAAATTAAAGGGTGTAAGAACATTTTTGAAAAAATTTCAAACGTCAAAATTAAGTCTTCTGTCCTTCCTAGCACGTCACGGAAAATGGGAATCCACAAATTCTAGTTTTCAAATACGTGCAAAACGCCTTATGACAGGCAAAATGGAGGACTGGTCCTATGCTGCTACATGAGTTAGGGTTTCATGTGGCAGCAGGGAACCTTGTATAGTTTTTCAAGGATAGGAAAGGAGAATATTGTCAATTAATCATCACATGAAACTTCATCACCATTTGAAAATTGTGTCCTAATTTGAAACAATAAGACTACCCAACTATTTCATTATTTAATTTAGATTGTGTAATACAAAAAAAATATCCTAGATAACTTAAATAATGTAAGCACTTTTGCAAAAATTTAGTGGGGAGAACCTTCAATTACATTTATTTTGAAGATCCACTTGCATTTTAACCCATTTTAATTAGTCTTTCATGGCTATTCTAGTAAAAATTTCAACCTCTTGTAGAAATTTGTTTGTCACCTGTATTAGAAATGCAAAAATCAAGTGTATATAAAAATGATTTGAAATGCAAAAATCAAATGTGCGCTACATAAAAATGATTTTATTAAAAACTACATTAACTTCTGATATCACGCGCGCATTCACCCTCAGCTCTTGTAGAACAGCATTCACCCTCAGCTCTTGCAGAACAGCGCCATTCACCCTTAGCATTCGCCCTCATCTCTTGCAGAACAGCATTCGCCCTCAGCTCTTGCAAAATGGTAAGTTCATACTGCATGCCCTTCCTCCTATAGTAGGGTTGACTCTGTTTGGGTTTTTTTTGTCAATTCCATTGGATTGTGTTAGGCTATAGGGTTCTCTCTAGATGTCTTCCAATTTTATTTTGGATGAGTTTCAAAGAGGATGTGTAAGATGTGTTTGTGCTTGCACGAATTTGACTCCACCAATTTCATGAAGTTTAAGCTATGGATTTTAGTTCGAAAAACTCATCCACATCAACACCCAGTAACGAATTTCCCTTGGTCTGATCTATATTGAAGGTGAAGTGCAAAGTGGTAGAGAATGGGAGATCGAAAGTCATCAACTTTATCACAAGGGTAGTACTCCAGATCGAAAGTGATGAGCTTTAGTTCTCCAGATTTGGGGATTTTCTGATATTTGGGGATTTTCCGATGACATACCAAAGGTCACATCCATACAACCATATCAAGGTCAATGTTGAGATCATTCTCATATAGATATAGGTCACTGATATATAGGGTTAATATCATCATCACTATCCATGGAAACTGAATGGTTACAAAATCTGTGATTGTGGTTGGCTCATTTATAATTATTACCCATTTACAGTAGAGCACAGAAACACTAAATATGGCTCGAGCAGAGCCTTTACAACAGGCAATGGAATTGCAACTGCTTCATCAATAACCAATAGCTCCACTTGAGAAAAAATTTCATAATCTTGGGGCTGGATATACTGCAGAGCAAACAATTGTAGTTATCATTTGTGCTCCAATATATTAATATACCTTTTACATTGAACTGAAGAAAGGGAAACACTCAAATGCTAGCCATCATACAATGCTTTGACATAAGAGTTTTGAGTGACATACTTGAAAAAAGAACTCATCCATTGATATTTATAATAATTTGAGTTATTCAAGTTAAACGCAATGTCAAGAATCAAGATTCAATACCCTCTATTATCTTCATCACCCAATAAAGATTTAAATTTTTCCCAAAGAAACGCTTATTAAATTGGCAGTCATTATTTCTCCCTGCACTAAAAACCCTACATTTAAATGAAAACAAGCATTGCATTTCAACTACAAAAATCTATTAGTGTTCAAGTGTACATGTGTGCATCACTTGTGTAGGGTATTCCTTTTCCACTTTCACATTATCCAAGAATGTGTGCAGTATAGTTCATATTTTTTGTGATTTAGATTATCTTGAAAAGGAAAGGTAAATTATTTCCCATGGAAAAAGAAGGTTTTCCCTTTTTACTACTAGAAATGGTACAACAAAGTTCCATTTCTACCCGAAACTCCTATGAAATAGGAACCAAATAAAGGGCATGTCCTCAATGGACATCATTTGGCTTTGAAAATGGCCATTGCACCGTGTTGTTTCTTATATTACATCACGATATTTTCTTAGGTAATTTCTTGTTTCTTGAGATGAAAAGCAACCAAAGAAATTGTGAAGATCCTTTCAAGAAATAAATGACCATTTCTCAATCATATCTCAACTATTTTTTATTTTATTCAGTGGTTGCTTACTTTGAGAGAAATTTGACACTTTTATAAGGAATATAACATAAAAACACAAAATGGGAAGGAACTGATGAGGTAGATGACCCTTAGTTGTTGTCAATTAAGAATTGATAATACACGATGCATGTTATTTACTACAAACTAGATTCCTTCCTGGAGTTAGGACACAAAGTATTGAATCAAAGTTGTAGTTTCTAACTTCTTGTATTGGTTCATCGATATTGAAATTCAGACATTGCATGTATTCATTTCTTAATGTTTGAATAATTTTCATTATATCGTACAATAGGAAATTAGGAATTATGATTATTATTACTTTATGGATCTGTTAAGTTACTTTTAAGTTTGCATGGTTTAGTGTGAAATTATTCTTGTGTGCCCCTAGGCCCAGGTGAAGGAATGCCAAGGACTGAGAACACTATTTTTTAAATGATATTATTTCTTATACCCAAAAACCCCTCAACATCACTTCTGATTAGTTCTTAACAATAGTGTTGTAAACAATTTGAGAATTGATATAGAAAAATCTCGCACTTCTCAAGATAAAGTCCTAAAGCTAAAGTGTGATACCATGTGTAATTCAATAGCCCCATTGTCACCTCACTAACCTCTTTTCACTTCGGGCTAGCTCTCCTCCAACTCAAGGGGGGTTCTCCCAAGTAAATTTTAGGGATCTAATGGCCCAATCAAAACAAGTCAAGAGCCCCCTAACTCTCTATGTTTACTACTATCAATCAAAATATTGAACAATAGGGTCAGACATGCATCCTGAAGATAAAATTGCCAGGGCATTTTTGGGTAATTTCAAAGGGAAAGTCCCCAAACACATGTAATCAAGGAATTATAACGTGATTTCAAACATTAAATATCAACAAAATCATTTAAAGGATATTGAAATGAAAAAGGTGATGGAAGATAGAAAGTGCCTTGCTTAAATGCTCTAAGGAGTTTTCAATAGTTGCTCCAAAAGCTTCACTTCAAGGCCCTTCAAGATCGTCTCCAACAATGCTATACCATCAAATTCAACAATGTTGCTCCAAAAATGTCCTCAAGGTCTTCACAACAAGTTTACTAGAAGTTTCTCCAACAATATATTCAATAAGGTCTTCAACAAGGGTTAATTGCTCCTTTGTTTTAGAAATACTTTAATAATTTTTTTATCCACAGATTAGAAATAATGAAAGGAATCTCTTTAATAAATATGAGTTGAAGTCTGCTTCAAGAAGAACCAAACTCTATTTTCAACCAGGCCCAATGTATTCTTCCAAATAAGGTCTTCTTCTTGTTGAAGGTAAGGCTATTAAAAAAAAGAGATCTATTAAGAGGATCTCCAAACAGTGCACAAATCCAAACTCCTTGACGCAATGTATGCAACAACTAGCCCAAAATCTGTAACAATTTGAGGTTTGAGGTCTACAAATAAAAGAGCTCAATAAGAGACCAAATTTCCTTCTCAAATACTTCTTCAAGACCAGCTTCCTGTTGTGACTGAGATCCACTATTTTGCAAGAGATACATTTTATAATTTTTATGAACTAACCCAAAATTGAGCTCAGCCTAAGGTTTGCAATTTTGGTATGAAGTCTCAAGATCTACAAAAACAAATGTATAGGTCTTCAAGATAAGAAGTTTGAAAATTTCCAGCTGATTCGAGTCTACAATTATGAAAAATCCTGAAATCTGTACTAGATTCAAAGTATAACATACACTACCAATTGCACCAGGAGGCGCAAGGGAACCACATAAAAGAAAGAGTTTCTTGGAGGAGGAGTAACCACATGAAAGGGTGAACACAGTTTCTATTAGATAAAGAGAACGCTATAGTACCATCTGTCCAAGATCATCTATGGTCCCTCAAAAGCACCTTTTCGAAATTTTGGGGTAAAAATTCTAACATGTGAACCATACATGCCAATATCCAAAATAAAAGAAATTTTGTAGGTCTTCATGAAACCGAGTGTGGACATAAATATCTCATTAATCTAATTCTCGTCTTTCATCTTCAATATCAATGACTTGATTTCATGATGAATATAATTTCTGAACTTATTGCTAGTTTCAAAAACCAAGCACAATGAATGGTTTGATCTGCTACCCTTGTTTCTAATACATAAATAGCCAAAATTCCTTTCCAAACAGGCTGCAACGTTTTCTTCTGATGTGTGATTTCATTTTAAAAAGGTTCTTTCCAACAAAATCCTCATTAGTAATACACTGGCATTATTTCAGAACTGGTTATTGCTTGTTCAACCAAAGTTTACAAACCCTGCAAACATGGACTAGACCATTATGTGATCTACTAAAAAATATATTTAATGTATTATACATGTAGGGGATTTTTCTCATATGCATGAGCTAGATGATTAGAATTCCTCTAACCTACCCTTATGTTAAGGATCCCCTTTGACAACATAAAATCCCTATTTTTTTAAGAATCTTGTCTAAAATACTAATTTGCATGCCAAAGATTACTCTCATAGTGTGTACAAATTTAGCTCTCAAGGAAAATGGAGTTGCCTATGAGCATAGATATAAAATGGGAAAATTTGTGCCAAATAACACAAGGAGGAAATTCAGAGCCTTCACTGAAGCTTTTGGAGGCCCTTTATTTTACTATTATACAATTTCTCTAGCTCTTCACGGCCTCCAACCTCTTCCAGTTCCTGTGAAACTCAAAAATAAATAAACTATCAATACATACTCACCTAAGACCACGCATGAATAACTCTAAACACATTTTAAATACAAATATACAAATGGTTATAAGGGAAGAAGAAAACTCACTTTTGGTCCAAGGAAAAGACCATAGGGTACACCATTAAACTTGTCTGCATGATGAAGCTGCAGTGGCATTTAAACAAATCCATATGAGATCCACTAGTTACTGGAAAGAAATCTATGTCTAACTCACAGATAAATGAAGTGATCTATAGAGCTATGATAAGTAAATTAGGAACAAACCTAATGTGCAGCTGCTACCTTAAGAAGATATGGAACATCAGCAATAGGCCCAACAAGAAAGTGACGATGAACAAGATCATCATGGACAAACATATATGCCATCCCAAAAACGGTGATACCAAGCCCCTGAGGAATTTTTCAAAATGCACGGTAGGTTGATAATAGAGTGACTACCATACTACTGTTGAAAATCACCTTGACATAGCTATTGAATCAAACTTGGTTAAAATTTATAGTGATCACATCATTCTTTAAATAATACTGTCAATTTAGTACTTTTGTGAATTTCAATGGTAGCAACAGTCAAAACAGAGGCCAGTACTTACAGCACCAAAACAAAGGCCTGGCACAAAGCCTTTGTTAAAGAATCCATATGCCAGTAATGCAATGGCCGGACCAGCGTTGATAATGGAAAACACGTCATTCAACTCAAAATTCCCTAATAATCAATGGAACAAAAGGGGATTGCATAGTGCAAAACATATCTGCTATATTACAGCTGATTTTTTTTTTTTTTTAAAGTAATTCTTGGTCCACCTTTCTGTAAACTGTAGTTATACCTCATGCCCATGCCACAGCGAAGCATGCCAGAGAGCTCGGTGAGCCCAGTGAGCCCAGTATTCCATTCCAACCTATAAAAGAACATTTGGAGTCATTATTTTCTAAATATTTAGTTCCGAACCTAATACCAACAGCTCAAGTAAATAAATTGCACATACCGTGGCTCCCACTTCTAATGAAAATGTGCCAAAAATCTTTGTGCAGTGAATCTCTGCACCCTGCATACAAATTCCATCATAGAACAAGAAAGTTACCCATGTCATCTCATACATATGAGCATAAAGACAAGAGTGACATAACTACTGTAATATTTATTTGCAATGATAATGGTTAGCACCATTGAGTACGAACTCAAAATTCATGTTGCAAAAAATTTATTAAATACAAGAATTTCTGTGACTGCCAAAGAGAGCATGACCTGAAGTTGAGAAAAGCACATGTTAGGTAAGAATCATGTAACTGAACAATGTATAATTATAGTTTTTATGATGAAATAGATCCAACATTTTTATCTGGGGCAACTAAATTTACTTATATTGCAACATTGACTGAGAGATACCATATAAGTTCATCATAAAACTCATGGTAAACATTTGTAACAAGAATGTATCTATACAATCAGTATGCCTAGTGGTTATCACATTGTTAAAAGGAGAATCAATCTTCTTACAAGGATAATCCAGTTTCTCATCAAATATTCAATCTGGCCCTTTCCAATTGGAACCAAAGGACCAGGGACCTGTTTAGAGATTTCTGGAAAATTTCCATAACTCATATCTACAGGGTTCACAGTTTGTGAGGCAGACACACTCTTTAAGAAGGTTTACAGCGCGAAGTCGGCTCATAGCTGGATAGATGCAGAGACTCTTTTAATATAATAAGAGGATGATCTAACGAGTACCCCAAGTCTCTCAGACCCCCTAAGAAAAACCATAATAGACCATAAAAGAAAAACTGAAAGGAGCATAGCCATGGTGAGAACATGGGGCCAGTTAAGGAGAAGTAGAATTTTTCAGCTCAAACAATATATTTCAGAGAACATTATCTCCAGGAAAGAGAGGAGAAACCCATTCGAAAGCTGTTTGAATGGAATACATCAAAAGGCATGTTTCACCAGGAACAACTAAAATAGTTCAAAAATTAACGTTTTGATAGAAAAATATTACAATCTGGTTAATGATTCAATCCTCTGACATACCTTAGGATGGACAGATCTGCAGGCACCATAACCAGGAGCATATAAATCTAAAAAAACAAGCTTGTATCTAGCAATTAGAAGATAATCAATCAATTCATAGGCTGAATGGACTTCTACCATATTTGATGTCACTCCTTTTTCCCACCATCTTGATAGGTGGGGCATACATGTCTGTATTGCACGAACCTGGTAAGAAAATCACCCAACCAGAATCACTCTTAAAAATAGTGTTCTCATTGCTCAAGGTATGCTTTGGTAGCAAGAATCTAAAGAGGCCTAGAATAGGCAGTGTATATCTTTAGCCACTAGACTATTTTTTCCAATAGTAAAGCTTCCTTAGTCCTTTCCATAATCTTACACAGAGGTGGTATTATGCTCCATAATGAGAGTCTATTAATGTGAGTTCTGTTGGAGTATATACACATTTCAATTCGTTGCTTTTCTAGTGTTTTGTTTCAATTTTTTTGTGATTTATACACTGCAAACTCAATAATACTGAAATTATGAAGCTGATTTGTTTCGATAATTAATATACCTTTTGAGATTTTAAAATTTCACTACAAATAACCCATTTTAGTCTCATTGTCAACTCGTCTCTTGTTTGGCTGCCTTAATGTGCAATGACATGTTTCTAGGACTGAATTCAATGCAAGGCATATTTGAAACTCTAACTCTGTCTTCCGGTGTCTTATTAGAAATTATTTCAGTTTTCATTTTGTGTTTTCAAGTTTTTACATTTATAATTTTATTGCAATGTGGTAGACTGATCAGAGCAGTGCAGGAACAACCCCGAGACGGGATGATCGCGGAAAGAGGCCAGCGGAAGAACATGTAAAGTGCCAGCATTTCTCTATCTTCAAGTATTTTAGTTATTTACATAATTGAAATAATATTAATTTTGTTCAAATATGCAGACACCTAGCCATGGTACGCCTGATGATTCCCTCTATGAGGAAGAGCTTTCTTCATCCCTATCTCCAGTGCTCTTGTTGCAAAAAAAGGCACGAAATGCAAGGTCGAAATTTGATACTTTGATAGACGCGCCTCAAACACCTGAAATAGAAGAGAGGATAAAACAACTTATGACCCAGCTAGAAACATATCAGGTAATAATAAAAAGTCAAAAGGATATTTTTTTTGTTCTGCATGAGATGAATTGTGATAGTTTGATTTTTAATTTTTACATTGACTAAACTAAAAAAAAGTTCTTTTGTATGTAGCGTTTTTTGGCACTTGCTGAACCCGGTGTTGGTGGTAGTGGGACACAAGGGCAAGAGATTGCCCAGCAACCCTCTCGTACACCTTCTACTCCTTTAGGTGCCAGCCAAGAAACACACCCTGCCCAAGCAGACACCTAGCCAACCGCTGAACGTGTTGGCAATGATGAGGCTGATATGGCCAACTACATTATTGCGTTTCTTGGAGCTACATGTGTCAGCTCCACAGGGACCATTAATGGCACGTTGTTGGTGAACGATGAAGGTGTCCCTATAAAGCATGTACAACTCCCAGGTAAGTTTTAATATTTTAACTATTTCATGTACTCTATCTAAAACATATTTTATCATGATTTTTATTTTTAAATTAATGATAATATCTTTTTTTGTGTAGGAAACAATGATTTCTACAAGTTTTTGGAGAGCCATGCATTGGTAATTTTTTGCCCAACCATATGCACAAGGTGGAATTCCTAGAATTCCAACTTGAAAAAAGAACTTCTAGATTATCTAGAAGCCCTTTTTGGGGTGGGCACATTTGACAGAACAACGGTGGCTCGGGTAGCTGGCAAATATTTGAAATATAACAGGGACACCTATAGGACGCAATTGCAATTTAACCCTAGATACAAGTGTCCTCTCACAGTTCCAGAGAGTGCGTGGAGAGCACTCATCCATGACGGAAAAGAGAAAAGGGCAAAGAAAGAAGGAAAAATGCCAACTGGACCCGCAAGGTAAATTACAACTTTAATTCAATAGCTTTAATTTTCTCTATGTCTAAAATAAAGTGTGCTACGTCATATCTGACTTCAATCTTTTGATGCTAGGTTTCCTGACACCTCAAAGGCAACCAAAGCTAGGATTGAAAAAAAGGGCCATCACAAGCTAGGCCAGGGCGGCTACTTGAAATTAGCTGCAAGAATTGTAATTAAGTAGCTAAACATATTATAATTAATTGTATCGCCTTCCAACGTTTTTGTAATCCTATCAAATATGATTAAAAATACACAATCATATGTAATGTAGGGTGATGACTTCGGAACAAAAAATACAGAGGAAGATAAAAATATCGCTTTCCATTTCGGCTATCAAGCTGTAGTTGAACGTTGCAGAAGCTTGGGGCAGGTCCCAAGATCCAGAATGCCTGATAAGGTAAAACATTAACCTTTCAATATGTTTGTTTTCGTCCATAAATTTAATGTCTAATAACTTTGTTTAAATCAGGGGAGCAGCACTACCGACGAGGCAAATAACCCAGTTTTAGAGCCAGATGTAGATGATCCTCACGTGCAACTTGATCATTGTAGTGGGGACCAGGCCGACAATGCTACTATCAGTGAGGGCCGTGACGGTAATTAATTTCCACTTATAATTTTTTATAATTATACCTTGATGGTTGTCCTTATAACGTTTTTTGTTTAAATGACAGAGAATGTTTCCCTTGAGGATCTTACCACCAGAGAGGAAGACAGGGCAACAGTCCCAACGGCGACAACTGGTGCACCATGTAAATAATCTCATTGCAATTTTTTTTATTAATATTACCGAACTAGTTCAATGATATTTAAAAACTGATAATTAAAATTTAATATTATCTGTTTTTGTAGGCGATGCCCCGTCACTGGATGAGACCAGACATCGTGACTACGCAACTAGGTCAACAGTGCGGGTCGAAAGGCACGAAACAGGAGCAGAGCATGATGATATTGATGATGTAATTAGGAGCTTTAGAAATAGGAAGAAGAAAAAGAAAATTTGATAATGTAAAATATTGTATTATTATAAGACAAACGTTACCATACTTGGAATGTTTTTTGTGTTATATAAAAAACTCATTTATCATACTATTTTTATGTCAAGCATTAATTTCAATGTTTCCTTGCGTACTTTTTGTTGAATTGTTTTTTTATTAGTTATTGAATATTTTTTTTTATGCTCATGAAAGTAAAAATGAAATATAGATTGGGTATTGGGGAATTGAGAGTGATGTGAGGGGGGGGGGAGGGGCCATAAGAGCTTCCACCTTCACGTGGTTGGCCCTGTTTAGTAGAGAATAATTTATTGAAGCGATTTAATCTTGGAGCAAACCTCCCTTGATCCAGCGTAGCAACAAAAAAGTCACTGTTGACTTAGTTGCTACTCTTTCAGATCGTGGGAGGCTTGTTCCAAGTTCATGCGACTCAAATAAATTGTTCTTGAAACGAAGAGGAGCTTATTCAGGTATGTTTTGACATTTTCAACATATGTTCTAACATTATCATAAGAATGCATCTTAGAGTAAAAATACTACATCAATTACTTGTATTTATTGTATAGATAATGATGGATCTAGGTTTTTTGTATGTTTTTTTTCATCTATTTGATTGTAAGCAACTCTGCATGTTTCCTGTTGTTCACTATGATTTCTCCCATTACCACTCCCAAGATGAATCCGACTTTATTGTTACATAGGTTAATTTATTGTTACTATGATTTCTCCATTTACGATTTCATAGGTTACATCATGTAAAGTTGTCAATCTCAGGTTGGTGATGAGCTTTAGTTCTCCAGATTTGGGGATTTTCTGATATTTTCTCCATCATGTCATTCCTACATCACCTCGTTGTTTCAGCATGCCAATTGTCTACCACTTGTACCAATTGGCACATGTAAATCTCTGAGTGGTGCCACATTTCACCTATTTTTGGTCCACTTGACCACCTAAAAAACTGAAATCCACACACCATGTGTCTTTATCATGGAGTGCCATATGTCCTAGATATTTAGGCCGATAGGCCTTCTGTTATGAAAGAGATCAATTTTTTTTGTCAACACTTCTTATCTAGGCACGACACTTGTTACTTGTTTAATCTAATAGTCATAGTCTCTCGGGTTACCTTCTAGGGTTTGACATACCACTAGTTTCTGGTATATTTCCATGGAATCGATTTGAAAATGCCAACAACAATCCACACACCTGCAATCATCAACAAACCTGCCGTTTTAGTAGTTGCATTTCCGCAACTGCCAATACACCTACCATTTTAGTTGTTGCATTTCGGCAACTGCCAATACACCTACCGTTTCATTCTCCTGGACTCTGTGTATGCATATTTTTCATATAATTTTATCACGAAGTTGGCTGCAGTGCTTTGACATGCCTTTAAATATTTTTGCAGGTTAGAACACATTTCAGGCCAGAGCTATTGAATAGACTTGATGAGATAGTTGTATTTGATCCTCTTTCTCGTGATGAGCTCAAAAAATTTGCTATACTACATATGAAAGATGTATCTATTTGTCTTGCAGAGAGAGGTGTTGCTTTAGGGGTTACAGATGCTGCTCTGGATATTGCTCTTCAGGAAGCCTATGATCTTGTAAGTAATCACTTTTTTTTTTCTTTCTTTCTTATTCAGATTCTATCTTTCCAGGGGATGTGCCCGTTATGGTTTGTTATGAGACAGTTGAAAATTTCATCACCATCCCTCATAATATGTTTGATTGTGTTTATAAATAATAAACAATTATTACACCAAACAATAAACAATTAACTGTACTATGAGTAATATGATATCTTGAAATAATTCTCATTATAATTTCATAACCTCTACTCTCACTTGGTGGTTTCTATATCACTAAGTGTGTCTTCCTTAAAATTATAGTTACAGTAGACAATGAAAAATCAACTGCACTGTGATTGATATCTTTTATAATTCTTATTATAATTTCCTAACCTCTACTTTCACTAGGTGTATATATCACTAGGTGTATCTATTTTAAAATTATAGTTTCAATGGTAGATAAATTTTTATCTTAAAATTATAGCTTTGATGGTGATACCTTGTGATTGATAATGCAGTTTGAAGCAGCTTTGGCTTTGACTAATATAGTCTCAGGAACATCTGAGAATACAAAGGTTGTGATTGATTACGGGGCACTGCCTATATTTGTGGAACTTCTTACCTCTGGGAATGATAATGTTTGAGAACAGGTAGCATGTTTATTTTAGAGGCATAAAATTATTCTTCCCAACTATCTTTATATGTCTATAATTTTGGAATTTGATTTAAAAAACTAGTACCCAAATTTGAGTTCAACTGGTGTTCGTGTAAGGATATTTGGGCTTTATGAAATATTGCTGGAGACTCTGCAAAATTTAGGGATATTTCCCTCAGTCATGGAACTCTGAGGTAGGTGCTTGCCTAGTTGAATGATACTGCCAGAATTTTGATGATAAGAAATGCTACATGGGCTCTGTCAAATTTTTTTCGTGGTAAACCCCAACCATTATTCGAACAAGTAAGCAGAATACATTTTCTGCCTCTTCTTCGTAGTTCGCAGATATTGTGGTTTTTTTTTATAGAACTTGGTGCTTGGTAGATTTGGATGTAATATGGACCTAGGCGCTTGTTCATTACAATGACGCTGTCATCAGGTTTTAGAAAATGCTCAGAAATTTGGGTTTCACAAGGGGATTAACCTTGCTTGCAATTATCGATTATCAATCACATTCAAAAAAAGTCTTTCGTAGCATTGTTGAGCTCTTTGTAGGTGAATTTCCGAGGCAATTTCACAATATTTGAACTAAATTTGTCTGTCCTTTTCAATACTCTGCGCTTGTAACAGAACCAGACAAAAAATCTAGTGGCCAATGCAACAACAACAACACCTCTTGTTGCAATGCCTGCAATTCACCCTCTCTACACGCATGAATGACTATGGCACCCTCTTTTGTGAATAAGGTACTGGAGCTGAAGGTATTGGTTTCCATTAGGATCGTGGAATTCAACATCCAAAATAGTATCAAATTCCACTGCAATAGTATTCCCCGGCGAGGGCAATAGTTCATTGAGACCTATTGGACTCAGCACCCCCAAATAGCCTTCAGGGCTACCCAGAGTGTGATCATATGGAGCAATAACAAATGCTGATCCACCCCCAATTGAAATAAGAATAGGACCCACGTTGGTTACAAAAAATGAGAAACACGTTTTGAAAGAAGAAGAAACTTTCGTATTAGGGTCCAGAAATCTAACTGGGCTATTGTAAAATTCCCTACCTGCACTTCAAATTGGTACTCCAAACTCCATGCTAAGGCTCACTGTGCCATTCTTCAGATGATCATCTTAACCTAAAGTTTGATTCCAAAAAACCCAAGACCCCTGTTCTATGCCCAAGACCTCTGTTACAATGAGTAGAGTTCTGAGCGAAATAATTCACAATAGGAAGCAAAAGAAAGATCGCAAAATTTCTTTCTTTAGACTGATAATTTTCTATGTGAAAATTCAACTGCGGAAAGTAAAAAAATAATATCAAACACAAAAAATCCACAATGAAATTTGAACATGAGGATTTATAACCAAAGAAAAACCTCTCCAGGTTAAAAGAATTATAGAATGGCTTTAAGATTCTACTAATGAATGCTTACAACACCATAGCAATTACTGTCACAACGAAATCTACTGGAATCAAAGGCCTTGTACAGTTTCTAAATTTCCACAGTGGAAGTAAGAATCTTGCTATCTCTCATGATCTGGTTCTGTGGTCAGATCCTTTGCTATGGATGTCTTGTTTTTCTAAACGTGAATCTGTCTTAGCTTTGGCTCTGGTTCTCATTTAGGATTGTGGCTATCTGATCTTGCTGTGGATTTGACTATACAAACTTGTTCAATAGGAAAATGTTGATTCTGCTATATATAGGAGCTTCATTGGGTGCTCTCAATCTGCTCTACTACAGTAGTTGCACTCTCAATGGACTTCTACAGCAATTGGCACCATCAATCTGCCTTGTTACAATGATGGATCACGTCAACAAACTGTGCTACAACCATTGGCACCATGAATCTTCTCTCTGCTTTGTCAAATGGTTGGCACCATCAACTGACTTTGCACTCCTCAAGGTGATGACAGTGGCAAACACTTTTTTGGGAAACTTTGTTTTGTCTCTGATTCAAGGCAAAACTATGTTGGCCTTGTTTTTTTAGTCCTTGGAACTTAGTTCTCTCATATTTTCCATCCTATCCCCAGTTTTCTACCGAGAAAGAAATAACTTCACGATATCCAAATTCACTATTTTTGGCCATTTATCTTTAGTAATGGTAAAAATTTAATTTGGTGCATTCGTACAGTATCTGAAGAGCACTCTCAAGCTTTTATTCAGTATTTTAGCATAACTACTACATTTAACTACCATGCTTTAATATTTATATCAACCATAAGAATTCTTGAGGTAGTTTCATGTTTGTGAAGCAGAAGGAATGCTTCTGACAACTTCTTATCATAGTGGTACAATTCTGTTCGCAATTTATCTTTTATAAACCTCCAATTTTCCAAACGTAGTAGAGACTACAGTTTGAATCTCAAATTTTTGACAAATCTATTTAGTATTCTACAGAAAATGCATTAAGAATACAGTGCTGTGTCTACAAAGCACAAATAATTGTTGTACTGAGCCATCTAAACATATTGACATCCTCGTTCTATATTTCTTTTCTGTTTTCACAAAGTTTCCTCTCCTACGGAAAATGTAATTATATTAATTTTTTTCCATCGATATATGGATTGGATCTAATTAGATGTAAACCCTTGCTACAGTGGTTATTCGAATGGGTTAGAATGCACAT
Organism: Pinus albicaulis; assembly: GCA_034641835.2. Classification (NCBI taxonomy): domain Eukaryota; kingdom Viridiplantae; phylum Streptophyta; class Pinopsida; order Pinales; family Pinaceae; genus Pinus; species Pinus albicaulis. Next base: position 117,372,834 of record CM076569.1, read on the forward strand.
TGTTATTTATTTCTTTTGAAATACATGCATTGCCACTACACGAGATCTTTGCATTAATTCTGAAATGCTGAGATCTTTGCATTGATGTTTCCTCTTCTTGGTGGTGTCTCTGAGATTGAGCTGATCCAAAGGCAATGGATGTGCATCAGTGGTCGATTTCTCTTCGCTAGTACTATAATCCAAATCCTCTAGCATGCAAACAGGTGCTGCAGCAATTATATCTAGGATTGATCGTTTTTTTCTCACCTTCACTTTAGGCTTGGAAAACTTTGTTCTAGATTTTTTAGCATTTGACTCACTTGATAGAAAATGATCTATGTGGGCATTTAAGCCTATATTGTATGTAGATGATAAATATCTACAAACAGGACAAACCTTTGGTATCATGGCCTCTGGAAGAGATCCTGGATTCCCAAATTCTTCATTCTTCCCAGGATCTTCCTTTCTCTTCTCCAAAGTTTGGATCTTCCTTGTAGGCTCCTGCCTCTTCTACACTGCTTGAATTGGAGCACCTCCATTATGATATCAAATCATCCGCTACTATGAAATGACACAGGTTGCAGATGCTTTGATAGAATTTCCTTTTGGGCACTTCACCGTGAACCAAGTTTTAAAATGTCACAACCCACTTGATATTTATCCCTAGCAAAAGTGTCACATGTGAAGATCAGGCTTTTGATGAATCGAATAACTTGGTAAAGAGAATTTTTGATTACTTATGTATTCGGCCCAACAAGATATATTTTGATGCACTATCATTTTTAACCATGTGCTGAAAAACATACGAAAAACTATGTTTTTATTGAAATTTGAGTTCACAAGAATCGATGCCAGTCAAAATATAGACCTTGCTCCCATCTTACTGGTAAAAGGTGGTACTCATATTTCATGAAAGTAATGGAATGCCTTTTTCGTTGTTTAATCTTGTCTTATTCGAACTTCCAAGTCTACAATCAATGATTGTCTTATGCTTCAGAAAAAATGTATTATGCTTTAGAGAAGTGTATCAACTTCTTATGATACTTCTTAACTTCGAAGTCTAGCATCAATGATTATTTTATGCTTCACACATAATCTAGTTTTCATTATACTCCTTGAAACGTTTTTTATTAGTTGAATGAGACAAACTTAAAAGGAGTAAGCTAATATATTAGCAAAATGATTTCTGTCACAAATCTAAGATTCTTATAGGAATTCAGTGGAAATTTTAGGCATCACCTGAGTAATCTTCAGTGTCTGCAAATTTTAACATCCAGAGAGAAGTTTGTTACAAAATTAGGCAGTTCCTACTTGAAAACATGTTGATGTTGATGTGTAGCAATCTCCTTCATTTATAGCCATGTTGAGTCTTAACATATATTAGTAAGGATTATTATAGTAGTTCACACCAGTAATACTCACAAAGGGACCTCAGACAAACCATCATCTCTCCAAAAAAGTGACTAATATTTTCACAGTTGGTTTCTTCAGATTTATTGATGCCACAATACCATGTCTCTTTCAAATTACTTCAAATTCACTGAATGCTTTCAAGTGATTGTCATTCTGAATTAGTCACAATAGGTTTCAGCATACGACAAGGATTTATATGCACTGGATCTGGATAGTTTAACTACGACTTCACACATTTTGAGGAGTTTATATGCCAAGAAATACTGCACTTTTAATCAGGCTGTTGGAAAATTTTGTTTCATATTTTGACATTATTAATGCCAACCCTAACTTGCGACTCTTCGAAATGAAGATTCAAACAGTTGAGTAATGTGGTTATTAAGGGACAAGAGTCAAATTATACATGTATCAAGGTAGGCTTGATCCATATGAACTCCTCCTGCAGATTACAGATGTCTATGATCACTTGTATCCTTCAATAGTGTAGTTTGCAATACCATCTCATTTAGCCTTTTGGTGTTCAAGAGTCAAGATCAATAAAAATGCATGAATCTTTCTCGGACTGCTTATATTGTCAAATCATCAACTCTAAACCTTTGAACACCATGCAAACAAAATTGAGCACCTGGTCACTGGATTAAAATTTCTCGCATGGCTACATTGTGTATAAGCTTCTCTTACCCCAAACATCTCCCACAATCCCCCATAAATAGAAAACAATGGAAATGGTTTTTGTCCCTCTTATTTGACAATTTCGAAGCTAACTTTATGGAAATATTCTAGTTACCATAAACATATCTTGGTTGATGGGGTAAAAACCCACAGTCCCGGTTCTTCTCTCGTTTTCAAACCTCAAGCTGTGTATAGATGCCTTCAAAATTCATTCCCAAATTCAATTTTGGGCAAATTTACAATACTGCTGCGGAAGCACTTTTCAATATTTAACTGGTCACAAACCCAAGCAACCCAGAAATTCAATCTAAATGCTATAAAGAAAACTGCATAGAGCTGCATAGGGAAAAGGAGGCCATTGTATCGAAGATCTGGCCGAGGACCAGGAGACTATAAGAAATTTCATTTATATAAGGAATATGTTAGTATTATATGTGCGTTGATTGAGTAAGTTTTCTGTGTGTGAATATATGTACACATCCTGGTGAAAGATAATTTAAATCTCGTGGTAATTAAGAAACCCTATCATGAGGTTATGTGCATATAGACTGGTTGAGTTCTCGGTGGAACATGAGCTAATGACTCAGGACTTATGAGAATTGGTGAATTCCACAGATAACTGTGTCAAATATTTGGGGAATTTCTCTATAATCAATTGTGTGAACAAAGGGTGAATTAGGTTAATGACATTCCCGTGCACCTATGGTAGAGCACAGAGATGTTGTGCTCGAACCTCCATGAGCTAGGTAAAACCTCGTAATGAGTGTTGTGAATTTGTAGGCGATTGAATGAACCAAGGACCGGTGTATTGATTTGCAGAGTCAATACTAACCTTGTCGGAACCATAAGACATAAACCGTGGCATATGTAATGCGTCGTGTCTCCTCGAAATGGTCATGCTTGAGTTCATTTGGTATGGCTGCATGAAGGATGGACAACGAGGCAGAGTTCAATGGCAGTAAGGTGTTGGTAAGCGGACGAAACCTGGAGTAAGAGTAGTTAGAACCTTGAGGACCGCACAGTAAAGATAGGTTTCCAGCATATTGCACTGCCCTTGTACGGTAAGCAATATTCCCCATTTGGACACGATCAATGTCATAGGCCGACATGTGGTCTTGAGCGGTTTTGAAAACCCACTCTCATCGCGAGTTAACGGTCGTGCAACTAACTCGTGCGATATCCAATTGGATCATTTGATTGTCAAGGCCAGAGCGATGTATTATCCACCGTTGGATGTGGAAAGGCCACTAGCGCTGGGCCCCACGCATATATACGTTGACTATTGTTGTCCTAACTAAGGGTCAATGGAGGTATGTGCAGTTGTTTGCATTGACAAAATTTTATTCATATTTATGTGTCCAAGCCTCATATGAAGTTCCAGTTATAAAGTGAATGCCATCACTAAAGTTTAGTAGGGTCCGATCTTATTATATGATTGTTTATAGTCGAAGCGCTGCGGGGTGGTTTATTATATTAATATTTCATGTTCGAATTATGTTCATAAAAATTGGAATGCCCACAATTCATAACAAATATTGGAGATTCACTGTCCTTTTTTAAAGTTTCATTTTTTTTAAAATTGAACCCGTCGTTGGTATACCGACGCTTTGTAAGTGTCACTCTTCCGATGCCTTATAAGCGTCGGTATTCCGACGTTTTGAATGATTTCCATTTTCATCAGTCTTGTGATGTCTGTCGATATTGCGACAGTTCTTCCTAGCATTGGTATTGCGACGCTTTTGGAAAGCGTCGGTATTGCAACACTTCTGCAATGCATCGATCTTGCGACACTTTTTTACGGCGTCGAAATTGCGACAGTTTAGAAACATCGGAAGAGCGACAGTATAAAAACGTTGGAAGAGCGACGTTCAAAACGTTGGACCACATTTCGTCGGAATTGCGACAGTTTACAAACGTCGGAAGAGCAACGTTCAAAACATCGAACCACATTTCGTCGGAATTGCAATAGTTTACAAATGTCGGAAGAGCGACGGTTTGGGAAATGTCAGAAGAGCGACGCTTGTTTGGAAGGGACGAAAAAAGTGTCGGTATTGCGACACTTTTTCAAGGCATCGGAATTGCGATGTAATGGCGAACCACATTTTGTCCGTCCTCGAACTGTCGCTCTTGCAACGACTATGTGTTAGAATAGCAGCGAAGTGGCCGTCATAAATTGGGCCAAATTTTCTAGTGTGAAGAGTTTTATTATCATACTGCAACATGTTCCAATTCCTTTTACTAATGCTACTAGTTCTTGCAGTTGGTTTCAACCACCCAAATCGACATTTCCATGCTTTCCTGTACGAAGCAAATAATTCCCATTAGACTAAAAAAGAATTGAAATAAGCTCAAACAATACCTCATTGGTAACTCGTCAACAAGGTACACTTTCAATCCTATTCACTTCCTACCACAACAAGTCAAACTAGATGTTTGATTAATCATCGTGTATAAACATATCACATCTATTTATCTCAAAACTCGACCATCATATATCACATGTAACCATCATAAACCAGAGTCATATATAACATGCATAATCAAAACTAAAATATAACACTAATACTTATCCTTCAATTGGTCCTTTGCTTCTACCTTTATCCTTTTTCATCTCCATACACACACCGTATCGGTTTCCGCACCCAACAAACACCCAACACCTTCTCTTAAACCAAATACACATACACATAGTGTGCATCACACACGTACAAACACACATGACATACACCACCATATAATACATGCACCTACCTTTGACATACAACACATACAACTGCACCCAGTGTTCGACGCAACACAATACAAACACCTACACCTAGTGTTCGACATAACACATACACCTACATCTAGTGTACAACACAATATATATACATACATATATTACAACACAATGAACACACATGTAATGATACCACAACTACACAATGCACATACATAATATTGCATGCTCGCAACACAACATGTATGACATGCACATAATACCCCATGAATATCAGTACCATATTCAAAACATGTACATAGTACCACATGTACACAACACCATATAAACAACGTGTACACAACACCACATTTACATGGCACCATATGCACAACGTGTACACAAGGCCACATGTACACCACAACACTTTCACAATGTGTACACAATACCACTTGTACACAGCGCCACATGCACGACATGTACACGACACCACATGTACACATTGCCACATTCACGACATGCACACAACACTACCTGCACACAATACCAAATGTATATGGCATTGCATATACAACATCTACATATCACCACATGTACACAACACCACATATCTAACATGCGCATAACACCATATGAACACAACACCGCATATCCATCATGCACACAATACAATATGTACACAACACTACATATCCATCATGTACATAGCACCATCTATACCCAAAACTGCATATGCAATATACACACAACACCATATATACAACATACACACAACGCCATAGGTACAATTATTGAATATACAATATGCACAATATATACATAGTAGTAGTACCGCACATCCAGAAACCACACTGTCTCTACTATACAACCTTGCTTCAAGTGTCTTTCCACTATCCACGCTTATCCCATCATGTCGTAAATCATATTGTTTTCATTATTCTAATGTATTCCTCAGCATTCTTGTCCATAACATAATCATAGAAATAATATAATCACATAATATCAACTCATATCTACATGATATTGACCTCATAAATTTGTCAGGGATACTCTTCCCACTTGATTCCTCATAATACCAAGAACCTCTGCATGCTATTCACTTGCATAAGAAATCATTCCTCCACAATAATGATCCCTAACAACCCTGTCATATAGTGACACACACACACACACACACACACACACACACACACACACACATATATATATAGATATATATAGATATATATAATCATTAGATTAAAGCAATCATGATCTTCTCAGAAGACGATAGACATAAATATGTATATACATATAAACATTAGCATTAAGAAATAATGATCCATTAGGGTTTTTGAGTAAAATAATTTTTATTTGATTACTAACATAAATTATCAATCTGGAATCCATAGGACTTGGGAAACTTACATGCACAATATATTCCAGGGATCAGTTTATAAAAACTAAAAACTAACCTAATCACACCATTCATATATTAACTTGAAAATATATTTTATATTCAGGAATTAAAATTTAATCTACATGCATAATTGAATTCTAATCTACGCTTGCAAAATTCAAAACTAGTTTAAACTTCATAGTTGTTGTGTAATCAAATGCAAGTTATGGATCTCAATTGGGAGTTAATGTCATGGCAATGATAGGATCCATAAAAGCATGAAATATAACTTCAATTGTGCGCAATTGAAAGTATGATCTATGCTTGCAGAATTGAAAACTAATGTAACACACATGCATAAATCAGAAACCTATGGTTTTTGTATAACTGAATGCCCAAATATGATCCAATTGGAAAATGATAGAGCCACTTTCTTGAGATGACTTAGTGAGCACAAGATTCAACAGTCAACTGTAAATGTAAATAACTACATAAATCAAATCTAATCTAGCATTCTCTATGAATTAAAAAACACTCTTACATGAAAAGTCAATATACAATCGATCGGTCGAACACACTTGCATGAATGGAAAATCTAAACTATCAAAATTTTAATGAAATGAAAACATCATCGCAATTAAAATGAAATGACATACTTGAATGAAATAAAAACTATTATCAAAACAAAATTGCAAAATAAAACTTACTTTATCTTACATTCTAATATGCTCCATAATATCTCCTACTTCACATCTCCATCCATGCTTGGAACCTCAAAGCTTTATTCAAGTTCTCCAAAAGTACAAAATAATAATATGACAAGTTACATGAACAAGAGTTCCATTGTTAAGAGTTTTCATTGTTCAAATAAAGGAGACAGATCTCCTATTTATACAAATTCTTAAGCAACTTCCTCATTAATGAGGATCCCTTTTCCTCTCCTTTGATCCATAATATTCTCAACCAATTTTCTAACCATAGGCCATATATTCCTCCTTCAAATCTCCTTCATATCATGAAGATAATTTCGAATTTGATCTTTGGGAGCCACATAAGAGGGTCTTGGAAGCTTCCAATGAACCTACACATGTCACAAAACACTTTCCACTTTTAGGGTATAAGCATATGCATATTATTTCCTAACTTTTGATCACAAATTCACTTAAAAATACTAGAAATTAATAATGTTTGGAAAACACAAGAGTAACCCAAATGATAATGAAATTAAGATGAATGTAGTGACATGGTAGTGAAATGGAGGTGAAATGGAAGTGATATAATGGATATGATGGTGAAAGTGGATGTCTTTTTAAGGACATTTCTGAGACCCAACATACCCTCCAGCTGAAGTTCTTGCATGTCCTCATGCAACCTATTACATTGACTCATTTGATCTTTGAATTTTCTTTCTTTTTAATGAGTTTTGGCTTGTATCAATTCTCCTTTAACTTTGCATTATCATAGCATTTGATAACTTCATTATTTTTTGCAAAGTTTTCTTTGAAATAAATTGGATTGCAACATTCATATTTATTGTTGGTTCTTGTGTGACAACCAAAATTAATTTTTTTATGATTGGTTCTTGTGTGACAGATTTTTTTTTTGAGTATTGGTTGTTGTGTAACAATACTTTGTTCATTCTTTGTTGCATCCAAATATCTTGAAAACATTGAGAATTTATCTTTTTAATTAGCCATAAGCTCATCACTTCGATGATTTTCAAAACTTATAATATTTTTGAATCTTAATGAAATAGTAGTTGTATGTTGGTTATATGAAAGTGATGTGGCATAAGATGCAAATATATGAAGTGATATCCCTTCCCACCAATTGATGGTTTTTTTGGAATTTTATGAAGTGATAAAAGGAATATTGTTGAGTGTTTTTTCCAAAAATTATAACTTTAGCATTTTAAGGAATTGCATGCTAAAAAGTAAGAAAATAAAATACCTTCACTTACCTATGAAATCGATAAGTTGTGCATAAGTAGTTGCTACAAAAATCTAATCTGATTCCTCATCAATTGGTTGTGAAAATAATGGATGAAGTTGTGAAAGTGAGTCTTTATTGCTGCTACTGAATTTGTTGAATCTTCTACATCTGCTACATCTGCTACAAATGTTGAATAATGATGGATCTGATACTCTTCATGTCGTTATCACACATTGGCAGAATTCTTATCTATGTGAATGAATTTGTTAGGAAATTAAATATTACAGAGCAATGCAACACATAAAATATGCGGAAAATACAAGCACACAAAACACATAAAACCAGAGAGACACATATATACGTGGTTCACCTAGTTTGGGCTACATCCACCCCAAACAGCCAGTCCTTCCTTTCTATTATCCAGAAAAATCAAGAGACAAAACCCACAGCAAATCCGCTATAATATCCTCTGTTCTCTCTCATAGTCTCCCTATTTGTTTCCCACTCAGAGAATACACACATACAATACAAAACCGCAATACAATATCCTCATAAAAGAGAGGGGTTTCCTTCTAGGGCAAAAAACCCTAAACTAAACATAACTTCTACCGTCAGATCATCCCCCTAGTGAACGGCCCAGATTGACTATAAATTACTATACTTTTACAAGGCAATTTTACATCTATTTTTGGCTTTGGGGGCGCTGCCCCTGAAACCCCCACCGGGGGACCGCTGGCCCCCGGACCCCGCGGGGGGGACAAGTCCCCCCCGCACCCCCGCGCGTGCAAGGGTGTACAATTTTCCTGGGGTATACATCGAGCTAGAACAAGGATTTCTGAATCAGGAAGAAAATCAGGCTCCACACCCAACAGAATTTGTTGATGTTGAACATAGTAAGAAATTATTGAATTAGCAGTCATTAATGTATGCCACTAATCAACACGAGATCTCTCACCATTGATGAAAATGAGAACCAAGATGCCTAAGCACACCTATTAAGTCCCTATATTACTAGTGTAGTCCCTTATTATGTTAGTGTAGCCCCCTTTATTGCTATTGTTGTACCCCTGTAACCCTGATATTGTTATTATTGTGCCCTTACATTATTATTGTTAGATCGGCTAGGATTACATTGCAGCCCCACTAGGATTACATTGTGGCCCCATGGACTCCTATATATAGAAAGGAGGTTTTGTCATTTGTATAATCCAGGAATTTTTCATTCATGTAATGTATTGGAGGTTTCCCCCTTGAAGTGGCTTATTTCTAAGGTGTTGATATCTCTTTTCTTCTATTTTTGGAGCTGATTTCACAGCATTTGGTATCAGAGCTTTGGATTCTAGGGTTTCGCTGCTCCAAACAGGTCATCATGGAATTTTCTCTATAACTCTTTTTCTACAAGGTTCAGAAGCTAAATTTTTTAGAGTGCGAAGAAACAATCTAGAGGAACATCATCGCAAAATTTTAGAGCTTGGTTTGCAATATATTCATAGATATGATCTGTGGAAGTTAGATATTTTTGCAGACTCTTGAATTTCACATAAAAAGGTCATCGCGGAATTTTCACTATAAGGTTTGTTCTATGAAGTTTCAGAAGCTGAAATTTTTAGATCGTGAAGCTAAAATATAAAGGAATAGCTTCGCAAAATTTCAGAGCTTGGTTCGCAATATTTTCAGAGATATGATCTGTGGAAGTTAGGTATTTTTCAGGCTCCCGAATTTCATCTCAAAGAGGTGATAATGCGAAAATCTTCATAACTCTCTCTCTCAGCATAGGATTAGATTCTGTAAAATGTGACTGGAAGTACATGGACTGTAGTTTCCTGTATATAAATTTCAGAGCCAAAGGAGAAAATAGTGACACGTGGTAAGTCTTACAAGTTTTCTCTACTGAACGAGTCCATAATTAGTTCATTGTGGGAGATTGGACATAAAGTTTGCTTGAAGAATCCAAATCAAGTCAAACTTGTGGAATTTGAAAGAAGCTTCAAAGGACTACTAGAGGGCATAATTTTAGATATTGAGGATCTACAAGTATATATATAATTCAGTTTCAATATCGAGCTCCTTAAAAGAAAGAAAAAGGTGTGTATTCGGTTTTTAAAATTGCATAACGTTTGTTTGAAAAAGTAGTTTGAAGTGATTCCAAGGGCATATTTAAGAATTTTTATCAGTATTAGGTTCTATAATGCCTCCAAAAAATAATTCCATACCCATTAAGCCCTCAAAAATCTATACTATGATGCTTGAAGAGGAAGAATTTCAGTATGAGATATCAAAATTATGGTACCAAGTGCAACAAATTTTGATCTTATGAAGAGAAACTGAATATGACATAGATGGTTTAAAAGTAGAAATGGAGGCTAAGTTTGATGGTTTGAAGGATCAAATAATAGCTAATGTGGATGATAAATTAATGGAAGATAACATTGAGCATCAACAAAAAGTTCTTCAACTCTCAAAGGATAACCTAACTTTGGTGCAGAATCTAATGAAACAAAAAGAATATCAACATCACATTGAAAGAAGTTCTGAAGCAATCACAGAAACAAGAACTTGTTAAGTACGATCAATTTCAAAGTATCTCAGCAAGTAGAAGAAATTTCGTGTAGAATATTCTACATGGGAGGATGAGAATTTTATACAGAAGCATCAAGAAATAATCAAGCGTTGAGGACAACACTTGTTTGAAGGAGAGGGGCATGTTAAGTCCCTATATTACTAGTGTAGTCCCTTATTATGTTAGTGTAGCCCCCCTTATTATTATTTTTGTACCCCCGTAACCCCCATATTGTTATTATTGTGCCCTTACATTATTATTGTTAGGTCGGCTAGGATTACATCAGAGTCGCAGGACATTACATATTGTGGCCCCATGGACTCCTATATATAGAAAGGAGGTTTTGTAATTTGTATAATCCAGGAATTTTTCATTCATGTAATGTATTGGAGGTTTCCCCCTCAAAGTGGCTTATTTCTAAGGTGATGATATCCCTTTTCTTCTATTTTTGGAGCTGTTTTCACAACAACATCTTGCTAGGTACGAATAATTTTTCTAATGTCGAGTCACCTAGAAGGTCCGTCAAATAAGGGACATTAATGTATTCCCATTTTTTGTCGGCAAGAGAACTTTCCATTAAGGCATGCAAGCCTCATGGTACTTTTTGAAAAGGTTTTTAAAACTCAAAAAGGACTATAGATCTACAGTTTCCTTTGAAGCATGATTTATTTGGGAAAGGAAAATGAACATAAAAACAACAATGTTAATCAACATGTAAGTGAGCTAATTGATTTTATTCATGAGCTAAGGGAGGATGGAATTGAATGAATGCGAATGGATAGTGAACATGAATGACTAATGAATGTGAATGGAAAATATTAACGAAAATGAGGTGAATGATTTATTGATTTAAGAAGCATGGATGTAATGGCGACAATAGCATCTGAAAATCTTCCAATTTTTGGATCTGATCTGCATTAGCATGTGCTCATACATTGATGTTCCATATTTATTTCTTATCATCTTCTTGTGAAATAAATGTGGTCTCTGAGAGAGACATTATTCGCTTGTAGCCATCTGTCCTTTCTCCTGGAACCTGCAAAAAAAAGGGTACTTCTTCTACAATGGAATGTAAGACTATCAAAAGAGAGAGGCGATAAATCTCTTTGGTTATGATATTTACACAAAAACTAAGAATTGGTACTAATGAACAAGTTCACAAAGGAAAACCAAAAGAATTTATACATGTGTCAAAATGAGTGCCTCAAGTTACTTGTGGTGTCTTTTCAAAACATTCTTCATTTTTTACTATTTCAAACTCTAGTGATAGCTTTATAATTGTGTAGATATCATCGAGATATTTCCAACGATGCTTGAATCATCAAAATTCGATATCTTGTGAAAAAAGTTAGGCTAATTTGAAATTTGGGTGAAACAATGAAGTTTCTCAATAGCTACAAAATTGCGCAATTTTTGTAGCTAAAAATATTGAACAAAAATTTAAGTCTACACAACTATGCATGTAATCAGTCTGATCTTCAAATTCAGTACCTTCTCGAGAAAAACAAGAAAATACACTACTTATTTCATTGAAGCAATTATATATATATATATATATATATATATATATATATATATATATTATTTATTTTTATTTTTTTAAATTTTAATTTCTGTTTAACATCAAAGCCTTGACACCCTAGGATGCAAAGCAATGAAAAAATTGTTCATCCTTTGAAACCGAAGCATTATTCCATGTATAAGTGAAGTCCAACAATAAAACCACTTGAATAAGAAAAAAAATTCAAAACCAAATTTTGATAGTGTCTCATAAACGCGAACAAATCCATGGGGAACGAAAAAAATAAATATTACTAGGGTACACCAATTCATGATCTTTTCCATCCATCCACCATGGTGCCAACTGTCTCGAGCATCTCGTTGGTCCTTAACTCCAATAAAGAGAAATGCAAATATTACAAAAGAAAACAAGAAACTGCCCAGACTGATACATAGAACGACATTTGTTTGAAACCATTCTCTACTAGGAGTGTCAATGAAATAAATAATGAACAGATTTTTTTCATAAGCAGTCAAGCAATTTCTCAGAAGATCCATGCAATTTCAACTTGCCTCCATCTCAACAATTCAATTGGGTGCAATACTTGCCTTCGATTTTGAGCGCATAATTTGGGTGAAAATTGTTACCAAGTCTTTCAGAAAAACCAAATATGAGGTCGATGCATCCCAACTGATGACAACAGTTGTCTCAATGGTGCATCCTTCTCCTAAAGATCAAGAATAAAACCGGATTTTTTGCTTGGCTGCAATTGTAAGCATTAAATTTTAAATTTGTTTTTCTCACGCAACCTCATAATTAAGGCTCTGAAGAACCACAAATTTCTCTCAAACAGTGGCACAAATATTGAAACTATTTATGGGTAACTTAATTCATTCCTTTCTGAGAAAAACCCTTGTTTTTTTTTTCATATTCTCTTTCATTTGTTCAGAAAAATGCATTTCAAAAATGTGTGTCTAATTTGTTGCATTTTCCAGTAATGTTGATTCGTCAATAAAATCAATTTCTGCTAGATCTGAAATAGCAAAACAAAGGGAAAATATCCTTGTGTGAATTGATATCATAACCACAGAGAATGTTGGAGCTTCAATTCCTGCTGGACGTCCTCATTTTCCTCAAATTGTGTCAGTTTGCAGGTAATTGACTCCATTATTGTCAAAAAAAAAATTCTTTTCGTTTTTGGTTGGGTCGTGGCCTGCATGGAGGGGCCATGGTTTAATGGCTCAGAGGCATGTGCAAGGCCAAGCCAAAGGTAGGCCTCACGCATATGTGTGGCCTCCTTTCATTTTTTTTTATGTTCAAAGGCCATGTGCCAGGTTACCTTTGTTTGTTTTTTATTTGCTTTGAAGGAAAAAAAATATCTTTTTTATTATATTTTTTATGTTTTGTTTAAAAAAAAATTGTTTTATTATTTTTTTAAAATTGTTTTTGTATTTTGTATTTTGTATTTTATATTTATTTTTTCTTTTTAAATGATTTTTTTGATTTAAGTTTTTATTTTTAATTAAAAATTTTATCAACATTGACTTTTATGGTATTTTATTTGATTTTGAAGAAAAAAAACATTGTTTTTTTATTCTAAAAATTAATTTTATTTTGTTAAAGTCTAAAACCTATAAAAAAATGATTTAAAAATAAATAAATTAATTAATTAAAAACTAAAATGAAATTGCATAAAAATAAAAAAATGAAATTGTTAGGTAAAATGAAAAATTAAGCTAATAATGAAAAATTAAAATTGCGAAAATCAAATTGCGATGGAATTGAAACTAAGCTAATAAATGAAATGACATTCTAAAATAACACTAATCCCTATGTATGCCTCCCCGGAAATGATGCCAAAATGTTTAGTAAAATAATTTGTATTAGATTACTAACATAAATTATAAATCCAGGATCCATAGGACTTGTCAGACATATGTGCACAATATATGCTAAGGATTAGTTTATGAAAAATAAAAACTAACATAATCACACCATTCCTATATTAACTTGAAAATCTATTTTATATTAAGGAATTAAAATTTAATCTACTTGCATAATTGAATTCTAATCTACGCTTGCAAAATTCAAAACTAGTCTAAACTTCACAGTTGCTGTGTAATCAAATGCATGTTATAGATCTCAATTGGGAGCTAGTGTCAGAAAATGATAGGATTCTTAAAATAATGAAATATAACTTCAACTGTGCGTAGTTGAAAGTCTAATATATGCTTTCAGAATTGAAAATTAATCTAACACACATGCATAAATCAGAAACCTATGGTTGTTGTATAATCGAATGCCTAAATCTGATCCAATTGGAAAATGATAGAGCCACTTTCTTGAGATGACTTAGTGAGCACAAGATTCAACAGTCAATTGTAAATGTGAATAATTGCATAAATCAAATCTAATCTAGCATTCTTCATGAATTCAAAAACACTCTTACATAAAAGGTAAATCTACAATCGACCGGTCGAGCACACTTGCATGAATTAAACTTGCATGAATGGAAAATCTAAACTATCAAACTTTCAATGAAATGAAAACGTCATAACAATTAAAATCAAATGCATACTTTAATGAAATAAAAACAAAAACAAAACAAAAAATTCAAAATAAAACCTTCTTTATCTTACATTATAATATGCTCCATGATATCTCCTACTTCACATCTCCATTTATGCTTGGAACCTCAAATATTTATTCAAGTTCTCGAAAAGTACAAAATAAGAAGATGACAAGTTACTTGAACAAGAGTTTCATTGTTAAAAGTTTTCATTGTTCAAATAAAAGAGAGAGATCTCTTATTTATACAAATTCCTAAACAACCTCCTCATTAATGAGGACCCTTTTTCTGTTGAAGTTTGCAACAAGAAACAGTGAAAGAGGCATCTTGAAACATCATCCTTGATCCTAGTTGAAAAATAATCACCTAAACTAGGTGGGGCCCACACAGGTATTTTTAGGTGTATGTCTATTTTTAGACACAGTGAGCGTATTCGATAAGTTGCAGGATAATATTTGTAGATGGTTGGTCAAATGTGAAAAATAGATGAAATTCTATTGGGCGAAGTCTATTTATAGATCGTTGATCTAAAAATAGATGCATGTCGGTTATTATTAGTTCTTAATAATAATCCGACAATAAACAACAAATTATTCTCTTGGAGAACTTTGTTTCAGTGAAAATATGTGGCACATCAGTGGAATGAGGGAATTATGAAATTCCCAAGGGTTTACTGGAGCTAATGCATGGAGGACTCAGTCAGAACTCAAGTGGCAGAGTTATGACACAGATGAAAGAAGTAGTTATGGAGTTGTATTCAGTTTAACTCAGTTAGACTCTGTTGAGCTAGTTGTATCTAATCTAACTGAATGATACACTAGTGAGAGTGGAGTGAGTTAATTATTTAATTAATTCACAAATAATAACTCATTAATCAACTGAAAAATAAAGCAGGTAACTACAGTGCATGGCAGTTTCAGTGGAGACCCAGTGGAGAGGTAGGTGAAAGGGCAAGATAAACTATCTGTTGTTACTATAGTGATGCATGAATTGCATCTACTTATACATTGGAGTTGCCAACGATAATCACAAAGTCAAGGAGAGTGGGATTGCATCGAATTGGTCTTTGTAATCAGCTTGGATTGCGTAGTGGAGGGAGGCTAGCAGGAGAGCAGAGATTGGTGCATGGATTTGCAGATTTCTTCTATGTTATTGTGTGACGATTGTATTGTACTGAGAGCTTGATGTACTAAGCTTTGTATGAGATTGTTACATGATCTCCATGATACATAATATGATAGTTGGGGTTTTCAGCTTCAGGCTTTCCCATTAAACAATTGTGTTATGTGTGTTTTTATTGCTTCATGTTTTTTGCAATTGTTGATTAAATTTCCACAAGAATTATAGTGGAAGGATTCTATAGAAGATAAATATTGTTAGATCATGAGAGTCTGGATATATACATGCATATTGTATATATTTTCTACATGGTATCAGAGCTATGTCAATTACTGGAGATTGCAATTGTGAAGTGGTGCTGAGTTTTGTGCTGGTGGAGAAATTCAAATTTGCTGCAGGAGTTTCTTGGTGCTATAGTTAAGTATACATTGAAATGTCTTTCAATGGGTTGCGGTTGGAGTATGCAATCGAGGGAAATTCTAACTACATATCTTGGAAGAACAGGATGGAGGCGGTGCTTGAAGATAATGGCTTAAAGGAATTCATCGAGAGAGATGTTCCTAAGCCCACTTCAGCGCATGCTGTAGTACTTGACGCATGGCAAAAGAAAGTAGCAAGGGCGAGGAGGATTCTATTGGAAGGTGTGAGAGACGATATTGTCTCAAGCCTTCATGGGAAAGCTACTCCATATGCTATGTGGAAGGCTTTGATAGATTTGTTCCAAAGCAGCAGTGACCAGAGGAAGTTGGCACTGAAAGATAATCTCAGAAAAATAAAAATGGAGAAGAATCTTTATAGATTTGATTTAGATGGGATTTCTACGGAGCTTCCCACTGTTGGGAAGTGTGAGAAAGCCTACAATTGAAGCTTGAGAGGAAGCAAGATTTGCATGTAGGTAAGAGCGAACCTTGGGATGTGGAGCAGCCACAAGATGAGGATCATGGAGTGGGAGCAACCACTCATGCAGAGACATTTCGTGCCAGATGGGCAGAGGGAGTGCATGCATTTATACCACCAGGTAAGAGGTGGGGCGACATGCATGGATAATCCAAGAAGAAATTTTTGGGCAAGATTCATTGAGATGGTGTGGATCTCATGAATTGAACCTAGCTACGAGGAGCTCATAGAGCAGCATTAGCATGATCAGTTGGATTGATGCAGGTAGATCAAAGTGACAGTGTCGGATACTGGAGCGCGGTTCATAGTTGAGAACAAGAGAAGAGTGCATGGGCGCAGAGTTAAACAACGCAGTGGTTCCTGAAGACATGTGCAGTAGCTAAGCAGAAGTCAAAGACTTTGATGATAGATGCATTGTACTAATTAAGTTGTTTGGAGCCTTTCAGTTTCGGAACTGTTGCAGCAAGAGTTGCAGAGCAGATGCATGGAGTTGCAGGGCGCTTACAAAGGTTTTAGGGCGAATGCATGGAGTTGCATGTCACATGCAAAGATAGTCTTTTCTTGTTGAGAGGGAGTGTTGAATTTTGCAACAAGAAACAGTGAAGGAGGCATCCTGAAACATCATCCTTGATTCTAGTTGGAAAATAATCAGCTAAACTAGGTGGGGCCTGTTAGACTCCTATACCAATAGGTGTCATTTTTCATGATTGTCTTGATTGAACTATGGAATATGTTCAAACCTTTTTCTTGAGCAAAGGTGTTCCATATTCTTGAAAAACCAAAAAATCAAAAAATTTAAAAAAATGTAAAGAGGGTATACCCTAAAAGAAAAATCAAAGGGTAAGAAAAATAAATTGGTCAATAAAATGAAAGAAATGAACCCCAAGCAAAAAATAGACCAAGGAAAGTGTGCAAATCCAAATGCCACTACTATTTCATTTTTGTAATAAAGCAATTGTGTGCAGCTTGTCAAATTTTTGCCACAATTTATGAAGAGTCAAACTGTTTAAACTTGACTCATTCATGTTTCAATTTCATGTTGTAGAATAGAGAATAAATATCTGACCAAACAGTTTAATCTTGGCAGATAAGTAGATGATGGGTAATAAAGTTAATATGATTTAAATACAGAGCCTTACTGGTGTAACAAAGGTAGAAATAGATAGATTTATCATGTAAAAAGAAAAAATTTTTTTGAAGATAAGGTTTACAGTCTAAATATTCCTAATAAAGAAGAGAAAATGGTATTGTAAAGTAGATAGGGTAGGTAGATGGTGTTGCAAAGTTTCATGTGATGAATGATGCTGCTAAATGTGTTTAATCCTTTACTTTCATCACAAGTACTGAAGCAGGAAATACACTGGAAAATCACAGCAAGCAAAGTCAAAATCATTAACTTCCCTCATCACTTTCCCCTTAAGTTTTACTAATTTCCCCTAAAGTGCTAAGGTATTTGGAGATCAAAGGGGCTCAAGGCATTTCCTTGACTTTTGGAGGGACCGGACCCTCGGCCTAATGATCAAAAAGACCTAAGTACTTGACATTATTTGCCATTATAATCATTCACTTTTAACCTTTTCCTAAGTAAAATCCAAATTTTACTTAGGAAAATCATGCCATATTTCATAAAATACCCTCAAAATCACTTGCTATGCTATGTTTAAGTGTTGAAGTTAGGATGATATAATTTACTTTAAAGATCTTCACTTTCTTAGTGATAGTTAAGTATTTTGAGTTTGCCTTGCCCTTCATCATATTAACTTCTGATTTATTTACTAAATCCCTAGTGAAAATGTCTTATCCTAAGTATATAGCTCCTTTTACATAAATATCCCAAAAAACCCCTCTATTATTAAAGTTTAACCAAAGTATTTATTTCCCAACTAATTATTAAAAGACCCACATTATGTGCCCTTTGGTTAAAATATATCATTATGTAATATTCCCGCCCTTATGATAAGTTAATTATATTGGTTAATTTATCATATAATAAAAAAACATATATGAGAAAAGCTTTAAACATATGATATATATGTTTAACACAAAAATAATAAACCCGAAGTTTATTTTAAACCAAAACTTTGGAAATAATCCCATTTCCTCCCGCACCCGACGCCTTAACTCAAGTTAAAATCCCGCTATATATCCCATTCCCCAACCCTAACTTGAGTTAAAAACTAAGTTTCGCCGCAACCCCAATTTTCATTAAACCTAGGGATTAATTAATTATCAGGATTAATTAATAACCTTTTCCTCCACCAATTAAAACGCCCCCGAGATATTTAATTAAGTTAAATCACGTTTTAAAACCCCGCCGGGCCCGCACATTAAACCTCCGCCAACGCCACGTCCCCTCCACCGTCGGATCATCCACCTATAGATCGACGATCCACAACGATTCCGCTAGCCGTCCCTCGACCGAACTTTAACGTGCGGGGGCACGGTGGTTTTGAAATAGTCCACCGGCCACGCGTCCATTGATCAGTGGAATCGCTGCCTCATTGACCACGTGGCGCGATGGTAGCCTGCAGTCAACCTGCCGTGTCGTAGCATGACGTCATTCCTCGATAAACTAAAAACCCCTTTTTTGACTTTGGAAATAAAACAAATTTTCGTGTTTTTTATGTCATTTTCATTATTTGAAAGCGACCGCGCCTTTCGCTACGAAATTCAAATTTTCACTGAAATCTACTGTTCTATCCGATTTCGCTCCAGAATTCCGGTGGACCAGTGTTGGAGCATCCTCTTGCCACCACTTGATACCTGTTAAATCCTAGTTTGCCTCCGAAAACAGGTATTTATTCTATTGCGCTCTGAACTTCAAAATAAACTCTGTGTTCCTTGTTTTTCCGCTGAATCAGTGTTAAAATCTTATTCCTAGGATCATTCCCTGAGCTGTAAAACTGTGAATTGTTCCCCCGAACTTGCAACTGTGCCAATTTCCCTCATTAAAACTGAAATCACGACATTTCTGTGAAGAAAACCCAGAAACTTCCATTTTGAACACACAAGAACCAAAATGGAAGCCCCGGCAGCCCTGAATGTAACCCCATTGAATGCCCCCCACAGAGAATTAGAATATTTTCCCTTAGTGGATAAGGACTTCCAAATTAAAGACTTAGTGTTTGATGAAAACCCCCTTCGAAGTTATTGTCGCTGTAGAGATGATTATTCGAAGGGATTGGATGTCATTGGGTTGTGGGAATCCAATTTCCCGAGATATCTCATCCCCTCAGTCCTCATTTTCCCAGAAATTATCCACTACTGCCATTCTAACTATGATCCAACTCAAAGAGTAGTAATGTCCCCTGACCAGAGTGTTCTTTTCCCCATTACTCCCCAAGCCATTAATGCAATGCTACATTTTGAACCTGATTAAGAGCTAACTCCCTTGTCTATGGAAGAACTGATTGAAAAGTCTAATCAACTGTCTGCAGAAAAATTGAAATCCATTTTCCAAACTTTTATGTTGCCTGAACATCAACCTAAGAGGCCACCTCCATATGGTTTTGCTTACTTTAACAAGTTGGGCAGACTTATCCTCAATATGATATCCTTTTTTATGGGTTTCAATACAAGTGAATATGTTGATGAAATAACCTTGGTATTGCTGTCTATCTTTACTCCTGGGCAACCTCCTGCAGTAAAATATGATTTTGCATCCTTCATTTCCAATAAAATCCATGACCAGTTCATGAGGCTAGATAATGAGAAAGTATTCAAATATTCCTCAGTTATTTATCATCTCCTCATCTATTATCAATCAGAGAAGTTCCCCTTCCATGTTAAAAATCTTGATGCCAAGGGAAATCCTAGATCAGTTATTTTTTGGTCTGCCATAACTCATTCTTCCTATGAGTCTCCCTATTCCTATGCTGAGTTCATCGATCTTTTTGTATATCCTGCAACTACCTTTTTGACAGGAATTCCTCCTCCAAGGCTCAGTAATGAAATCAAGAAGATTTTGCAGCTTTCAAGGACATATAAAGTTGGAGACTGGTATTTATATCAAAACCATTCAGTCATCAGAATCTATGGATGTGAATTGCATCCATTCAAGTTACCAAAATATGTGCCCATGAGACTTTTTGCCTTGGAATATTTCAGGCAAATGAATAATTCTGATATGATTCATTTTTGTAGTGTGAAAAAGAAAACCCAACTAAGGATCAAAATTCAATTAGGTCCTTTCATCTGCAACTCTAGGGAGGCCGTGCGAGAAGCAGAAGATATACTACAAAACCATTGCAAGTTCCAAAGAAGTTTCCGTTGGGTCCCTTATGATCCATTTAGTTTTATCTGTGATAAAAGAATGAAGAACAAATCTTCCCCTTATATTCACCACAGGATTCCTGATATAGAACAATATGCTAACCAAGATGAATGGGTGGAAGAAACACTAGTTGAGGAAGAAAGTGAAGAAGACAAAATGAACAAAATTATGAAAGACCTTGAGAAAAGCTTTGACTTAGAATCTTTTGCACAGGTGCAGGTACCTCACATTGGCACTTCTTCAGCAGGAAATGTACAACAGGGATTACAGGAAAGCAGTCCATCTATTGCAGTAGATCGAAAAGGCAAAGGAAAGGAACCTGAAATACAGGTCATTGAAACTTTTATCATGGCAGAGAAACCTCAAACCTCCAGAGCACTTGATCAATCACAAGTTTCTCCCACTCAGGTAAAACATCCTGAAGTTTCAGAATTACAAACTCTATCCAATATGGAAATAGGAAAGAAAAGGCAGGTTCCAGATACTACTCCTCCCAAAGAGTCCTCAAAGATACATCAAGCCAAAAAACAGAAACCAGATCCACTTCTAGATGTGGAAGTCATTGATGAAATGTTTGATGATGGAAGGGAAGACAGTCAACTAACTGGCACAGTTAGTGAAACAAACACAGGCCACAAAGGAAAAGCATTGCAAAAGCAGTTGAGTACTGAAGTATCTTCTTTTAAGCCACCAAAAACAAATACAGGTGATATAAAAAGAACTTTCATTAATATAAAGGCAAAGAATGATCTATTGAGAATGAAGGTTTATGATCAATATCTGAAAATGGCTCCACATAATCAGGAAAGGTTAATGTTAGCATTTGACATTTCACAAGGCAAAATGATGATGAGCCACTTCAAGTCCAAGGTGCCAAAACCCATGACATCAGCTGATTATATTAGGACCAATTTTGAGGTCCTGGCTAAAGACATTCATCCTTTGGACCAGATAGAGCTACATAAACAAACTGGGGAAATGGTGTATTCCGCTCTTACTGATAAGGCCATGGCAGCCTTAAGGCTGCAAGATTCTTTAAATAACACAAGCACCCAATTGCAAGTTGAAAAGGCCTCTTCTCAGGCCAAAGATAACAGAATAAAGTCTCTGGAAGACATAATTATTAGTTTGGGTCACAACCCCAAAGATATCAAAAGCATTGAGGCACTAATGAAAAAGAAAGATGATGATATTGCTGCCCTAAGAAAGCAGCTGAAATTACCAGCCTCAAGACATCCATAGACCCAAGAAGTTTTGAAGGAGAATTCACAAGAAGAGATAATGGAGTTGCTCTTAAAAATGACTAAGCAACTAAGTGAAACATAGAAAGAATTGGAAAAAGCTTTACACGAAAAGGAAGCTGTCATGCAGACATCCATCACAGAAGCTACTACAACTACAGGTACTACAACAACAAATCAACAAACAGAGCTAGCGCATGTAAACACTTCTGGTTTGAGTTCTGATGAATTGGTAAAACAAATGGAAAGTCTAAAACTCAGAGTCACAGAACTTCAAACCAAAAAATTGCAATTAGAAAATTTGGAGCAGAAATATGATACGTCTAAAAAGACCGTTACTGATAACACCAGGGAAATTAAAAGATTGGAAAGATTGGTTAAGGCTTTAGAAAAAGATCTTTCATTAGAGAAGCCTTTGAGGGAAATAAATAAAATTCTTTGGGATAATATAATTGAGTTAATAAAAAATATTTGGCCCTCTATTCAAGCAATTTTTGAACAAAATGACTTGATCAAAGTAGCTCAGGAAGAAATAAACAGAACAAGAGATGAATTAAGGGGCAGACCTGAGCAAGCCAATCAACTTATACAGTTTTTGAACACCCGAACTAAGCAACAACTTGCAGTATTAGGAATTGAGGACAGGACCGACACTATTTTGGAGATAAAAATAGTTTTTACCAAAAGAAATTTTATGCAGAATTTGGAAAGGAAGTGCTCTTCTCTCAGAGGACCAGACAATGGACCTGGAAACCTATGTTAAGAAAATAGATATCCATGCTCATAATACAACTGCTCATTCTATCAGTTTTCCAGAAGCAACGTTGCCAACAGGAAGAAATCTCTATGACAGGTTGAAAAATTTATTTCATCTTGAGCATGAATTAAAGTATTTGTTCCCTAGTCAGCCCACTTTTTACAGGTACACAGAGGCCGATGAGACATTGAGAAAACTTAAAAGAACTATAATAGCAGAAGATCAATGGTGGAATGACTTATTGGAAATTATATGAAATTTATCTTTAGGTTGAAAATTTTATCTTTTTACTATCATGTAAAAAATAAATAAGTTGATCAGGTTAAAGAGTATCCGTAGAAACAAAGAGTATCAGACAAGCAAAGGAATTACTCAAAGAGACAGCATCAAGCCCTATTATAGCACCTGCCTCCAGCACATCCGAAAAATGAGGAAACCGCACATCAGCGGTTACTTGTTATTCTATCTACGAGACCATTTGTCTCCTTTTTATTTGTAAATTACTCCTTAGTCACCCTAGATTATTGGCTAGGTTAGTGTGAGGTATTTTCAATTATTTTTTGTATAAATAAACCCTGAAAGAGAGTATTGAGGGTGGATTCTATTATTTGGCTGTGACATTGAAGTTTTTGGAATAAAAAGTGTTTTGGAGAAATTTATTTGTGGCTTACTGGATGACAATTTGAAGCTCAGGAATTTTTGCAGGATTCATGTGTCGGACTGCAGTTCAATAAGTCTTTCTACCCTATGTCTTAAGTTTTATATCCGTTTATAATATCATTGTGTCCATTTCTGAATAGTTAACATAAAGGATTGAATCAGAATTTACTTAATTGTACTATGATTTCAGATGTGATTATTCTTAATGTTTTCCTCTAAATTAGTTATAAGCATGAATTCTTAAATGCTCTTGCTTTGCTAATTTAAACATTCTTGATTACTATAATAAAGAATTATTCATTTCTCTTTGTTTGTAGTCATTTCATTTCTTTCTTTTGAACATGGTGAAAGATTCTTAGCTGCCTTTCATCCCTTCAAAATCATCCCATCCACTTTAAATTTTAAGGATTGTTCTCTGTCTGGCTATCTTTCCCTGCAAAGCCATCTTATGTGTAGAATAGAAATATAGTAAAGCCATCCTTTGACTCCATAGCCCAATGGACTGAAAATCTTCAACCTTGCCCCTAGTTTGCGGATTCCACCATTTTCAAACAAATTCTTGGACTTATAACTAGCCTAAAACCTTCTAAGAACAAAGATAAATCATAAAGAGAGAGCCCTCTCTAGATGCAGATTGGCTAGATTCTGCATCTGAATGTTGGTTTGTGGTTACCTCGGGTATACTTTCCTTTTCTTACAACTTCAAGGAAAACCTGAGTGATAAAATAGTGGCGACTCCACTGGGGACCTGAATCATTTTTATTTGTTAATATTGTTCACTTATAAGCTATAGACAGAGTCTGAAGATCAGCCAGGTAGCCT
Organism: Pinus albicaulis; assembly: GCA_034641835.2. Taxonomy (NCBI): domain Eukaryota; kingdom Viridiplantae; phylum Streptophyta; class Pinopsida; order Pinales; family Pinaceae; genus Pinus; species Pinus albicaulis. The sequence continues at coordinate 117,397,305 of CM076569.1, forward strand.
TTGAAATTGCTTTTTCTTTGCAATTGCAAAAGTAAATAAATGCTGCTTCAGTCAATCTCTGATTTAGCTTATATACTGAACCTTAGTTTCAAAATGTTTAATCAGACTCTCTAGTTCAATAAAACTTTGAGAAAATTTTAATCACAAATCATTATTTCTTGAAGTATTTATAGAAGTTGTATTTATTTTTCAATTAAAACTAAAAATCCAAAAACACTTAGTCTAGGAAAGCTGGCTTCAGAAAGGATTCGTCATACTAGGTCAAATCCTGATCCCAATCCACCAACGATATTTGAAAATCCAAATCTGATTCCTAGGATTCTTAGAAAACAAGGAAGTCAAGAAAGTTCTGAAAGAGGAAGTCAAGAGAGTTCTGGAAGTTCCAGACTTCTTTCTAGATCACAGTCTTGCCCTGTCAAGATAATATATTTTGACGAAATCCCTTTTGTTGAACGATTTGAAACATCCTTATTTGTAAATTTTTCTGAAACTGAATTATCCAGATTAGTTCCAGATCCATTGTTTTTTGAAGATTTACAATTCAGATTTGTTTCATATCACCTTGACCGACAGTTACAAGACTCCATTCAATCTGAACAAACCTTTGAAGAAAATTCAAACATATCTGTAATTACCGAAGCTTCCCCAAGTTTGGTTTCTTTTTCTCAAGCTCTTCAAACACCTGTTAATCCTTCTACTCCTCCATCCCCTCCTACCAGACCATCAACTCCTATTACCCCACTATATCTTCCAATGGCCAACCGATATGCCCCTTTAAGGTTGCCCAACAACCCTGTTGCCTTGCCTCAGGATTATCAGAGTAAGATCACACCTTTTGATGGATCAGGTACTTACACAGCTCAACAACACACCAAAAGAATGACTGATTACTTTGAGTTCTATGAAATTGACACTGATGATGTCCGAATGAGAATTTTTGTTCAGAGTCTTACTGGAGAAGTTAGGACATGGTTTAGGGCCCTTGCTCCAAATAGTATTGCTGATTTACCAGCTTTGTATAGGGAATTTTTGAATAGATGGGAGAAGAAGAAAGATCCTCTTCAGATCCTGTCAGAATTTGAAAAATTAAGAAGAAGACCTAACGAAACAGTACAAGATTACATCATTAGATTCAATGAAGCATATAACATTGTTCCCCAGAACCTCAGACCCCCACCTGACTCTGTATTGGTTAAATTTCCAGATGGTTTTGACTCTGAAATAGCTTATTCACTCAGGGAAAGAGCTCCCCAAACATTAGAGGAAATGCAAAGCATAGTGGTTAGTGTGGAAGCAAATCTGATAGAAAAACGAGCCAGAGCTAGGGAAAAAAGAAGAATGCCTTTGAATGAAGAACCTTCAACTTTTGAAAAGAAGCTGGATGCAATCATTAAAGGTATGGAAAGATTAGGAGACAGAGTGGAAACAATCGAAAGAAAATATACTGGTGATAATATTGTAAGAAACCCAAACTTTAGAAGAAATCTGAACCAAAATATTGGAAATAATGTCCCTGACCAAAACATTAGGCCACCTTTCCAAGAAAACTTTGTTGAAGGTTCAACTTCTGAAGAACCTACAGAAGATGTAGAAATAAACAATGTAACTAATGACAAAAATGAACCAGAAGTTTTCCTATCCCAGGATGATCAAGAGAATCACATCCTTGAAACATTCCAAACTCATTCAGGTGAAACTTTTGATTTTAAGGAAGGCTATGACACAGCAATTTATGAGGTTCATAAACAGTACAATTTGAGAAGCAGACAGATTGATGTGCCAGAGAATAGCAAAAAAAAAAATGAAAAACAAAATGTCAAAGGTAAAGTCAACATCCCTCCTATACAAAACATTCCCCCTGTACAGATTCTGTCTAGGACAACTCCTAACCCTTCAAACCCAATAATTGAAGATGTGTCTGACAACCAACCAAACAATAAACAACAATCTAATACTTTTCCTCCTGTAGGAAATGTAGAAGAAACAATAGAAATTAGTTCAGAAACACCTTCAAATCAAAATTTCATTCATGAAAAAGAGAAAAACGTTGAAGACCCAAAAAATAGAGAAAACACAACTGTGCAAAACACTAAAACTCAAACAGAAAAACCTTTCAATCTAGAGGCTGAAATAGGCAAACTAAAGATAGCTGTTCCTTTATTAGAATTGGCTAAACATGATGTCTATAAAAGT